>JBAMNC010000602.1:0-407500 GCA_037902135.1 Cetoscarus ocellatus
AAATTAGAAAATAAACAGATCTTTGAAGAGATCATTAACATTCAGCTTCTTATAAGTGAATTTGTGGTGTACTGGGATTATTGAAAAGTGTTTGACCTGACGATTATTGAAATAGAGAGAATCAATCACAAGGTTTCTATACTGTAATATTTCTATATTGTGATTTAACTTGAAAATGAGTCCAAAATCTGTATCACAAAAATGATTTCACAATCAGAAAACACTGTCAATGTTGTAGGTGATTACAAATGCAAATAATTAATAAATAATTTAATAATAAGGCCTTTCACCCTTTAATTGATATAACTGTTTTATGCACAACACAGTTTACAGACTCAACTGACTGCAGCTTGCTCTTCATGAACATATCTTCAGATAACCTTTAGAGACAAAGCACTGTGGTATTTTTACACAGCAGCACAACGATTGTCAGCTGATTGATGATTAGTAGAGGGAAAATATCTGTATCCTACTTTTTTCCCTTTCTGATCACGTTGAATATTTTTAAAGAAAATGTGATATTACTAATACAATTATTCAAACCTAACAAATTTGGACTAATGACAAGGAAAAAAACATTTCCAACATTCTTGTCTAAACATTAAGCAAATGCGGGGGAATTGACAAAAGTGTCATAATCACATAAATCTAACATACAAATATGTAATGTGGTGCATTGTTGCTGAATCTATATATCTGCATTCATATAATATTTATGACATCATTTTTGAACTTATCCACAGCTCATGAATCACAAGCTGGTAGACCAGCACTTTACAATTTATCTAGAGTGTGTAATACATCCTGACGTTTAACAAGTTAGTGTTTACAGCACTAAAAGGCTTCTTTCAGCCACATTACACATGCACATCTCCGGGATTGGCTGGGTGGCACTGGGGTTAATGAAGTTTCTCTCTGCTACGCCACAGAGGAGAATTATCTAGTGGAGCGAAAGACGGCTGGCTCTCTTTCTGAGTGTCAACAAACAGTGGGGGAGACCTCCACAAACACCAAGATTTAACTGGCCATATTTAGCTGTATTGTGTATTATGTGGTGAAAATGTAATACGTCTGACCACACAAGCAAATGAGTCTAGAAAGGGAGATATGTCATGGATGTACTCAACACCCACACTCCCATGGAAGATCTTCAGCAGGAAGCACATACACACCACCAAACATTGGCAAACAAACTCACAAATGCATACAAATATCTTAGCTGGCTAGTTTATGAAAAAGTTCCCTTTCCCCTTCAGATCACAGTTGGGTGTTTGCAAATCCTCATGGAGTCAGTGCAGCCAATGAGGGCTAGAGAGAAAATGTGCAAATTAGGAGAAGAGAAGACAAAGATGAGAAAGGCACCACAGAGTAAAAGTATAAAAGAAGTGTGAAATATCCTCAAGGCCTCCTGGTGTATCAAAGAGCACGGCCAGCTGTGTGTTTACCAGCTATGAGCGTCGTCAACACACACATGCAAAGACTTTTAAATAATCTCTGAAGAAATCTCTGGATGGAAAGACTGCTGATGCTGATAATCCTTGGTGGGAAATGTGGGACTTATGGAAAGACACTCTAAGAGGAAGGACATTTTTTATTGGTGTGCATGTGTGTGTATCCCTATGTGCATGCTTTCATATGGCTTTGGTGGGGCCTAAATGTTTTATTCATGTTTTCCCTTCATTCCTGAGACGTTTTTGGTCTGTTTACTGAGAGAAAAGTCTGACATAAATGAGACAAGCAGTTAAAGAAAGAAATTGAAAACCTTTTAAATAAGAACTGCATGATGGCAGAGACTGAGAGGAAAGCACAGTGGTGGGTCACTTGACCTCTGAACTTGTAACTCCCATGTTTAATCAATTAATTGAGGCAGAGATGACACTTGTGACAGAAATCAGAATTCTTGACATATGAACTCAAGAAGCACGCTATGACCATGAGGCAGGATGACATTTGACTTTTCCCCCTTAAATCTTACGTTCTTGAATGAAAGTGGACACTTGTGCGAAAATTAAAGAATATCCCAAAACACATTTATGAGATATTCTGCAAGCAGGAAATGAACATGATACCATTTGACCTTTGACCTATGACTTCTGAAATTGGTTCATTTTTTCAGTGTGAGAGGACAGATGTGCAAATTTTGATAGAAATCTCCAGAAGCTATAAATTAGATAAAGCATTTACAAAAATGATGACCAGAAAGCTCCATGACCCTGACTTTTGGCCCATGACCTCAAAAATCAGTGGTAAAGTCATTCTTGTGTCATATTATTTGTGTGAAGTTTGCAGAAAACCTCTGGAAGCATATTTTGTGATATCTTGTTCATAGGGCAGTCAGAGCAAAGGATGATCTGGAATAGTGATGGGAATTGCAAAGATTTTATTGATACCAATGCCACTGTCGATTCTGCTTATTAATACGATTCTTTAATGAGTCACTTAATTTTTCCTGAGGATTTTTTCTGTGGGCAAAAGTTGCATAGCTTTTCAGTGGCAACAGTGTCAGACACATCACTCCTGATATTCTGTGGTGTGCTGCATAGACGACTGCTTCTGCAAGTTATTGTTGTTTCCATCCACTGAAATTTTTGCAGCAAAAGTAGTTTTGTTGAGGATTAAGCCCCCAATTTTGACCACTTCTGCCCCCTGTCTGCCATGATAAATGTATACTGATATCAGTTCCTTTAGCTACTTCGTATTTATTCTCAAATGGAATTGGTTTTTCAATTCCCATCCCTTATCATGAAAGATCATCACCTTGAACTTTGACCCATGAACTTAAAAATAGATAAAGTCATGAAATTTTGAATTCCAAAAGCATAAGATGGTCATTAGACTCCATGACCTTTGGTCAGTGACTTAAAACATGCACAAAATAATCCTTGCATCCAAGTGAGAAAATGCATACACAAATAAAAGATGAATACAAAGCTGCTTCACCTTGACCTTTGACCCAGGAGCTTCAAAATTGTTTCAGTTGACTTGCTAGTCCAAGGATCAGCAACCTTTTTGCTATAAAGTGCTAGTGGCACTGATATCCAGTGTGCCATGTTAACATCAAAGTACATAAAGTCTAACCAGAAAGGAAAACAAAGTTCCGATCTCTTATGGACCGGTGTCATTATTCTACTGAAAGGGGCAACACACACCATATAATGATGAGTATATGTAAATATCTCCTATTATGGGTACATCATCATGGGAAGAGCACCATAAAACGACAGAACAAGGCTGCCATGTTTGAGAAAATATTTGCATCACTGATAAATCATGAACCCACCAACCCTCCACAAATCTGTCACATAAGGAAGCTGAAAGATGAGTAGATGTCAAAAATATCAAGAGAATTAAGAGTAATGACAAGAGTGCTGTAACCTGACACACCAGTTGGAGTGTTCAAAATATTTCACTTGTCCATCTGAGAGAAAGCCTATATAAAGGGTTTGGGGAAGGCTGAACCTTTCAGAAGCATATCCAGCAGGTGATTGGATGATCGTTCAGTCAATCAGCATTTATTACATGCCAATCAGATAATGTAGTAGACTTCGTAAAACAAACTCAGGTCAAACATGTCGGAAGTGGGGCAAAAATATCCTTACTACAGAGGAGTTTGTAGTGTTGTTTGTTTTTCATTTAATAAAGAAATTTGGTCAAAACCTGATAAAACTGCCACTGAAGCTGTTAGCATCAATGCTAATCTCTATGAGTACAGGCACCTCCTGCCGTCCTCTTTCTTATCTTTCTCTCACGTCTTCCTGCTCTAAATGTCTCTGATTGGGCCGTCCCATTTGGGCTGAGCACAAACGGTGTAGAGCGGAGCTTGTAAAGGTGGATCTGCATGATTACAGGCATTGACTCAGGCTGATCCAGCTGCTGTGCAAGGTTAGGAATACTGCACTATTCAACATTACTTCCAACCTTACGAAACATCCTCATCTGAGTTCAACTTAATTTTTATCAACAATAACTCATTGCTGTCTTCTGCTTTATTGTCGATATCTGGGTGAAAATCATAAAAACTGATTACAAGAAACAAATTTAATTGTGGTACCTTTTCATCACCTCAATCATCTGCACAGCTACACATGTACTATTCCATGATGCTCCCTTTTTTGTGAAGTTTTGCGACTGGGCAAATGCAAAAAAACAAACTGAAATGAAAGTAATGGGCAAAATATGATGGCAACAAGATAGCTTATATACTTATGAATAGTAGTCATCATCAAACATGCAAACAGAAGACATGAATCAAAACTTCAAAGTCCTGTGTGCTGCACATTTTAACATCTGCCTACCTGAAAATGTGATCACTTCTTTCCTGAGCTCTGTTTTCCGGGGCCTTATCAGTCACTTTAATTTGAAACAAGCCTGATTTTAGACCACCTTGAAAACGAGATGTTGCATCGCAAGGGACTATCCCTGAAAAAATGTCACATTTCAAATAGTGGTGACTTTGGTCAGTTTATAAACACTGAAATGGTCTTCTTGTTGCCATCATATTTTTCCCAGTGCAGTACTGTAGGGATGGGACAACTATGAATTTTGGGGCCTCGGTTATTGTCAAAGAAACAATCTTGGTCTACACTTAATCATAATTATGTTGAAATATTTAACCATGGATGCCTATCTTGCTATATTTTTGAGTTTGTATCTTTGTCTTGTCTGTAGAATTACAATGTTTATACTTGTTTTTTTCTCAAACTTTATGCTTTTTCATTTTTTACTGGAAGGAGCATAAAACTCTGAACATGATTACAGAAACGTAACCCCCGTAAACCCCATCCCCCCTTGACACCCCTAGTTGTAAATGGCAAATAAAATACTATACATACAGGTGAGACAATCAAAATGGTAAAATGATCCAAAGAAAAAAAGGTTAGATTACGATAAAAGTAGCAAAGATAATGCAAATATTGAACCATTATTTTGGAAAATACAGTATTGAACGTACACAAATAAGGCACAAAATAGTAAAATAATAATTGGAATTAAGGATAACATTTCTTTGATTCAGAGCATAATTGATGGGGGTTTATCAGACTTTCACTTGCGAAGAAGAAGTCTTCAGGCTTGTAGTGAGGCAAATGCTAGAAAGTCAGCCTGGGAGGGTGTCAATCTCTGTGTCCCTGCCACTTAGCCATGAAAAGTACTTAAGAGTCGTAAAAATGTGGCTCCAAAATAAGTGCAGAAATGGACCCTCCAAAACATACGCCCCACTGTAGCGGGCTGTGGTGGCATCTAATACATGTGAGATCAACAGATGTGTAAAATTTGAATGGTTTTTCTCTTGTGAGGTGTAAACGATAAAAAAGGCTTTAAAATACGTAAGATAGTGTCTGAGGCAGAGTGAGGAGGTATGTATGCACTGTGCAGCCCGTTCCCAGGTCTTGGCTGCAAACTTGATTTGGAGGTCTGATTCCTAGGCAAATATTGTTTTGTCCCGAGGGGACAAGCTATAAGATTGGATAGTGTAATAAATTTGGGAAATGTTACCCTCTGCAGCCGGATCACAATCCAGTATGACATCTAATATATTTGTGCTTATATAAATGAATAGTGGTTTCTGGCAAAATTACAGGCCTACAGTTATCTAAAGAAGTAAATTTTAAATAGTAAGAACCTCGAGGTTTTAAAAATAAAAATCTGCGAATTTTTGTAAACATATGGACAAAACAAAACCTCAGGGCTTCTAACTTTATTGAGGAAGATATGAAGCTTTTCCAATAGCAGCAAGGGGACATCAGTGCCACATAAGTAGTTTTCTTGGGTGTGGATTGGTCCGAACCATTTCCATATCTGAAAAAAGAAATACCATTAAAACCATTATACTTTAAAACAGTTTGCAAGTTTTATCTCTGGTCTCATCTTTTTTTATATTACAGAGAATATTTCAGCCACTGATAGCTGATTTTCTGTAGTATTTCTTGAAAAACAACAATAAAGCACTGTAAGGGAATGGCCTGGTATCAAGATGTGTGAAAAGAGCATTGTGGTCTTCACTGACTTTAGCCTTTTTAGGAGGGACAAGCAGACCATAGCATGAAGAGTTTCCAAGCCATTACACAGCTTTTAACCTATGACCAATATACCACAGAGATTATTTTTAACCAGTGACCTTATCTGCAGTGGCGAAGTTGCTTCACAAATTATACATTAATTGAGAAATAATGCTTTTCCTGTAGATCTTAAATACTATGTTCATATGCAAGATCATTTGTAATGATAACAGACAAACTCCAGCTCTATAGTGGTTCTTCTCTGGCCTGTCATTTTTATCTGACTGACATCTACAACTTCAAATAGTGTCCTGGTGAAATAAATAACTGCAGGCTAGCATTAGCACACGTTAGCTTCCATGTCAGCCTAAATGACTCGGTGAAATCACAACACCAAAGCATCAACTACATTAACTACATGGCACAAAGCCCAATCCATGCTCCTGTCTGAGACATGACACCAAAAAAAGTTCATGGTACTTACTCATCCAGAGGCCGGTCCAGCTCCGAGACGTGTTTGAGCCCCTCTCCTCACTTAGGACTCTCCACTGTGATTCATCTTTACCTACATTGATCTATATTTTTATTTGTTTGATGACTTTAGCAGTAATTGTCCTGGTAGAGTAGAAGCTGGTGAAAGGCCCTCATTTAGTGCATCAACAGTGGGCGTCTTGGCCCTGCCCCCTCCCCTGTGATTGGTTAGCTGGAGTCGGAGGCGGCCTGGGCTTTATACTCAGAAGGAGGGGAGAGAAGAGAGGGAGCGAGAGAGCCCCTCCCCAGTCCGTCTGTCAGTTGAAAACAGACGCTTCAGATCAACACAAACAGAGGGTGCTGGGTTTCACTTTCATTTTAAGGAGCATGTACTCAGGGTTATTATCATATCCTAGACTTCGATTCTGATATTCAAGTGTTGCTCTTTCTTTACAGTTATGTGTATCTTTTAAAAGGACAAACAAAAGATACAATTGTGCTAGAGTAGACCGAAAATCTGAACTGAATAATTGTCTTACAGCTGTGATTTTGGCATTAAAAAATGAAAATAAATAACATAGTATAATAATTAAATCAATAAAAAATAAATTTCAAGTGTAAATAAATACATATATACACATATGCATTCATATATGAAAGATAAAATAAAAGTCTGGCATAGAATCACTGAAACACTAGGATGTGTTCAAGAAGTGCTCCGTCTCTTGTTCTTCAACATTCTGACCCCAGTGAGAGTTCATGCTCAGCCTGTTTGATTTGGGTTGAATGAGGAGTAAATGTTTGATTGATGTAAGCTTGAGCTTCCTGTGGATCTAGGAACGTCTTCTCTCTGCCATTTTGGGTGATGCACAGTCTGGCTGGATGCATGATGCCAAATAGTACTCCTTCCAGTCCTCTGAGTTGTTGCCTCCCTGTGTTGAATGCTGCTTGAGCTTTGGCCACCCACGCTGTGTAGTGAGGGAATATTAAATCCTAATATTGTTCCTCCTTGATCTTGACTCAAGGTTTTCACATTTGTTTTGTAGTGAGTCGGCCAGGATTCCCAACAATCACCTCACGTTTTAAAGTTTCCACGTCATCTGAACAAAGTGTTAAACTGTGCTCCGATTCACCTAGCATGGTATGCATCTATGCTAACTCAGCATTGATACTCCTTTTAAAGTTTTCAAATTCTGTCTTGATTGCATGTACATACATCACGATAGTTGCCATTTCAGTCTCCAGCACTGATCTAACCTCTGTTTTCATAATTGCGACAAAATCCAATCGCAGAGAGGAGAGCAGTTTATGCCTTGACAGTGCTAGTGGTGGCATGCGTGCCTTAGGTTGTAGACCCCTGTGCTAAAAAAAAAAAAAAAAAATATATGTATATATATATATATATATATACATATATATACATATATATATACATATATATACATATATATATATGTATATATATATATATATGTATATATATATGTATATATATATGTATATATAAAAAAAATATATATATGTATATATATGTATATATATGTATATATATGTATATATATGTATATATATATATATATATATATATATATATATATATGTATATATATATATATATATATATATGTATATATATATATATATATATATATATATATATATATATATATATATATATATATATAGTTGTGCAAAGCTTTATGATAATCCCTTGAAGGATTTATGGGAGAGAGGGTTACCAAGAGGTGCCAGACCTTGACCTGCAACCTTCAAAACTTTATTTGTTCATTCCTGTGTCATGGTAGACCTTTCTGCAAATTGGTTCATTCTATAATCTAGGTGTACATTTGTACAAAGTTTGAATAATCCTAAAATCACTGGTTTACAGGGCCTCAAACTGTATGTATGTATGTATGTATGTATGTAGATATGTATGTATATATGTATGTATGTTTATTCGATGTATGTATGTATGTATGTATGTATGTATGTATGTACAGATGGAAGGATGAATGTTGTGAATATGGACAACCCAAAAACATAATGCCTCTGACCTCGCCTGTTGCCAGTCTGAAGGCATAAAAACATAATTTTAGATAATATGGAGGAGCAGCAGGCGTGACAGTTCCCTATAAAAGTCTTTGCAAGTTGTGCGTGTGGGTTGTAGTGTGTATGTGCGTGTGTCAGGCCAACTGAAGACAAATTTCCCTTCTATTCTGATGTGAGTATGTGAGTACGTGTGGGGTTTGCTCTGTTCATAACTGGTATAACGGCCCCTCTGAATAGGGCAAGTGTTTCTTCTTTTAAAAAAGTAAAAATTTCATATAAACATAAGGAAAAAGATAGTATTAACCTGTTGGTTATCATTCAAATGCTTCCACAAAATACAGATTGTCCTTTCAGGAAAACTGATTTTGTTTTGCAAACCAAGGACAGGTACATACATCTGATCCTCCTGCCATTTATAAGAGCCAGCAGTACTTGACAAGCACAAACAAGGCCAGCTGTAATAGGATGCTTTTTGTCACAGGAGTTGGTTTAAGACAAATCTTCTTAAGGAATTATCATGAATCTGTGATGTGTATTTGTCATTCTACAAAAGGACCAGACCTTTGTGGCTACTGCCTTTTAAAGCATTTACCCAAAAAACACACCAGTTGTCACAATTCTCACACATAAAGTAGCCATTTGTGTTACATCATTTTTTAGCCTAACTTTATGATTGGTGAAATTTAGCTCACACTGTTCTCACACTACAATAAACCAACATTCTTGTTTCATTTTGCATTATAAGGGGGGAAAGTTGCTTGAAAGTGGTGATGCCTTCCTCGTTTACGCCTTGAGACACTTTAAAACAAGACACACTTTCTAACAGATTCAAACACATTCACTAAACATGAAGAGCTGTTTTTTGTTTGTAAAAAAAAACTGATGGTGGGCCTGCTCCATTTTGACAAAAAATTAGCATCAGGATTATTTTGATTTGATACTGAGATTCTGATGAATAAACACAACAGCTACTGATTTTAAATCAGTACATCACATGTATTTATAGATATAAAACACAACATGTTAACAATCAGAACACATTGACATTAAAGTGACAAATATAAATATAGAAAGCTATTTTGTAAAATTGATGAATGAAAAGTAAGTTTCTGATGATTTTCAGTTATGTGAGCCTAGACTTCTCTCAAGGCAGTGGACAACTGTTCATATTTACCGAGGCAGCAGGAGTTTAGAGCACTGTCTGCTATTTGAATTGATGTCCAACAGTGTGTGACAGCTCTTTGTGAGCTGCTGTATGTATCTGGAGGTGTGAGGTTTTGACTCATGACATTCATGCAGTCTTGTCCACTAAAATCAACTCTCCTTTGAACTCATGGTGGTCGTCATCCTAGACCAGCTCCTACTAAGCGGTTGGTTGTTCAGGTTTAGAGAGGGTTACACAAACCCATGCCTTGGAAAAAAGTCAAACCAATTATGTTTTTCGGTATAGGAATGTCTTCAGCATTTTGCATGTATTCTGGCACCCTTCAGACATGTTACTTTACACATTTAAATTCAACAGAGAGCAATATGATAAGGACAAATTTATGAACTGGGCATCCATGAATTTGTCACCATCTATATCTCTGCACACCTCTTGATCGTCTTGCATTTCTGTCTGTCCACTCACACTCCCAACATCTCAGTGGATGGCTTGTTCAACATGAGTCTGGTTCTCCCCAAGATATCCTGCCTGCTGACCAAAAGGTTTATTCTTGCCACTGCAACGATGATAAAGGTTGCAAAGTGCAGTAGTCGTGGTGGATTTATGTTGAGTCTTGTCTGGATAGTAAATAAAAAAAATAAAAGAAGAAGAGTATGGCATTAACCTACTCTTTTGTAAACAGTGGGTCGATGTTTCAGGGCTCTGCCAGTTTTGAGGTTGCCTTTTTTTTCTTTATTAGCTTTATTATGTAAACAATGGTAACACGCTAAGTTATATTATAGGTTATACTTAAGTATTGGGAGAAGGCTGCTAGACCACAGGTTAGGAACCAAGGACACACACTGACTCAAATGAATCTTCATAAGCATAATTATAACATAAATAGGATAACAAGTCCATTTTCCTCAGTCTGGGCATGCTCGTCCTTTTACTTTTGTTGTACAGTATCTCTTTCTTTCCTTTTATCTGTCTTTCTGTCTCATCTGTTTACATTTTGATGCCATATAAAGTAAATGGGGTAAACCCAGGAGAATCTAGGAGAAGCTTGATATTGACCCTGAGCTGCATGAAAGGTAAGGGAAAGAAAGACTGAAGACATCAAAAATGAACAGAACAGAAGAAAAGGGTAAAAATAAATTGTGAATAATGTATATTGCCGGCCTCCTAATGCTTTGCTGTTTAATACTGGCCTAAATCCCTCAACTTCTCGTAAAAAACTTCAACAATTTCGCAGTCGAGTAATCTTCCGATTTAATAACCTTAAGCTTCCCTAGCTCCATAAATCTGACGTTCTTACGCCTTCCCTCCCCAACCTCGTCTTCCCCTCCCCATCCTCCCTCCTTTCCTCCCTCATTCCAAGCCTCTGTGCATTTTATCTCCATAATAGCACAAAGCGGCCCAAGCTGCCTCGGTGGGAGAGATAAGGGAAATTCCTGCCCGTATTTTAATAGCTTCGCTCAGCTATCTCTTCCTACCAACTCCTCAGGAGCTGCCAGCCAGCACACTCACCTTGGATGCAGCACCCAGAGGAGAATCCTACAGAAAGGCACAACTGCTGAGCGACTGGTGTGTGTGGTTGTGCACATGTGTTGTTGGTATTTGTGTGTGTGACAAAGAGCTTGATAGTGGGCTTGGAAATATATGCCTTCAATATGGATGCATGTCTGAGAGTGTATGCGTGTATTTTAAAAAAGGAAATATTTGTGCACACATATATAGTTCACACTCTTGGTTTATTAATCAAAATATAATTCACAAATATTTCTGCTAGCATGTGTAAGCTGATACAATAGCTGACACATACCCACACAGCTAATGAATAGTATTATTTAATAAGCATATTTTCTTATTAGTCAAGATTTTTATCTTGTTACAATACAATATCCATTATATGCAAACTATCTTTAATTTCTATGCCAACACAGTTTTATTTTCATGTCCATTCTGATCAGAAGCTGTGGATTACCAGTCAATATGGTCACTTGGGAGACAATAACACTGAGAGGGTCTTGTCCACAATGTTGCCAGCATTTTTATCGCAGTGTTTTTAAAGTATCATAGTGAAGGAGAGGCAGAAAGTATGTGTGACCATGCAACTAGTACAGTTGTCAACACTTAAAACCACTACAGTTTAGCAATGCCATTTCAGCACATTTAAAGGTCCCATGTCCTATTGTGTTTGATTATTTACAACATGTCTTGGTTGTCTGTTAAGCAATGATTCGATTGAAGTTGAATTAAAAAAAAAAAAAGATCAGAAGCAGCTTTTTTTCCCTCCCCTTTGGAAACGCTTGGGATCTGAGTGGCATGGAGGCTATGAGAGGCTATGATGATGAGCTCTGCGCTGATTGGCTGCCCAAACAATGTCTGATGTGTGTGGGGGGGTTGGGTGAGGCAGGGGTTACAGGCCATGGAGCTGACTTTCCGCCTGTGAGAGCAGAAAACACACATGTAGTTGGAGGCTGTTAAGCTATTACATAATTGCCCAAGTGAAAAATAGAGCATTTTAAGGGGCATTTTCTTCAAAGTATCATATTTCTCTGTGAAATGAGAGTTCAGTAAAAAGTGTCATGATCTTCTGCTTCGTAAGCCCCTTCTAGCAACATTGAAAGCAATGAAAATTGATTTTTCAGGACACAGGACCTTTAAACAACAGTGTTAATGTTGCATAGCATAACATCACCTCTTGGAGAGGTTGATGCGGAGTGTGATGTTTTAGGGGTCCCAGAGGTCATCTCTCAGTTTATGTGTCTTTAAAGCTGGAGAAATCTCATATTTTGTTGCTTTCTCTTGGTTATCTACTGAGCGGCTTTGTCTTTTACAACTTCTCCTAAAATCAAGTAGACCAGGGCACATTTAAAAGCACAAAAAACACCCATCAACCCCCCATCCAACAGTGATACTCAAACTCCATGTTATTGATTTATAATCAGAACTTTGCCCTCTCCAATGGGCATTGGTCAGAATGTTTCTCCTTGATGTAACATGTTCCAGATCTGTACCAGAGACAAAATAAATTCAATAAAAGGGGGGCATGCAAGTTCAGTCCTTGAGCTAAGATAATTAGCTCTGGGAATTAAAAACACAAGTAGTTTGTGATCATTTTAAACATAAAGTCAATTTTAAAAGTAGTTTCTATTGTTTACATTTTTTTGTGAATGACCACCGCAGGCACACCTACAGTACTTCCAGGCCCATTAAGGGTCACAGCTACACACTAGAAGCATTGGTTTAATGCTGTGCTCACTGGCACCAGGTGAGCCGAAACTTTCATAAACATAATACTGTTTGGGCTCTGAGGCTCTGATTGGCTGTTGGTAAATTATCAGCTGTTAAATGAATAACAATAATAATGATAATAAATCACTTAAACAATCTTTTTTCAGTCCATGAAATAATGTTAGGCTATCAGTATTAGACATGAAGTGGGCTATTGCTTACATTACTGTTTGAGGCTATAAACAAAAATCAGCTGAGTTTATTGGGCAGAGGGAAAACAAACAAAGCCTTGTTTACATTTTCAGAAGAGAGCACTGCAGCTCTTTTTGCTTGGAATGAATTATAAGGAGACCTGCTCTTATTGGGTGGTTTTGAAGGGATGGTAAATGACTTGGAGGCAGAAACATCTGGCTGCAGATGTTTTTACTAATATACTTTTGGTTTTTGTTGTTTTTAACAAATACTCTCTGTTCTGTTATATTTGTCTTTTATTTTAGCCAAGTGTTTGTGACTTTATTTGGAAGTATGGCTGCTCGATGTTTGTCTTAATATGTTACATGTGGTGCTGCCTGTCTTGGCAAGGATATTCTCAAATGAAAATCTTTAACTATTGACAGTATTTTTGATCCATTCCAAAATCTAAATGAAAAAATAGACATGGTTGAGATACTTAAACACTAGACAAGACTCTTACCTGGGCAGAAGGCAGCAGTGGAGCTCATCTTGGAGAAGGTGGTAAAGGGCCAGCCACACTATGCTACATTCATGGACGTGAAAAACGTTGCATTTTGTCCTAAGCATACTATCATACAGCTGATTTTGTGTTTTATAGTTACTCCTTTTTTTCTCTGCACATTAAATATGGAATAATACAGATCAAAACACGTCACAGGTCTATATTTCCCTGAAGACATGATAGAGGATAGGCTTATATGTAGCTTTAAATCAAAAGTTATAATTTAAAGATTTAACCTTTGGTATAATCTGTTCTTAAAAAAAAAAAAAGAATTATTATAAAACCTAATTTCCATAATTTCATAAAGGAACAAAAAGAAACAACACTTTCTGTCAATTAGGAGGACAAAGATTTTTTTGTTTCTTCTTGTGCCTCTACTAATATTAGAATATATAAGTTGATTGAATATCTAAAACTCCTCTTTTTTCAATTTACAATGCAGAAAATTGTTTTATTAATTGTCTGCTAGCTTTTTAAGGATTCTACCCTTTGTTCTTTGGTGTTCCAGTAATATTTATATATTTGCAATTATCACTGAAACTAATTCTCTTCATTATTGATATTTTAGTCTGATAAAGATTGTATTTAAAATCACAGATATCTTCACAGTTTTACCTTGAATTACTACAGTCCATAAGCTTCAAAGTAGAAAATATGGTTATGGGGCTGCTTCCCTCAGTTTTTTGCATTTATTTTTTCATATCCTTCTACATAAAACACTTTTTTTTCTAAGTTTGCTTCTTAAGAAATTTGAAAGTGTATTTTCTGGCTCCCCAATCCCTCCCTTAAATCAAGTAAACTTAAGTTTGCATGTTTGGGTTGTGTAAAGCAGAAATGGGCTACAGTGGTTATCACTGGGTTCAAGTAAATATCCTCCCTTCCCGGGTGGCCAAATTGTTGATTGTTCTAAATCAAAAATGGATGACTTGTATTTTGACAAACAGAGCAAATCTATGGCTTTATTGGAAACCAGTTTCACCATGGTTTATATTTCTCGACTAAATTAGTAACTGAAATGTAATAATACTTTAAATATACTGCACTTGTTAATAAATTACATATGATTCAGTTGGAAAAGAATAAAAAAATGTTAAAATCAGTTAATTTCTTTAGTAATTTCAATGTTAAATGGCATATTTCTATATGTTTTTAATGTTTACAATGTACTGTTAATTGAAAATAACTTGAGGCAGCAGTAAGTAAGGTGGAGAACCACAAGCAGCCAGTTGCCAACCCCTTACGTGGGAAAATAACAATTCCTAAAAAATGTAAAAGCTAAACATAAAAAAATGATCTTGAAATTATTTGTTTTAAAATCACCCCAATGCCTATTTTTGACCTGCTTTTTCAACAGCTACATGTCTCCACCACTTCCAGCTCCCTCCGCACATGTTTTCAAATCGCCCAGTAGGAGTCGCTATTGCAGTGACAAGAAAATGCTCCCTCAGTGGCTTCACACCTTCACTGCTAATTGTCTTTGATGGAGCGCTGAGCCAGGCCTGAAGCACCCGGGAATGACACATTTTAAAAGTCAAGGACATGGTGCACAATGTCCCTTAATTTTTTTGGTCTTGTGGGCCAAGTTAAGATGAAGGTAAACAGCATTTTGTCCCGACTGAATCGGCCAGTAATGGAATTGTTACCTTCAGGGACCACTTAAAGTAAAAACCTGCACCTGTTTTCAGAGGTCTGGGAACTTAATTCAATTTAATGTCTTGCACTCAGAAATTAATGAAATCATCAGAGACAAATTGTGTTTTACATTTTAGGCCCAGTAGCTAATTTTATTATCTGGAGTGCATTACAGTAGGTGGGCACAGGAATGACCTGCTGGGGGAGATTTAAGATAAGGGACAATGAACACAGCAGCTGTGGGAATCAAACCTGAAACCAGAGGTGATCCTGCATCGGTGTTGTTAAGCACAATACACATAAGGTCAGAAATTTCTGCCCAAGTTGTTTAGGTGCCAGTGCTGAAAAACACCTGTGAATGGCAGGCTGTGGCTTAGTGTTTAAAACTGTTATAGCTTCATGTACTGCAGGTGATATGGTTTCTATTTACCTATACTAATTAGCACTTCAAAGAGAGATTTAAAATTTGCATTTCACTGTCAGGAAATCCTATTACATTGTTTTGATGTATGCCTGCCAGAAATGAGCTCATCACACAAAAGCCCACATGTTCTAATGACTTTTAATCCATCTGAGTCAAAAGCAGCCGAGCTTTTTAGGAATATTAGCATCTTCTGCTGGAGACAGAGAAAAATCCTGATACAAATATTCCTGACAAGAACTGCTGGATCTTTTTGGAAATAAGGAAAAAAAAGAGGACCAGGCTCAATTCCATCACACCAGGAAGTGTGGGCTGCTGCATTCTGATAGGCTGTTTGCCAGCAAAGGCAGAGAGTGATGGACTGTACGGCTCACACACTGTGATGACACTGTAGCCCAGCAAGGGATGCTGTGGGATCACTGACAGTGTTTGTGAATGTGTTTGTGTGTTGTTGTGTGTTTATTACTGTGCATTCTTACTAGCAGTTCTTAAGTGCTCACGAATTGTGTGTGCATGCGGCGCACAGTGTTAATTTTGTAAACGAAAAATAGGACCAGAAATGTTTATAACCTGCCTTTTTCCATGACAGACATAGGACAGTTATTATAGCTAATCGTTTATCTTAAAAAAAAATTCAAACAGAATTTGTTTACTTTTCTTGTTTACTTTTCTTGGCCCTTAAAATAATAGACTGAAATGAATGGGCTGGCCGAACATTCAAATTCCATGCACACAATCTGTCTTTCATCATAGAAGTAGATAAAAAGAGCAGCGTTAAAGTCTTCTTACATATACTCCACTGAAAGATGTAAGGAAAATTCTGAATGATATCAGGGTGACTTGTCCAGAACATTTCCTGATTTGCTTGCTCACACTTGTCTCTGTCACTGCTGTAGGTTTTTTATGCAGTTTGGGTGAAGAACCATGCTTCATATGCTCACATGCAGTGGCAGAGCACCCAGTAGGGTTGGAAATTGATGAGATGTTATTGATACCAATGCCCTTAGCAATTCTGCATATTGATCTGATTCTTTATCAAATCCTTTCTCAATTCCTGTGGATTTCTGTGTGAAAACAAAGTAAGCCTACACAGGTTTTCTGTCGTAGCAATGTCAGAAACATGGCACTCCAGATATTTAAAGCAGTGCTGCATAGAAAAATGCTTCACTGAGTCTCTTGTGTTTTCAGCCTTGCTTGAAGTGACACTGGATCAGAAACCTAATGTTGTGCAGTTAGGTTCACACTGTGTGAAATTAAACCACATCTTTGACTGTTTCTGTTTTCTGTCTGCCATCGTCACATCTCTGACTTACTTTTTTGTTGTTCCTGCTGACTGCCTCTAACAAGAATGTGATGTCCTTGATTTGCAAGGCATGCAGAACAGAGTGGAGGAAATTCATAAGGAAATTTTTAAGCATAAAGACTGATACCCATTCCTTGAGATTCCAGTTAAACTGTAATTGATTCCCATCCCTAGCACTCAGGCAGATTCAGGCCAATATATACTAGAGCTGGGAAATTAATTGACTTTAAGTTACAGTTATACTGCCTGCCACAATTATGTGCACAGGACATGTTGCATTTGATTCAACTTTTATCATCCATCATCATTTTTAAGGTAATAATATTTTTTTACTTATCTTTTATTGGAGAAAATGCAGCAAACTGACATCTCAGTTTTCCAACAATTCTGAACATATCATGCCACCCTCCCCACCTGCACCATAAACCACCACAATCAACCTGTAATGCACCACCAACTACACAGACAAAGGTCCTTGATTAGAGTAGATTTTTTAAGTTAGATATCAGATTTGTCCAGTGAGTACTTGAGATATCATGAGGAGGTTTCCACCGCTGTGCTATAAGCTCCTTCACTGCTGTCAGTCCTGCTAGCCAGATTTTGCGAGTATTTTCTTCAAGAGTGAGGGGAGAGTCATCATTTAAGAGATGCAACGCAGGGTCCACTGGAAACTTGACTCTTGTTTGTGTTGAAATTGTGTCATCAACCTTTCTCCACCATTCAGAAACACTTGGGCATTCCCATACAACTTGTATGAATGATCCTACAGTTCCTGGAGAGCAAAATTAACAATAAGGCTCTGGAATCAATCCCATTTGGTGTCTTATTCTTGGTGTGATGTATGCTGTATGACAAAATTTCAGATGTATAAATTGATGATTTGGGTTTTTTGATGCGCCAGTGACGTTTTTCCCAAATTGTCTGCCATGTTAGATTTTGCCTCGTTTCAGACTTGTCCCTAACCCAAGCTTTCACTCCTGACGTAGGAATACATTTCTGGGAGTTTAATTTATCTTGGATGTACGTCACTAGCGTTTTTGGGACATTTTGTATCCAAGTAAAAATGGGATGTTCTACTCCCCAGGGCACCTTGTAGGCTTTACAAGCAGATCCCACTCTAAAGTAGTAGAAAAGAGAGTTTTTATCAATATCATACTGAGTGACAAGCTCTTGAAAGCCGAGGTTGGAATTTGCCCTGTTAATGTCCTGAAGAGTCATAATGCTTTTATCTTCCCAGTTTTTGTTTTTGAATGGTTTTCCTCCAGATAAAAGGTGACTGTTGTTCCATAATGGAGAGGACCTGCACCAAACAGCTTTGAACTGTAGGTATTCTTCTACTGCTCTAAATACATGTAGCGTATAGGTTAAGATCAGACCATAATGTAAACTGCATCTTTTGGTGGAAGTACGATAAAGAGAAAATCCTTTAGTCTTATGAGTGCAGTTAGTTCTTGTTCTTTACACTTTCATGCTGACATTTTATCCTCATCCATCCAAAAACTAATATTTCTCAAGACAAATGCCCAATGATAAAATTTAAAATTTGGACAAGACCAGCCTCCATCTCATGTTGAAGAGCTGACCGCTTTATGTTGGGTGTCTTACCATTCCAAACATAGCTCTGTAATAAATTTTCCAGTTTTTGCCAATATCCTACTGGTCTGAACAAGAGGAATCATTATCTCAATCAATCAGAGAAGCCTCCTCCTTGATTCAAGGTGGACCATTACTTTCATATGTTCATTATTCTTTAATCAATTAGTTTAGTTCAGTTAGTTTAGTTTAGTTTATTGGTCTATAACATGACAGCGTGCAGTGACATAAATTATTCCAGAGAAATAAAAAGGTGGCTGCACCAGATTTAGCAGAGAAGCTAATTTCCATCTGTAGTCCTTACATAAAAAGAGACATCATAATTAGACAAAATTCTGTACAAATTTGAAACAGACATCATAAATAAATAAAATTCAGCACAAGTTAAAATACACAAGCAAGATACCTGGGTCAGCAGTTGTGTTGGCAAGACTGCTGACCCAGAAACCAGTTTTTGATTTAATACATGATAACAATACTGAGCCGATCAGGAAGTGTGGGTGGGGGGGGTGGGGGTGGGACTACCCACGAGGGTAGCCCCATCCCCACAGGTACCCGATGGTAACCTAGGCACGGGGGTCCCAGACTCAGTGTTGGCACGACTGCTGACCCAGAATCCAGTTTTTTGTTGAACGGGTGTAACAATAGTAATCAGGGATGTTTTTGAGTTGCTGTGGGAGCTTATTCCATTCACTGATGGTTTTGTAGGAGAACGCTGATTGAGAAAAGGCAGTTTTGTGTTTTGGAACGCTGCAGTCCCCCCTGGATACCGATCCTAGGGTTCTACATAGAACTTCGAACCCCTTATCCCAATTAAAGAATATGGTAATGAGTAAATGCAAACACAGAATCTTAGCTTAATTTAAAGTTTGTATTTGACTAAATAAAATGTTTCACAAAGTTGGTTTTCTGTCCTCTGTGTGTGTGTGTGTGTGTGTGTGTATCTGTACACAAGTTGACAGATAGCTAACAGACAGGACAACAGAGTCTGATGCTGGAGTAAAATTAATGGTCTTCCCCGTTGTTGTCAATTTTTCCTTGAACTTCTTATGTCAAATTGAAAGGATACAAAAAGGCAAGTCATTAAATTATAGAATTCTATCAGAAATGACATATCTATGTGCCTCTTACAATGGCTGTCAAGACCATTAAAAGAATGATTTGAAAAGGGGCTTTCTTATATGACTTTAAATATCTTGAATAATGTCCACAAAAGACACAGTTCAATACAAAACTAACAAAATTCCAAAGTCAGTACAACAAAAGAGCCAAAATGCACTCACATTAAAGATTGTTAGTATATTTCATATCTGTTTCGATATTACAGCCCCTCAACAAGACATCTCTGATACTCTTAGCCATGTTATCAGCAAAAAAGGTGGAAAACTACCCTATCTCTCAATTGTGAGCTGCATCCGGATATGGATCACCACCAGAATCTTATCACCTCACTCTTTTGCCATGACTAACATTCCCTGAAAATTTAATCGAAATCCATGTATAACTTTTTGAGTTGTCTTGCTAACGAACTGCACCAAAGACAAAACCCTCTTAGCGGAGGTGATCATTATCTAAAGACTAAGGACACACTTTCGCAAGGTTCAGTTTCCCCATATTCTGCCTAAGAATGATTGTTGCCTCTTCCCAGTCCCCCTCTGACCTTCACTCACACTGCTTCAGGCATAACCGGGCCTTAACTCAATTTGTCATCAAGTCTGAATGTGACATAAGCAGTTTACAACAAGTGTGCTTCCAAGCCAGCACAATGGAGGACACTGGAGGGCAACACAGAGAGTATGAATGAAACTTTTTTGTGCTTATTTTCAGTCTCTGTGATTAGATTGAGCCCTCTATTCATTGTTTAAATGTGCCACTGTTAGGAGCTATCATATTTACCCTCAGGCATAAGCAAGCTTACCATGCAAAAAACAAAAAAACAAAACAAAAAGACTTCCTCCAACCACAGGGTCAGAGAAGTGCACAATGTCTGAGCACACCACTCACATCCAATAGCATGATACTAAAAGATTTTTTTAAAATGTTAATAACTATTGTAGCTGGGGGACCCCTCACATGATTAAAAATGACAGATTTGACAGTTTTGTTCCCACAATGTGTTGTGTGCGACAAAAACGATTAACAGCACACTCCGCATTAACCAACTCAGTATTCCACAACCAGAATTACAATTCATGCAGTTTTAATCCTGCGTAGTTAAATGTGACTTTTGTGTGGACAAACATGGTCGAACACCAAGCAAGAGCTAAATGTAGCTTCCTGGTAGCATCCCATGACAGCCATAGTGGTAATAAATAAGAATTAGCTACTCTCCTTGTCAGTTTGGTTATGGTAGGTTTTACAGAAGGGTTGGAAATTAGCATCTTTCACCAGCCTGGTGCTGGTGTTTTTGTTCAGTTTCTGGTAAATTCCCTTTTCTTACTTGACACTGTCAGAGGAAAAATTAAAAAGTATGTAATTTGGAACAGAAGAAATGTTAGTTGAGCCTAGGTTTAATGTGTGTTCTGCTCTGATCGAAGCACACACCTGCTGTTCACAGAGTTCTGCCTCTTTTGCATGTCAGTGCTTACAAAAAGGTTCTGTGTTGGATGGTTATGTCTCTTAAGATTATAACACAGCAAAAGTTATTTTAATTCAATAATGAAAAGGAACTTTTTCCAGAAAGGTCTTCACAATAAAAGTACCAAATTCACATTTTGCTGATGTACCTTTATTTTGTAAAAGCCATACCAGGAAATACATATTTTTCAGAAGTAGCTGCTTAACACAGCAAGATATTCACAATATAGTGGCTGGCAGAATCTTTTAATCCTACAGTCATAGTGGCGCGAAGCAAACCTGGGAAACAGGAAAATTTGGTAAGGTGATCTTCATGACCTCCAGATAATTGGGCCTTTGCTTACTTTACTCACGAGGGTGGAATCAGGCCAAATAGCAGGTCCTGCAGCGTGTGTCCTGCTTGATGTTGGGGATGCATCGTTGAGTGCTCAGGCTTCTCTGGATGTGCTCCAAATGTGTTTTTCTGTGTTTAAGCAACTGCATGTGTTTTTATTAATGCAATCTTTCCATTTACTTTGTGTGTAGTTTTTCCAGAATATCTCTACAGCAACTACACAGTGAGACACACAAACACGCTTAAACATGCGCGCACATCTTACGCAGCTTCAAACTTCATACTTAAAAGCGGCACTTTTAGCTGTTTTCCCAGAACTGGTGGGAATTGGAGGGAGATCCAGAATAAAAATGTAGAAGCCGGAGCAACAAACACAGATTTGGCGTCTGTTGGGAAGCCAGATTTTAAAGCTAGCCAATCGCTATTATGCATGAGCCCCCTGTATGCACGCACACACAACTAACAATCTCGTCCTCATTTGAGTGAAAGGGGGGCGGAGTATTTTTGACAAGCTGCTTTTTCCAGCATTGTGTAAAGACTGAGCCGTGTTTTCTCATGTTGCACAAGTGTGTGTGAGTGTGTGTGTGTGTGTGTGTTCTTGTGTGTACGGAGGGACTTGCTGGGTGGGGAAGGGGCTGAAGTCTGAATAGCGAAAAAGAAAGGAATAAGGGGAAAAAATGGGAAGCTGGGCACGGATTAAATACTGACATTCTTCAGTTTTCGGGCCCCAAAATACACCATCTCTCTCTCCCGTTCTTTCACTCTCTTTCCGTGGTTTGGCAGTATGCTCTGGCAGTTTTAGGGTAGAGAGGATTTGCCTGTTAGTCACTCAGCTTTTATGTAATAGCCATTTGCAGCGTTCCAGGGAGTCGTCTGTGGAGATGTGACTGAATCGAAGAAGCGAGCCGGGCTGCTCGGCTGACTGCAGCTGCTGGGGCTCGTGTCAGGAAGAAGGTCCCAGAGAGCAGGAAATAGAAAGAGAGAAACAGAGAGAAAAAGAGAGGCAAAAGGGTGTAAAAAGGCAAAATTTCAGAGAGGAAGGTCAGCTGGGTGATCATCCAGGGGCTGTAGGCCCAGTCTGCCTCCTTAACGTACTGTAGATTGTGGTCTAATATTCTATCCTGCCTCCCATCTAGTCAGCAGTGCTGCTCTAAGCCTAAGATGTGGTCAGATATGAATAGGTGAATACATGCCTTTCTCATTCTTTGTGCCATCCTTTTTAACTGAATGAGGCACATGTCAGAGAATATTGTCATTCCACTGGATGCTGGTACTTTTGCAGCACCTTTAAAACTGTTTTTCATAAGATTTTATTCTGGGTCAATTATTGGGACCTCTGTTACCAACCCAGTTCTCCAGTCCAAAGCTTCCTTTCTCTGGGAAATATAAGCATAGGCAAAGTTAAAAGTGTATCCCTGAATCAGACACTAACCCTTTTGTTGGTAATAAGAATAAGATATTTTCAAAGTGGATACTTTTTAATCATATAAAGGCATCTGTTGTGATTAGACCATGTATCATGTTTAACAAGAACAACTGCCTGGTGGGTTTTTGCCTCTATGAGGTACACAGTCAATATCAATATAAGCAATTTCCAGGTATTGAAAGTGCATTGGTGGATCAGGCATAGCTGGCGTGGTTTTTGTGTGAATCCTTAAGAACTTACATGCAAGGGATGATCATGAGGCCCAAGGACATTTGACATTTGAAAATTCAAATCTGTTTTTATTTTCTTGTAAATACACACAGTTTTAAGCACTTGTAACATTGTTTTCTTTTATTTCTTGTAAAAAAAGGGTGAAAAAATGTATTCAAAGGACAGTTCCTGACACATTTATTGACAAAAAAGACTAAAAAGACCAGGTGGACATTTGTAATAATAGTATTAACTGTCATGCTTTTTGCTTTTGTACTCCATACGCACAAATGAGGTATTATTGTGCAAATTTTTATTTTAAGATGTTTGGTTGCTCAAAAATGAGGTGACATACCACATATTTTCACATTGGCATCGAAATAAAAATTTCAAAAATTTCAACAGGTACTCTGATTATTGGTGAATTTGTACTTCTTAATTAATCGATATTGAATTGAATCGCAACCTAAAGAATCAAAAGTGAATCCAATCCTGAGGTTCTTAACAATACCCAGCCCTAACTTCCAAGTATAACCAGTTCAACCTGCAGTAAAAGTTGACATTTATTAAATCTCTTAATTTTAAGAGACTTCCCAAAAGGATTCTAGAGATATTACATTCACAAGCAGGGAATGAACAGGATGCCTGATGACCTTTGACCTATAACCTTAATATCAAATTAGTTTATCTTTCAGTAAGAAAAAACAAGGGAGCACAGTTTGACAGAAATCCCTCAGGGCTTTCTTGAGATATTACCTTCACAATCAAGTGACGACTATCTCACTCCCTAATCCTGGCCTTTGACCAGTGACTTTTGTAACATTATCAGCTCATTCTTCTGTCATAGTGAAAATCTTTGCAATGTTAGAAGAAAATTCCTTCAAGCATTCTTGAAATCTTGCATTCCAGAATGAAAGAATAAAAGGGTGGCTGCATAAATCTGACCTTTGACCCATAAGCCTGAAAATCTAATCCGATCATCCTTAAATAAAAACTGACATTTGTGCAAAGTTTTGAGCAAAACCTCTTAAACATTCTTGTGACTTCCCAAGAAAAGGATGGTCATAACACTCCATGGCCTTACCTTTGGTTAACCATGAAATCAGCACAATCCTGCTGATAGGAGTTGAGATTTGTGTAAAGTTTGATGAAAATCCTTTTAAGTGTTTTTGTGATATTGCAATAACAGGCAAAAAGATGACTGCAAGGCTCCTTTGTGGTGAACTTTGGCCTGTCACCTCCAAAATGTTATCAGTTAATCTTTGAGTCAGAGTGGACATTTGTGCAAAGTTAAATGAAAATCCCTGCAGGAAGGGTTCATGTCAACTGAAACCTCTTGAGAAATTGTCACCCAGATCTCTGCATATGGGAGACCCCACACATTCAGTTTAACTCCAATTTTGAATGACAACTTGTAAATGTTGGTTGCTTTATTAAAATTTTAAGAAAACCACATCTTATAGTGATAAAAATCACCTTTGTTTCCCATTTGAAAGTAGAAAAATCTTAACCTGACACGCCAGACGGACAGTTCTATGTATCTGTCACGAAAATATTTCAGTAGTCCATCTGGGAAAGAGCCGTTCGAAAATGTTTTCAGAGGCATAACCCTCAAAAACAACTGCAGCTGGTGATTGGACAATCGTTCTGCTCGGCACACTCGTCACAGACCGATCATATCAAGCCACAGTATGACGTATCAGCTAGACCCTGTTGTTAGCTGTTAGCTTAAACTCGTTTCAGTCCTTAGACCAACGTCTTAAATTAAGTTATACCACACAGATGTGTCATTTGCCACTTATGTGTGACATGAACTTCGTCAACAACAATCCCACCAAGTTCTCCCAGTAAACTTTCTGAGGAGAGCATATTTCTCCAGGTATCGCTGAGTAACCATGACTACCATAGACTAACTGGCATTGTCCACGCAGCATTTCTGCATCTCTCCCAGCAGTGATCCCCGGTCGGGAGAAGAGCAAAAACATGATTTCCCATAAGAGAGGTTTAAGTGACGTTCCTTGGTCCTCTTTTAGCCTGTTCAGCCTTCTGCCCAAAACCCATACCCATAAAGAAAAGAGTGTATCTCTGCAACCACAAGGTCTATTTGAATAATTTTGGTGTCGTAATAAAAGTAACACTTGAGAGATTTGTCCAGATGTGTAATTTTCAGTATATGTGTTACTGGGACGGAGTAAATGAAGATAGAAGTCAGAATAATTTGAAAATTTCATCCTCGCCTAAAACAAAAACAATTTTTTATTGTGAATATCTCTCTTAGAAATGATGCTGGAGTGTCTGTGAAACTCTAAAAATTAATAATAAAATATTTTACATCATCTCTGCAAAGGATCATTGTTATAAAGAGATGCAGAACAAAATTAAAGAGGTTTCATAACAATATGGTCAGGCAAGGATTTTGGAAAAACAGTGCATATTGAGCCAAAGGTCAAAAATATATGTATTTTGTCAAATAAAAGCCAACATGACTATAGTCTTAAAGGCACAGTTCACTGCTTGTGCTGTCGTGTCAAGGAGCTTTTCTCCTGAGCCCCAGCAGACCCAAATTTGGGTTCTACGGGGCTGAAGAGGTTAAAGAAAAAATTAAGTCTATTCCTGATAAAACTGCAGATATTGCCGCATCCACGGATACCGCTTTAGAAGACGCCATTGTTTTCAAACATGTAGTCACTTTCCGCTGTCTTCATGTCTGCAGCTCCTGCAGATTGGGCCGTTAAGCATTCAGCCGGTGAAGTCTTTGGACAATGGATGTTAGCAAGATGGTCCTGCAGGATTTCATGCAGTAAATAAGGCAGGACCATCTGCTCTGCAAGGTTAGAAAAATCTGTCTATATCTTAAAAAAAAGCCATTTTACAATTTGTCACCATAATTTTTTCTGGCACATATTAGCATTTCATTTACAAAAAAAAAAAAAAAATGATAAAACAAACATCTGGTTCTTGACTCGCCAGTTGAGAACCACTGCCTCAAAGTGTTTGTGGGAAATTGTGCACAATATAATGTTCACAAACAAATTATGATAATGGGGGTCCTTATTCCTGACCTTTTGTTCTGTGACCACCAAAATCTAAACATGTTATTGAGATGTTTTCATCCAAGAATTTGCTCATATGTGCTCATATGTACTCTCACAGACAGCCTGAAAACAATGCCTCAGGCCTCAGCTGTCACTAGTGTGGGGACATAAACATGTAAAATATGAATCTCTTTTTATTCAGGGTTGATGCACTTTGAGATCAAATTTAATTCTTTCAAGTTAGTATCTAATGAGTCATGTTTATAATGTTTTCATAATCAAAAGACTTGTCACTGTCTGAAGATTTTAATCTTGTTAAATTTTAACACTATTGTGTGCATTCATTTTGCCCTTATGCTGCTTGTCACTAATACATCAGTCAAAGTGATGTTGTTGTGAAGATTCTGAAAAGAACAGTCATTTGACTTAAAAAAAAAGCCATTTCCTCAGACTTGTGTTATTCTCATGCACCCATGGGCCTCAACTGCAAATCCAAGAGAGTCCGATTGAGCTGCCCAGCTTGTGTTGTCAAAGAAACTATGCTTTGTGTTTTTTTTCTGTGTAGCTGAGGGGCTGATATTTGCTCCTTCAATCACTGAAAATTGCAGATAGAGCCGTTCATCCAGAGTGTTTTTTGGAGTGAAGCCTGTGATTAAACAACCACGGATAATGGTGAATAAATTGAGAGGTTTATTCTTTTGAGTTGGTGTGCCTGCTGATTTCTGTGTCCACTATTTCTTTCGTCCAGACCGACTCAGAGGTTGACAAAATGTCACAATATAAGGCTGAAATTTCAATTGGAGAAGAAAGCTTTGGTTTAATCCACGTGCTGTCTTTGAGTCTAAAGCACTCGACCAGTGGCTTCATGGAAACTGAGGAATTTTAAGACACTTGTTGGAAAAGGATATGCTACCCTTTCTTTGAGCCCTGACCCTGAAAGGGAAAATAGTCTGGCTAAACTCCAGAATCCCTTTGACTTCTGTAAACTTCACTTGAACTCAATCATGAGGGTGTCTGATTCCAGATCTGGCTAATTACTGGTTAATTACGTCTCAGAAGCGGGTCATTGTCAGAGTTTAAGCTAAATGTTAATATTAGCTCATCTTTGCTGACAGAAAGTGAACCCAAGGAAGACTTTGGCCACTTTGCTGAACTTCATCTTAAGAGTTTCAGATGAGCTGAAGTTGGTGTATGCTTTTTTACATATCAGGCTTAATTTCATTTGTTAGAGACACTACTTTTTCAATCATTGAAATAAAAGAAACTGGAATGATCTTTTTTTTCTTGTCCGGAGATATGCACCCTCTTTATGGAAACAAAAACATGGATAAGAACATCAATACTGGTTCCATATCTTCTAATCCCCTCCCCACCCCCAAAAAGAAAAAAAGAACATATTTTTTCTCTTGGCATCTGATCCTCTCTCTCATTATGCTTCATGAGCCCTCGAGAAGACCACAAAAACAGTGAAGCTTATGCTGAGCACACAACTGTTTGGGTTTTATTGTGGAAAAAAATGAAAGAAATGCTGCATTTAGATGCGTCACAATTCACTGATTTAAAAAAGAAGAAACAGTTATTAAAGGTCAGCCTAATGCAAAAAATTCCATCTTAAAGTTTTTAGTTTTCCAGTATACAGAGAAGGCTATGGATAAAACCGCATACTGAAAATTGAGTTTATTTAAAGGTCTTTATTGATTATTCTGTTGCCTGTTTTTTTGATGAGTATTAGACAGTGACAGAGAAACTTGCACATTATAGAATTATTAGTTTCCAAGAGGATTGTCTGTTGTGCTTTAGAAACGAACGTTTTTACTTTTACATTCATGGTCAGATATAGATTGTTAACAACATGGGATCAGTTACAGTAGTCCAATTCATACTGCTGTTTCAAGGCCTAATATTTAGCCCTTTGTGATGTTTCACCTCCACTGTGAACATCCTGGAGGTGAAATGGGGGGATCGAGTTGACCCCCTCCTTGTTCCGTCTCCAGAGGTAGTAACAGAGGTGTGATATTGGAGAGAAGGAGGCATGTCTCAGTGGGGGACAGGAGCGCTACAAGTGAGCGTCTCTGCCTTTGTGTGTACGTGGGGGCACATGCCGTGTCTCGTGCATCCAAGCTTTATTTCAGCGTGAATTGTCACAGATATTGCGGCCTCGTGGAATTAATGTGAAAGTCCCGATGTAAATATCGCAGAACCTTGATGCGATGCTTTTGTATATAGGTACCATGAATCGGGCTAGGAACTTTACTTCACTGGTTTATTAGGAGTGTTATTAAGCTGAGCAATGGCAGTTGCCACAGTCCACCTAACATTTAGTCAAGCTAGTAAAAGAAAAAGCCATCAAGTTGGAGCAGGTATTCAGCCTTTGGGGAAAGAGCTGTGACTCATCGCTTGACAATCTTCTGAGCCATGTCCCCTCCAGAGCAAATTCATGAATAACTCTTGCACTGAACAGATTCAGAATGAGTCTCTGTTTTTTTTTAGTTAATCACCCCTGAGCCATACCAGTATATTGGTAGGTATTTATGAAAACTGAGGTTTTCTCCCTTTTTTAAAAAATTATCCTGTCCACACCCATGAAGTTTTAAAAAATATGTCTTCATCCACATGAAAATGCAGAAATGCATAACTGCTTTGAGAAATGCTCTCAATAATATGAAACCGTGTATGGTGCCATCATTTTTTCACAATATCTATGGAGAGACCGAACTGTGTTTAAATTTATTTCACCAACTCAAAGTCAGGCTGGTGCTGCAGTTTATCTTGTGACAGTTTCTTCATTTAGTTCTTAAAACCAAGATGTAGCTGATCTGCTAGATCAGATAATTACAAAAATTCATTCACGACTACACTTCTCAGTTTGAACATCTTATAAACACAGAAATCACAAACAAATGAGGCATCGGGCCCCTAATTCACACTGTCACTCTTTAAACAGTAGCACCAGGTCTTGTTGTGTTTATATTGTTCTATAAAGCAGTTATACATTGAGATGCCCTTGTGAGTATATGCCTAAACCAAAAAATATTCAAATTAGCCACATCAAAACCAGCAGAGGTTTAGCTGCATCTGTTAGAGCACAAGTGATGACATCTCATAGTGACTGCAAAGATTTATGCCCAAAACTGCACATTTCTGTGTTTTAAAACTGAGTTTCTGAAAGTCATCTCCAAGGCAGGAGTTTTCCAAAATGTGTTTTCACTGACCTAAAATGCCGTTTGAGTGTGTACAGGAGGCCCAAAGCACATTAAAAGCAAGTTTTCAAAAATGCTTGCCCACTTATGGACATGACCCTAGGGTCTAAAGTAATGTTCTACTTCTAATATTTTTTGTATCAGGCTTTAAAAAAGTTTGCTGTAATCGTCCTGTTTGATATGGGACCTGTGGGGGGATTCAGGTGAGTATTTATGAAACCACAGTTTTTGCACTTACATATTAACTTAACCTTTCAATCAGCAATGGTTGCTGTTTGGTTTCAACTTGCAAGAAAACATACTGTTGAGATCATCAGGTTATCATTTTAACAGCACATTGTTTTGGATATTTTGTGTAATACAAAGATGTATGTATTCATATGAATCTGTACTCCTACAGTTTTTTCCAATTGTTGGAGCTGAATGCTTCATTGGGTCCATTTACACGTCAATAGTCAGTGGGTGTCCAGAAGCCTATTTAAAGTTTAAAGTTTTTTTTTTTAATGTTTCAGAAAAATATCTTTAAAAGAAACCAGTAGAATATGACACGAGAAAACACTTGCATCTGTGAAAAGTAAAAGGCACAGACAAGACTCGTGTCCTTGAAGAGCTCAGAAAACTCACTTGTGTTCTGTTAAAGGTTCCATGTCTTGCAAAACCAAGTGTCTTTGCTTTTAATGTTGTTGAGGGGGCTTGAGGGTCTGAAGAACATGGACACATTTTAATAATGATAATAATAAGAACTTTATTTTTGTAGCACCTTTTCAAAACAGAGGTTTCCAAACTACTTCGACGAACAGGCAGGAACACATAGACGTAACTTTACGTTCATAGAGAAATGCACTATCCCTCTTTAAAGAAAAGGCCCCTTAATAATGTTAGATATTTAAAAGTTGATTGTCCGTATTTACATCTCAAGCGCAGACCCTACAAAATAAAAAAGATTTTCTTTTGTTGACTAGTCACACAGTTCTGTTCAATCATGGGATAATAAGCCATATGTTGTGAAGAAAAGTGATACATTGTAGTAATAAAGAATATGGCAGACTTTGACTTAATAACATGAAGGACACATTGCAGTCGTCATGACAGTCACGTTAGCGTGCCCTGTGACCTGTCAGCGTAAACAAGATGGATGGTCTGTGGAGAAACTGGGCAAGAATACATATGAAAGCTTATTGTGCACATATGGTCCATTAAGCACTTTCCTGCTTGTTTTTATGGCTGGTTTAATCTTTTTTAATCTGTCAGAAAATCAATTTGTTCACGTCGCTGCCAGGTTGCTGAGCGGAGCACTCCATCACACATCCACAGACCTTGCCTGCCTGAGCAAAGCATTGTGCTGGATGCTAGTCATCAGAAACCACCATACAGAGATAAATGGATGCATTGATGGACAGATAGGAGAGGGAAAGATGGAAAAGGAGCCGAAAAAGAATGAGCGAGTTTATGTGAAAGTGAGCGGAAAGATAAATGAACGGGGAAACAGCAGACAAACAGATCATCTGATTTACAGTAGAGAGTCATGAGAAACTAGAGAGCAGAAAAATATTTAAAAAAAAAAAAAAAGCCATAAAAACAGAAAGTTTGATGTTACTATAGTAGCACCAGGTAGAATACATCAAGTTATTTCGGTGAAGTTATAATGAACATAAATTATGTTAGCTTTTATTTCAGGTAAAGAAAAATGTCAATCCAAAAGTTGTGGAGTGACATCAGCTGTTTGGTATCTAAATGCAGCTTTTCAGTCTAGTATCTGGCAATTACATTGTTGAAAACATCTCAAGCTAACTTTTGGTCAGCCTGGTAGCATCAAGGGCTAGAAACTAAGATGGGTCTAAGCCTCCTGACAAACAGAAAGACTGGGCTTGCAGAGCCGTCAGCCATTTCCCTAATTATGCATTACTAGAACTAGACCAAAGTCATCAGTAGACAAAATCACTCTTGAAGACACAATCGCTGCCCATGTCTTCAGTTAGGATAATATAATGCAGTTTTTTACTTCATGTTTTAGCACTGATATCCTGTGGCACAACTAGATACTTTTCCTTTCTCACCGGATGTCTAAACTACATCTCATCCTTGTGTTTATACAGCATTATTGCCACCAGTATTTGTGCATAACAACTGGGACTTAATTGTGACATCTACTCAAAATTGTTCTATACATCCTTCTCGTTAAATATTACTCAAAAAAAAGTTTAAGTTGATCAGTCAAATTATTACTCACGAAATAAGCGCTGAAGTACTTGTTTTTAAAATTACTTGAATACTTTAACTAAATGAAATGACTGAAATGTCACAAGGCATGAGGGCAGTCATGAACAAATTACTTTACTTTCTGCTGCATCATTTTAAAAACATGCTTTTATTTTTAACTTCCATGCAACAGAATTTCAGATTTGCAGCCCCAAAACAACATCCCAAAGGAGGTGATGACCATGAAGCCAGGCTGTAAAAAGCATTATGTATGCCTTGATCTTTTCTGCTCTCTGTACCAATACTTATCATGTGTGCTGACACTGACAGATACCTATCATATTTGGTGTAGCTCATGATGAAGTTTGTCTGCAGTCGATGGAGCGAATGTTTTAAACTAAAAAATCGTATTTCATTTAAAAAACCTCAACATGGGCTTAAGATGTGCTCATGGAGAGAAGCATCCTCAATTTCTGCCGTATTCATCATTGCCAGTAAGACTGAAGTGCTTGACCTAAGTCACATAGGCACCTCATCCTCTTAACTACCTTTGAGATATGTGATGTAGTACAGGTTCAGCAACACTGCTGACGCAGTCTGTGATACAAACTGCTGCCTAAAGTCAATGTGGCTCTTATCACAAAACTGGGCTGTGATTGGCCTAAAAGAAAAAGTGTAAGTGCATTAAGCTTGTGTGAAATGAAAGTCTGGTAGATGTGTGTGACTGTTAAGGTGAAGGCTTTGAGAAGAGTCAGTTTTCGTGTTTGAAGAATCCCCCCTGTCCCTTTCCTCTGCAGGGGACATCTGAAAGAAGATGGAAATAAATTGTAATCATTTTTCATTTAATTATTGTGGTCAGCCTGAGTGAAGTAACAATTTAATCTAAGAACCTCTTGGTTGTCAATCCCTTCCCCCCATCCAAGAGCACATAATCATACGTAACAGGAAGCTCCCTCAAAGTATTCTACATAAAGTCCAAAGATAAAAAAAGATTAAAAACAATATCTTTTAAAGTCAGAGAATCTATCTAAAGCTTAGTGAGACAGACAGTAAAAGAACAGAGGGGGATAGATTGAGCTTAGTTTTCACAATCCTAAATCTTAAACCCAGCAGTGAGCTGGTGATTATCCTGCATTCAGCTAAAAAATACAAATAAGTCCTGTAATTCCTCCATAGGGCCTGGGATGCTAAAGAAGCTAATTTGACAGAACAAGTATAAGAGGGGAAAAGTAATAATCTGTGGATTTAGTTGGAGAAAAGGAGAATACCTGGGATAAAGCAGGGGTTTGGCTGAATCCATTACACCAGTGCCATGGGATTATTAGCACAGCCAGGAGTTACTGTGGCTGATAAATACCCATATGAAGACATTGCAGGGGCAGTGAAATGTGTCATTTCCTCTCCTGTCAGCAGTGGAAGGAAAGAAAACCATTAAACTTGCATGCAATTTATTTGTCAGCTTAGAAGAAAAAAGGGAAGGAAGTCTATCTGCTAAAAGTTTTTTTTTTTTCGGGGCATGGAGGCTATTTTCCTCTTGAGCTGCTTGGAAAGGGAATACGCCTTATTAGCCTCTGCGACATACAGAGCGTTATTTGGTTATGCAGTGAAGCCTAAAACAGAGTCGGCGTTTAAAACTGCGTCGTCCCTCCATCTCGCTGAGTGATTACCTCTGTCAGACCTTCAACAGACCACACACACAGACACACAGGCGCACACACACATATGCACCGAGCATAAAACACCTGTCCCCTAAAACACCCGAGAGCTCTCATCCTGCCGCCGCCACACCTCAATGTGCAGTAATTCTAGAAAAGGGCCTCTTTAAGATTCGTGGTCATAAAAGCCAGGCGCAGACTGAGCCATTAAACGGCTGCCGTGGGTGCTGGGATGCATCTGCAGCTCAGAGTGAGGAATCATTCCTACACCATTAGTCTAACACACAGATCTGTAGACAACAGAAAAGAGCCTCCTATGAAAATGTGCTTTTTTTTCTTTGTGATGTAAATACTGTGTAAATGAAAGGGCGTGGGTGAGAGATTCTCAACAAAAGCCATTTCCGGGATGAATGGAAAAGGAGGAAGCTGAACCATTAATGAGTTTTGTTTGAAAGTAAGAAGCAGTTGGCTAACAGTCCCTCTCCAGCCTGTCCCCTCCTCACTCTCTCCTTGAACACAGCAAAACTCAAGAGGAGGATTGAGGAGGAAATGCAAGCCAGCACTGGTGGACGCTGATGTTCAGTTAAACCCTGCCTTAATTAAAAAACATAAAAAGACAAAAACAAAAAGGCAAAGAACCCAAGGATATGCTAGTTAACTGTCCTCCCTGAGCCTTTTCCAAGGACTTGCACTAAATGTTTAATTTTGCTTTAGACAGTGACATTTATCAGTGGCTTTCCAGTGGGGATGCTCATAAACAGCTTGGTTCCTGGACAGAGGCATCTTGGCCTGAGGGGAGAGAGAGACAGATACAGAGATAGAGGGGAGACAGACACAACATCATGGCATTCTGATTGAAAGAAAAAGAAACAAGCAGAGATAAGATGAAAGACAATGTAGAGCTCCAGTTTAGTGCCCCCTTTCCACATCTACCCATTATGAGTGTTTACAAGGATTAAATGAGTGAAAATAACTGCATTTAAATTTATTTTTAAACCTTTTTGAGAAGCAGTTCTGCCTCTTAAAGCTGAGATTAAGTGATATTTTAAGCCTCCATGATTGTTGCTAAAGAACCAAGGCTGTCAGTTTTCCTCAAAATAAAAATCCCCCCAGACTCTCTTATCCACCCCTTTGGTAAAGACTCTGCCGACAAAAATGCGGTCACACGGGGTTGAACTCTTACCGAAGCGCTGTTATGTGCTTTGCACATAACCAACACACAGCCTAGTCTTTGATTTTAAAGTTGCCATCAACGGTGTAGAAATACTACCACACAGCGCTCCTCAGATGATTCAGTGCTGTTTATGTCTGCTTGGAGTAGCAACTCTTTGTTTACTGAGGTCAAGAGAGCAGTGGATGTGGCTGAAGGTCAAGCTGCGCGGAGAGCGCCCTCTGTTGGATGAAATGGTCCACTGCTCCAGGCACCCTGATGTGCTATTCTCAATATTTTACATTTGAATATTTGTATACGCTTTGGTTACAGATATTTATCCCCATGTTCAAAGGGTTATTCCAATATTGAATATAATGTGACAGCCCTATAAAGACTATAGTTCAAGTAACATGTAAGTTCAGACCGATGCCTTGGGTAAGATAAGCTCTATGTCCAGGTCAGACTATATGGTTTCTATGTGTTACAACAGAGAGCCTTCATAACCAGGCAGATGCTCGCATATTTGTGAAGTGATAACTTTTGGTGTTGATCCTAATCTGGGTGTGGATCCAGGAATTTTTTAAAGGATTTGTTGACATTCAGGTTTTCCACATTTTTGGTAATATCTTGGCTCAGAATGTTAAAAATGCCTTGGCACAGGTTTGTGGTCTCTGAGCACTTCTAGTTTTTGATGATGATTTTATTATAACTTTTTTCCCAAAAGGCTAAAAAAAATCAACATCATGAGGATATTTCTGCACAGTAAATACCCCCTCTATCATCTTGCTTGTTAAATTAACTACCTTATTTAACTAAAAAAGCCTGTCTGTTAAGACAGCTGCGGTTTTGTTGTTTATTGGTGCTATTAATTTTTTCATCACACACAACTTTTTTGCAGTATGAGATTACTTTTGGGAGAAGTGTTGCTATATGCCAGAATACTTAGGGGTGAAAGGAGCTCAGTAGGTCTCTAGCTGTATAACTGGGGGGGCCATGGGTTCATCTCAGCTCCTGTAGTCCCATGTCAATGTGTCCTTGTGTGAGAAACTTAGTCCCAAATTGCTGCATTACAAAAAAGTTTGGAAAAATGGAAAATTAAACATTTAGAATTAGCATAAAGCATTTTTCCCTTATGGTTAAGACTGCGTTTGTTTGTTTTTTTCTTATAAGCGTATATTTCTGTGCCAGACTGATGTAAGACCAGAAGGGAAAGTTAATTCATTTATGGTATTTACATTTATTCATATTTGTCAGTGACCTTTAAGATACCTATTACCTTCCTTTTTGTTTGCTTCTTCACATCTCTGTGCAAGGGGTTTGGTCTTAATGCAAACCTATTAAGCACAGAAAATACAGAAGAAACTGATTAGACCACCAGTACTTGTCAGATGGAAAAGTGTGCACCTTTTAAACAAGAAAGGCTACTCCAAATGACTAATGCTTATTTGTACCCCCACATCCTCTAACTCCTCCGTCTCCCTCCTCTTCATGCTCCGCTCTCTCTCTCTTCTCTTTTCCTCAAGGCGCACATTTTGTCCTCTCCATTCACATGTCACTTCCTCCTTCCACAATCCTAACCCCTGCAGATTTATTCAGGAATATGAAATGAAAACCTCTCGCACTTTTGACTCGTAATAAATGCCTTCATTCAATGTGAGTCTGGTGAAAACGACTTCCACTGAGGAGGTGTCAGAACACGGAGTCTGTTAACATGCAGACTGTACACTCGACTTAGCCTGACACACATGATGTGACCTGACCTGTCAGACGGCGGGGTAAACAAAAACGAAGGGGGGCAGGGGAGGTTACAGACTCAAGAGGGTGATATTAATCCTCGAGGCCTCTTCAAGATGACAAAAAGAGGCTGCCAGTGAAGCCATTAAACCAGCACCAGCTCCTCTATGTCTCTTGCGTCGCTCCATTATGGGTCACATGAACCCTCTCCACCTTCTACTCACAGCATCCAACAAACTTTGAGCAACTACTAAGTTTGATGAGTGTTGAGGCATTAAAATGAAATTGCTGCAATTTTCTCCCTTCATGGGAGAATTTGCATCAGGCTGAGTGTCCTTCAGAGTAGTCATAGACCAGCGCCCTGCCTCAGCACCAAGCCATGATTATAGGCACAGTCATCAATTGAGCAGCATGAGAGCAACCAGATGTCTTTCTCCTGTCATTTACCATCATACCTTCACTGTTAGTAATGATAATTTATGATTGGATTAACCATTAGTGCCAACGTTTCTGTTGTGTGACATTGACATTCCATGAAATTCAGCCCTCAGTGCATTTCCGAAACAGCTGACTGTGACTTTAAGACGAGGTGTGTGTTTGTGAGACTGATGAATCAGCGTTGCATACAGCAGCCAAACAGATGTTGTTCCCCTCCTGTTAGCAGAGAAATGCCTACGGTGTCCTGCACGGGACATTTGGCACCCTGATGTCTGTCATTATTCATTGTGAGAAGGTTTCCAATAACAAGGGCAGGCAGGGGGCATTTTCAAGCGTATTATCCTTCGAGATATACGTACATATTGCATGGTGCTGCCATGGGGAATGCAAAGCAGAAAGTGGACCCTGCTCAGCGGGCTCTCGCTTGGATAGCTGACGTGAAGCTGAGGGAAAAAAGGCAGAGATTGAGCAAGAGTCCTTTTAGTGAATCTGGTCAAGGTTCAAGCTACTGATGTGTGAGGAAGGCCTTTGGGCTGTAGATATTCAGTTTATACACAAAGGTATCGGAAATATAAGATTTTTTATGGCTATGTGTGGCCTTGGAGACAAAAACAGAATGTAAAAGTAACTATAGTACTAAAAACTTCAGCTCTGATTTATCTTAAAGCAGTCTTCTTTTTGCAGAAACAGCATGCGCTCACTGCAAGTTGTGCACAAATAATTAACTTTCATACTTTCTTTCATGCAATATGGAGGGAAGCAATATTAATATGAGGAAAATGGAGCACTGGAGGAAAGAAGGATAGACAGAATGAAAGCATCAGCTCCTTAACAGCAGAGCCCTCCCATAGGAATTTGTAAATAGTCTCACCTAAGTGCTTGAACTAAAAGAGGAGAGTGAGTGAGAGTGCTGTTAGAAGGGAGAAGATACGTGCTGGTTTCCTCCATCAGCTTCACCTGCCATTAAATAATATGGAAATACCATCACTTATCACAAATGGACAGATTTACCATGACTTCTAAAAGGGATTTGACTATGATTTCTCCTAATCAGGCTCTATAGCTGCTGCACTTTAGAGTCATTACTGTGGAACTTAAATGAGTGACTACAGCTCTGAAAGTCCAATAGCATCACTGTCAATGGGTCTATTCTGGTGTCAGAGTATTTATAGTGGAGATGCCACATGCCAATTTACAGTACAGCACCACAGAACACTGATGTGCTAAAATCTAAAACTATACAGCATTATAAAAATAGCTCAGTATGGTACAGTATGACATGAAAACATACCATACATTAAGGTAAGGTGAACACTGTATGATATAATGTAATATGACACTACAGGATACAATACAATACGATGTGAAGCAATGCTCTGCAACTACACTACAGTGTAATATGGCAGGACACAGTACAATACAGTTCAAAATTATATTTAAATAGCCCATACTATGCTTTTTCTAGTTTATATACCTCTTATTGTGTCAAACGGGTCTGCTTCACATGATTAAGTACTTCCATGCACAAGACAAAAAGTCTGTGGCATTAGAACTTCTTCCCCTCTCTGGTTTACAGTGTCTAGCTATGTGATAGACCTGCCAAGTCAGTCTTGTTCCTAAAAATACAGACCAGAAAGCCTTAATAAAATCAAAATGGACAAAATATGGAAAAGAAAATAGTCTTTTCCACCACACACAATTGTATATAACTTTTAATGACTCTGCTGCGAGCCTTAAACGGACACTAGAAGATTTGTAGTTTTTGGGACTTTGACATTGGCTCTATTTCTGAAACAGCAGTTGGCTTGAGGTGATCTATATCACACATTAATTTGACCTGCTGACCCCTACTAAACCACCAGTCTAATGAAGCCATACAAGTGTCTGTATAAAATGTTTTAGTTTGTGTTCAAATTTGTGAGATAAATAGCATAAGTAATTAATGTCTTCTTGTTTTTGGTTAGGTGAATATACTTGCTTTAGAATCACAGTTTTATTTTATTATTTTCAACTCTAAATATTTTTTTTTTCTGTTAAACATATGCTGCAAAACATACTTCACAGAGTGATAGATAATTCTGGGAATATTGCGGCTCATGTCAGTATTGCTTTAGATTATTGTCAAATGTATTTTTCCGAAATAAACCTTTTGTTGCTACTTGGACACATTTTCAGTGATGAACTTGGGGTCATAGGGTGTTTCAGGTCTTTGATTATCATAAACTTTCACCCTCCATGATGTTCTTGATGACTGTTTTGCACAGCTTACCTTTTACTCCAAGGAGTTTGAGGATCCGGTAAAATGACTGGCCAGCAAAACCTCGGCACCCAACTTCCACTGGTTCGCAGCAGGCTTTCTAGCCATTATTCCTGCACTCTATCACCAGTTCAGAGTATTTTGCCCTCTTGCGCTCATTGGCCTCTTCAATCTGGTCTTCCCAGGGGCCAGTAAACTCCACCAGGAGCACTTGCTTAGTTGACTCCGATGTTAACAGCATGTCTGGGTGTAGTTAAGTGGCTGAGATATGTTCTGGGAAGTAAAGCTGCTGTCCCAGGTTGACTTGGAGCTGCCAGTCCCGTGCAGTGATGAGAAGCCCTCTAGAGGAACTTAGCTGATGTTGAACCTTCTGCCTAACTTTGACAGAGGTGATGGACTGCTTGAGGGTGTGCTGGTACTTGGTACTTACTTGATTGCTGTGCTGACTGTTTCTGCCAAAGCCCTGAGGACCTGGTCATGATGACAGCGGTACCGCCCTTCCCCCAATGCCTTCAGACAGCAACTGAGGATTTGTTCCAAGGTGCCTCTCTTTTGACAACGCTGGTATGCCAGAGTGTCTGCTGCACCCAGCAGTGCAGGTTGGCTGGACACGGGAGAATGTCATTAACTGGCTGGATGAAGAACTTGATGTGCTTGGGTACAGCTCTCCAGAGCTCTGACCAGGTGATCTTACGCTGTTCAGTGTGCTCCCACCTTGTCCAGGCGCCTTGTTGGCGCATGCCGACCATTGTGGTTTGGCAGTCTTTGTTCACCTCTGCATCTCTTCCTGAACCAGCTGACGCTTCTCCCTCCCTCTGCCTTTGTCGTAGTGGGGTTTGGAAACTGGCTGACGGTTCTTTCCAGTGTCTCCACAGTCGTCATCAGCATGTTTAAAGTTTGGTGGCTAAATTAATGTTGCCTTACCTTTCACAAAGGGCCCACTGGATAATAGAATGTTTTCAGACTCTATCCTCTGTACTTCAGATAGAGGTTTTAGTCTATGTGTGAGGTTGTTTTTCCAAAATATCTTATGTTTTGTTTCCAACTTGATGCAACACAAACCGAGTTATAACACAGTAGAATCAAATGAAATGCAATATCATACAACAAATTACAAGACACAATGTTGAAATATAATACAACATGACAAAATATGATACAACAGGATACAGTATAAATATATGAAATGTTAAAAGAAATTCCTTAATGGGTAACAGATGGGCTTGAACTGAAAGAATCTGTGTCTTCACTCAAATGCCCAGAGGACAACCACCCTGGGTTATCATGTTGAAAGAACTTACAAGGATTTTTTTCAACTCTAGCAATTAACCTGGTCATATGAAGGGGTGATCCTTCCAGCTAATTAGCAACTGTTTACTCAAAAACATGGCATAAACAGAACGAACTGATGTTAAAGTTGATACTTTAAAGACATTTTTAAGACCCCTCCAGGCACCTTAAAACCCACTTGGTTCTTTGTTTGGAACTCAATGCATATTGTTATATGTTTTAAATCTAAATTTGCACTACGTACTTTCCTTAGTTTGTGGTAACCTCACATCATTGCTGCGTAATTTACATATTTAGGTGGGGTTTAGTTGGATTACTAATTCAATGTAAAGTCAGTTAAAGAAAACAATCATCTGACTAATATGTAAACTTGCCTGCAACAAGCTCAATGGGGATTTGCAGGAATGTAATGGCCAGTCAGAAGGCCAGAACAGGAACAAGCTTGCAGGATGGTTAAGTTCACTAAAATCCCTCTAAGCTAAACCCAAAAACCGACATTTTTGCAGGCAACCTCTTGAACTTTGAAGAAATTGTAAAATAAAAGAAAAAATATTATTTTTCAATTGGTTATTTTGATTCTTTCCGTGGGTTACCTTGTACCTACTCTGTTTAGCAGGGTAATTACTTCCTTATGTCTTTACGTCTGTGAGTTTTCTCAACCAGAGGTTTTGATAATTCAGGTCCCCATGTGTCAGTAATGGCCTAGAGGAAAGAGGGCCTCTCTACCCGTAATGCTGTGGAAGGTCTCTCTGCTCCTCTGCTCTAGAGTCAGAGTGGCCTTGATCCTGGTCTATTCTGCAATCTACACTTCTGCTGAGACATCTGAGGAAATTTCCACAGTACCTTTGGGGACTTAAGACAGTTTTCCAGTTTTTCAAGCAGATTAAGAGCACCCCCCCGCCTCCGCCCCAACTGCTTCGCCTTGAGGAGAATCTTGATCTTAAGGCTCTTTCTCTATCCAGGCTGTGAAAGTCTTATGAGGTCATTCTTTGGCTATAGTCTGCAGTAAACTTACCACCTCAACACAGCTTTGTTTAAAAATATTACAGAAAGTGTTGGACCTTTGGGAGTGAGTTGAACAGGGCATATGTAGAGAGGCTCTCAATGTGAGGGTGTCACTGACTTAGAACAAATGGAAACATGAAAGGGAGTCACAGCTTTGACCAGTGCAATGAGAACTGTAACCTCTATTGCAGTACTTGCTCTTGCAAATGAGAGACCTGCACCATAAAGGAGCAAATCTATGTTGTAATCAACAGTGTATGTAACAATGATTGAATTACAGTTATGCATTAATTTTAGGAGTAAAGCAAAAACTAGAAGTAATATCACAGTTTCCAATCAAAGTTACTCCTATTTACTCAGTTACTTTTTGTCCTCTTAGGGCTATTATCATGATGACTTGGCTAAGAGGTCAATACAGCCAGTGAGACAATAAAGTTTCAAAGAACTTTGTTGGCTATTGTAAACTTAATTTTAAATCTGTTGTTGAACACATAAAATTAATTTAAAAGTAATCAGTATATCAGTTAATTTTGATATGAGGTAGTATGTAAAGAAATGTCATTACTTGTATAATGAGTGATGGTTAATTAATTTGTTTCAGTTTTTAAAAAACTGACCACCTTTCAGTTGACCTTGGCACTCAGTAAAGGGTAAAATGGTTGTTGATGACCAAAAAAACCATTGAATTAAGGCATTGAATATTTCCTTTATACTTCCTTTAATTCCTCCCTGTCATATTTCCTTTTACCTTTAGCTTAAGGTTAACATGAATGTGTCTTCTGTCATTCTATGCTTTAATGCTTAGTACATAAACTGTAGAGAATGCACAAAACCCCAAGACAAGTTTGGTTCCAGTTTAGATTCATACATGTAAGAGTGAACTGATGCCAATCACTTCATCATAGTGCATTAATCTGTCTTTGAGAAAGTCGTCAACAAGCTCAGTTTTTTATAGGTGGACCATCACAAAAACTAAACTTTTTTTTAGCTGCATGTCAATGCACTGAGGTGTAGCCACGCTTACCTTAAGAAATAAAATACCTGATAATAGGAAAGAATATAGTAGTTCCTTTTTTTTTTTTTTTTTGGAAAATGTTATTTATGAAACAGACTAAAGTTAGACAGCACTGACTTTTGCTCTCATCCAGGGCTCAATATCAGGTTTCTTGGCCTAATATCCTGTGGCGATTCAGCCAATATACACCACCTAACCAACACCCAAGGTAGAGTTTTGTCACAAATAATGATCCAAATTCATTCTTCTTTCTTTTACAAGGTATTGTCATGTTGTTTTAAGCACACTGTGAGATGGGATGCAGATTTAATAAGTTTTGTCATTTTATACATTTCTCTCACTTTATCTTTCTTCAAGTCCTGTTCCATTAGAAAATACATGTTGGAGCATCTTTGGACACAGCAGGCCCTGATATTTGAGCACAAAAACAGCAGCATGGCATTTACTTTGTTGATGTTAAATCATGAACACACTGTTGATCTACCAATCAATCACACAACTTCAACTAACATCTACCCAAGTCCTCCATAAACTTGTTTCATGATCAAAGTGAGTACTTTAGGAAGCAACGCACAGATTTAGAAAAATAGGCCTTATATTACTAGCAATGTTTTAAATAACAACATCGTTGATTTACGACACCAGGGCCAATGTTTTTTTCATTACTGATGTTAGGAGTTGGTGCAAGACTCTTGCAAAGCATACTGTGCATCTTCACTCATATTTACCACCAAAACAGATCAGAGTTCATCCATCTTGACAATTTTCTGCCCAGTAGAAACCTTTTCTCTGAATCAGTGGTTAATTGTACAAGATACAAATATGAAACTGTTGTGACACAATAGTTTGACATCTGCTAATGACTTTTGTCAATGCCACATTTTTAAGAATTTACCAGTTTGCAAACAGGGCCTTTACCATCCAACACTGATACTGAACTGATGCAGTGGCACAACCCTAATTTTTGGTCATCATCATTTTGGTGCAGAATGCTCTTACATCTGGTATTACATGGCTTAATAGCCATTGTGGTGTGCTGTACTGATGTACAAACATCTATTGTTATGCATGCGTGTACTTTCAGCATATCAACATTACAATGAAACCATCTAGTGCTCACTTGGGTAATAATATTTTGTTCAGAGCAAATAGTCGTTTCAGTCTTTGGGCTTTGTTCTGTCCCAATTCAACACAAACACACACTCTCCAAAGTCTACTTTACCAATAATTGAAGTAATTATTGGGACCCGGGAAGGTCAACAGCATAGCTTATTAGCTTTCACTTCAACTCTGAGGCTTTTTGTCCAGCTGCCTTTAATGTTATGCATGCAAAGCTAAATGTAGCATTAGTGGAGCCCTAGAGAGCAGGGTTTGACATTGATGACTTTGTTAAAGGGAACATATGTTTGAACAGATCGCCCCCTCTATAAATATAGGCTGTATGCAATCCCCATGGCCTGAAGGCTGGCGGCAATGTATGTCTGCATGACATTATTCAGGACGAGAACAAGAGAGGTGCAAAGACTGTGTGACGAAGAGAAGCACAATGAGGGGAGAGAGGGCAAACATTTTTAGTGTTTTAACATTTAAGCTGAAGTGAAAAATGATAGTGCAAGTTGACTCAGTTGCTCTTTGTTACTTTTTGCATTTTTCCCCCCTAAACAATTTAGACTTAGGTCACACAACCATGTTTTAGCTTTCTTCATTATCCTGTTCTTCTTGGCACAAACACTTTTTCATAAAGACCTTTACATTGAGTCAAAGTTTCCTTTAGGTAGCTATTGATTATTGTTTCCTGCTGGAATATTTGTGACCACAGGCACATTTTTGCCCTTTAGTAAGCCTTGGATCATTCATAACAGTGTTTTTGACAGGTGCAAGTTGATTAATGAGAACTTTCATTCATAAACAGATTATTGATTGGAACAGTTGTAGCTGAAGGTGTAAGAGGCATCTATACATTGAACTGTTGTTGGATTGTGCCAGTGCATATTGCTTTGGCATACAAATTAGGGAAAAACTTTTTTGTGAGGCCTGTTTAACCCATAATAACAGTCCACAAATGTAATAAACCATTAACATAATACAAATATGAATCATTTATTGTGATATTCTCTTAAAATGTATTAAATTTCCCACAAATGTAATGGCACATATCCACTCCAAGCATGATATGATTTTTTTCAAAACTGTTTTAAGGTCTTCTCTCGCTGTCAACCACTTCAAAGCTAATTTGGATGAACCCCTAGGATGTAATGAAAAACACATATTTTATGAATTATTCAAAATGGTTAATTTTCCTGCTTGAGTTGGATTTTGATGTTTTTTTTAATCTTGATTGACATAGCCTGCCATGTTTCATACATTTCTTGTATTTGAAAGACATGTCTGAGGTAAACCATTTAAAAAAATGATAATAAAGGCATTAGAAAGCCAGTTTACCACACTTTTTTTTTTTAAATAAATTTTCAAAATCATATAATCATCCTAATAATCAGAGACACAGTAGTCAAAATTTAACTTGAATGGAACATTTAGAGTGCTGGTGGAAGTTACCAAAGCATCACTACCACACTCCTTTTTTACATCCTTAAAGGTCCCATACCATAGCCATTTTAATAAGTTTGATCTGGTCCTAGGTGTTTCCCATGCTTGTTTTTGACGTTTCTTGTCAATAATCCCACCCAGATATTGGACTTTTACCTGTCTATAAACCCCTCTGTTTCTGTTTCCGACCCACCCACCCCTGTCAAGAAAATATAATGTATCTGCTTTGAAAAGCTGTGCTCTAAACTTTACATTTAGTTACCACATCATCAAGGAAAATTTTCAAACAGACTGTTTGAGCAAACATTTTCCAGAAGCAGTAGAAGAAAAGGAGGGATGTTTCTCTTGTTGGGGTGGGGGTCATAGACAGGCCATAGACACATATTTATTCCTACTTCTGTGAAATATAATCTTTACTTACTGCATTTGATAACTACTAGCAGTTTGTAATAACATAATAATGTATTTTAACTTGAGTTGTTCAGCCCTGTGGGTGCATTGTAATACGTTACATGTATTTTTGTGATGAGTTATAATGCATTGTAGAGAGGGGCTTCATGGAATGCTTTCCCTAAGTTATATAAAGGGAAATAAATGAACATCTTACGTTAGAAACATATGTGCAAATAAACACCTAATGCCTTCTTCACACACACAATTAAACACAAACCCACAAAAACACACAGCTTGGTGATGATGGTCTCACAAAAGATTCTTCCTGACTGCGGAGTATCACCAGGTGATTATATGTTTTTTTTCTCTTGTAGATGGTGCTGGTGTTGGTTTGTGAGTGGCGGCTAAATGAAGACCATTTTGCAGTGCGAGCAGATGGTGAGCATTGAAGTGCCTGTTGACAGGTAGCCTATAGCTTGTTGTCTAAGCTGGCGTTATCACACACAAGACTCACTCAAAAAACATGCACCTCTACACACACACGCTGCAGCAGCTTTGAGCTCTAATTGGTACCCAGAAGGGTTTGATGGAGAGTGAGCGAGAGGTAAAGTAGGAGAGAGAGAGAGTGGTATGAAAGAGGAAATGAACATCAAAAACGCAGACCAGCTGGTCAACTATTTACCTCTAAACACTGAGGAGAAGAATACAGATATAAGGCTGAATGTTACTGAATGAAAAATGAAATTAATGGAGTAAGCACACATGTGAATTGTGTGAAGTTTGAGTTTGTGCCCCTGAGATATTAAGACAACAGCAACAACAGAAGCCTTTTTGTAGCAGACAGCTGTCACTGAATCACAGGATCTGTGTCTGATGGTCTGCTAAACTGCTTTTGTACAGTTCTTCTTCAAAGTGATGACTAACAGATTCATTGTTAATTTAATTTGGTGATAATTGGATATTTTTGTGGTATTATCTGATGCATTCCTGTGAAATCACTTGTCAGTCAAACCCAAAGATAAGCACCAGTGGGGGGGTCGCTTTTCTCTACACCTTTGTAAAGGTGTTATTGGGCTTATTTTGAAAATACATCACAGCATTGCACTTAAAACCTAGGCATTTGAGCCCCTCCTCTACTGTAGGTATTGTACATCATGTGGACTACAGTTTATCTTCAACCCTTTCCATCCAAAGCTTTAATAAAAATCGTATTTGCAGACTTCCATTCTACAGTACAAACCCTCCACTGTATGACATTTTTTGTAGAAGTTTAAGTCAAAAGTAAGATTTTTTTAAGACCTGATGGTTTAATTCATCTACTTTTTATGTTTATCTGACCTTTTTTTTTTTAGACAGGTTTGTCCTGTTTAGATAAATAATCTCACACTGAGATATGTTTTGAATGGATTTCGAAACATAAGGATTGAATGGATTGCAGTTAAAACTCCTTTCAGAGATTTTTTCATGCACAACCAGAAGACCAAACAGCTTTCTTTCCTGACTCTGTTTGGGGACAAAAAATTGGACAATGTCCGACAAACACGTTAAGTGTTGAGAAGGGATTAGGAGAGGAAAAGAAGTCTGTCATCTTTCCCAGAATAGCAATAAATGAAGATATACATATATGCAGGCTGACATGTGCTTAAAGAAGTCCATGAGTAAGAAAACCACAATAAAGCATCCTCGTACACACTGTCCAGCTTGTTAAGACTTTAAGCAGAGGCGTCACTGCAATCAAAAACAGGTAAGAATTAGCCTCCATTTGTCTCTCTATAACAATAGAAGAGATTTAAGATTTGTCTTCATGACAAATTCCCAGTTAAACCTCCTGCTTTTAAGAAACATACTGAATATACACCCTAAAAGACATCAGTGTTAATTTTTTCGACTAATTATTTCATCATAGTTTTCGTCAACAACCTTTTTCCTCTGACGAAATCTAGAGTAGAACTAAAAAAAAAAAAGAAAGTGTACATTGACAAAAACTGAAACTAAAATTAACTGACGTTTTCGTCAACAAAATAAAACTAGACTAAAATGTTTGACAGAGGCTAAATCCAATCAGACCTAATTTTGTAATGTAGAAAGTAGAGACAAGTTAGAAATATATCCAGTCACAGCTACTTTGGTTGTGTGGAAAGGTTGGATGAGTTAAGAGGGACATCCAGTCACAACTACCTTAGCTTCATGTTGACACAATCCAAGTGTAAAGCATGACTTCAGAAATTCAAGGAAACATAAAAAATGCGTTACACTTTACACCTAATATTTTAGTTAACTAAATTTACAGTAGATTTCATCGACTAAAATGTTGTGAAATTTCATCAACTATAACTGGACTTAAATTAAAACAATTTAGATGACTAAATTAAAACTTAAAAATCTTTTAGTCAAAAGACTAAAACTAAATTAAAAAGTGCTGTAAAAATGAACACTGAATGACAGGCAGTCATCAGGTCTAAACACAGAATGTTTAAAGGAAGATACCAACTTTAATCTTCAACCCTCTTTTGCAGGGGCCTTCAACTAGAATTTAAGTTGGTCCAGGTTGTGAAAATTTCCCTAAGCAAAGGTCTAGATGTCATAATGTGTGATTACTCTGTTAAATTTAAAATATAAAATGGGCACATATATGTATACCTCAACAAGCTTAACAGCTGTATAATGACTATGGTATTTTTTTCAAGTCTAAGAAAAAATGGAAGTTAATTTTTCACTCCAGGTAAAGATTTGTACTTGAAACATATGTAGCTCCTGGAAAGTTCAAATAAAAATGGCCTATGTCTACAAAAATGGAATGTAGTGCGAGTTTCCCTTTTTCTCGTTATCAGTTTTATGCAAATTTCTATTTCTAATTAACCTTAGCAAAAAAAAATGATAGAATAGAATTGCTAATAAAGGAACTTGCCAGCTTTGTCTCTAATTTGAGATATCTGGGTGCGAATGCTAGCTGAGATAAAGTAGCCACTGAAACCCTCATAATTAACTCACTTTTAGGTTAAAACTACTCAAAACTTTGTTTACAGTCCATATAAAATGACGTTATTTTACTTTTTTGTTAAGAGCTTGGCCATTGCACTTCAAAAACCCTTTCAAGATATTTTCTCATTCAACACATTTTGATTGCTGCATACAAACAGTTGATTCATTACAGTCTGCTGTATATTTTGATTTTTCTTTAAAATCTAATTTTGCTCCTATATATAAATATAAATAAGTAAATATATATAAATATGTGTGTGTGTGTGTGTTTTTATATATATATATATATGTGTTTATATATATATGTGTTTATATACATATATGTGTGTGTGATTAATTATCTACATATTTCACTTTGCTGTAATCTGTCATTCACTTCGTCTAATTTAAGACTTTTACTTTGTTTTTTGCAAACACTCTTGTTATACGTGATTATGTATGTTTATGTATATATGTGTTTATGTATTTTTTCGTACACATGGATATGTTAATTTTTCCATTTAGGTTTAAATGTGTACAAACTTTCCTTCAACCTCCCATGTACCTATATCTCTTATTATATACTGTTGGCTGTACTGTTGTTCTGTTGTATTGTAGTTGATGTCTTAAGTTTTGTCTGCCAACTTAACATTTATACTTCTTTGCAAATGTTCCCATTTTCTTTTTGCTAAAAAAACTCAATAAACAAAATTGTGGAAAAAAAGAAAATGAACTATTTTGTGATGCAGTGTACAGGCTCCACACCCTTCTGCTAGCAACATACTGCCCTCCTCTTATCAGCTGTTCCGGTCAGAGTGCTGCAGTGGGGTTTGGTAGCGGTCACTGGAGCACAAACTGATTTAAATCCAACTCCCTGGGTACTAGGAAGATAGGTTTTCCTGTATTTATCCCAGATTTAAAAACAGGCTAATGAAATGGGCCTTCGTCAACTTTAGCTTGTTGTTTTATGAACATCGGCTCTCTCTTTGTGATTGCAGTGTGCATTTTACTGATCATGACTAAGACACAGGACAGCAGCTTGAAGGTTTACTGAAATAGAAGAGCTCTGATGAAAGGACCAACAGAAGCTGTGTTACTAAGTCCCACTCTTTACAGCAATAGACCTTTGGATCCGTGGGCATGGGCTCAGAGTTCATGCATCTGCACCACCAAGTAACTTGTGATCTGCCCTTTCCCTCAGTTTCCACAGCAGTTTGCCCATCTCTCTTTCTACCTCTAATTACATCTGCAAAAGTGTACTCTCTATATACTCGGCTCATAAGATATCCTCTTATGTCCATGACTCATGGCATGTTGTCATCACTTGAGTCAAAATCACTCATTTTTAGTTCAGTTTTAGTGAAGTTGATGTTTGTTTTTCTTCGTACAACTTGACCAGCCGATTGCAGAAGGGAATGAAGCCCCTACATCACAACAAATGAATGTTCTCAACATAGGGGCTTTGCCGAGGAAAATTAAAACCTGTAGCCTCCAATCAGGCCATTTTTTGAGTAGTTTTAACAAAAAAGTGGGTTAATTGCAAGTGCTTTAAGTGGCACCATTTACTGCTATATATCAGCCAGTGTCCACCCTTGTATATCTCCTATTAGGAACATACATAGCTTACAAGTTGTTTTATTGGCAATCATATTTACTAGTGCCATAGGCTTTGAGCAACCCCACATTAAAAACCCAGTACTAACCCTTTAACAATTCCCTTATCAATGCCCTGCACTTAGCCCCATTTGCCCTCCAAAACAGTTAATGAGAGGCAGTCAGTGTGAACAACAACACGACCATAGAGTGCTGGAATAAATTCATGGCAGACAGGAGACTGAAGCAGTTTAAAATGTTGTGACACTGGAGGAGGATTGTTAATCTCAGTGATGGTGCGGTAAACCCACATTTTGTCAAGGCAGCATTTAAAATTTAAAATTCAAATAATTTAGCATTACGAACAGGGCTTGTGGATCCCCCCTTGTGTTTTTAGTCTGGAGTGTGATGGGCATCTGCAGCAAGCCTACTTGGGCATGGCTATTGTCTGAGACTGTTGTGCCCATATGTGAGGAGTTTGCATTTTCAAAACAATTCACTCTACCTGCATACACAAACACAGGAAACACATCATTTTGAAAACTTAGCTCTCTTGGACCCATTGTCAGATCTCTCCATTTCAAGCACCTAAAACAAACCTACAAATAAAACTTTTTTGGTAAATCATATAAACAGTACTGAAGCCTGTCTGTGTGCTTTGCTCAGAAACAACAGCATGAGCTGGTAGTGACAGGTTGACTTCTGTTTCTGTGTTTACGGTTCAGAATGATGCCAATGACCAGCTAAAAACATTGCAACAGCTGACCCAGCACCTGCAGGAGTGTAAGTGTGCTGGAGAGGTTCATTCCACTTGACCTCCGTTCATTTTATGCTAAAAATACTTTTAATGTGTGTTTGTTTGTGAGTGTGTGTGAGAGATTTACAGTCCAAGAAGTGGTCACAGGCCAAATGATACTTGGAGAAGCTTCGTTTGTCTAAGTGGCCACTGGGGGCAGTGTTAAGTGTCCTGGAGGATCTCCAAGGTCATTATACACACACATGCAAGGAAATTCAGAAATGTGTGTGTTTGTGTGTGTGTCCTGGAGGGGCTGTGGGGTTGTTACCCTACTAATGGGGCCAGATGGTCACAAAACAAACACAAACTGTTCCTCCTCTGTGTCTGTAATAAGGTCATGGAGATGTTTATGTCTTTCAGATGCAGAAACCAGCAGCAGAGAACAAGCCAGAGGATGTGGACCCAGCAAACAGGGAGGAAGGTCAATGACCTGCTGCAACATGTGTCAACATGGGTAAGAGAATTACAGATTTGGTACTGGAAGACGTAAAGTAAAGACATAGTCGACACATGTCTGTTGATTAATGGTATAGTTAACAAACTTCTGAAGTTATCAAAAGTGCATCAGAAAAACTTTAAAAAGATTATTAAAGATTTTTAGTAATAAGGGACCAAATCAGAACAGTATAACCTGCTCAGCAGAGAGACTGCAGCTGTGCTCCACATCCACATAACACCTTAAATGTGAGCACATCTTAACTATGAAGCATGTCTACACTGAAGGCATGACCAGTGTTTATGATTATGCTGGGAATAAGCTGTAAATCCTTTTAATCACAAGTAACCTGACCCTGCAATACGAGTGGTTCAGAAATGATTACCCATGTTACAATAAATTTGTTTATATTCACTTCACTGATTTTTCTTAACTTTTTAAACATTGGGAAGTGACTGAAGAATGTGTACAATTTTAATACAAATTCCCTATATTTCTAAAGATAGTCTCAGTAATTTCTACTGATAATGCACAACTTGATATATATTTTTCTGGAAACCTGCATTATTTTAAAGATTTTTCCTAGAGCTTTTCTGCATTTATCTGATAAGAGAGAAAAGACAGTGGATAGAGTTGGAAATAGGGTGGGAGTATGGGGGAAGAGATGCTGAAAAGTGCCCAGGCCAAGATTAGAACCTGTATTGGCCATGAAGTGCTATACATGTGCTGACAGTCTGCTTGGCTATCATTACCCCAATGACATATGTTGCTTATTTCAATTAGATATGCTGTGTCATAAAATCATAATGCATGCAGACACGAGGGGGACTTCTAGGCATGCAGTACAAATGTAAAAATGTCCCCGATTGCCACAATTGATAAGATTCAGTGGTTTCTATGATATTACAAAAAAAGTGCATTGAGTCATTTTCCACCCACTTGGTATAATGATGCAGAAACTAAATTTTCTTGAAATTTATGAAAGACAAGTAAAAATATTAAAATATAAAAAAATATTTATTTACAAGATACTATTAAAACATAAATTGGGGGGCACCTGGATATGAAATCATAGCAACTTATGATCACAAGGACACTGACACATTTAAAAAGAGAGATATTTCCCCCCTCTCTGTGCTGAAAATTTCTTTTAAATCTTCTCAAAGCAAAAGAGGGATTTTTCATCTAGCACTGCAAGAATCCAGAGAGGAGCTCGACGTTCAATGGCTTCATTGGTTAAGTAAAATCTTTTAACAAATAGTGAAAGACAAAGTTGGTCTATTTAAACTTTGACGTCAGTAAATGTCTGCAGAAATTTTATGATGGAGAAGTATTTGAGAATGTGAGGGGAGTAACTTATCCTCGTGACCTTTTGGTATTTACAAATAGGGCAGATAAATTTGCACGATTGTTTTTTTTCCAGCAAACTGCAGGAACACAAGGCATCAGCATGGAAGGATGTCATGACCCAGTGCTTTCTTAAATAATTGTGACTCAGAGAGGGGTATGTGTGTTTTTTCAGTGTTTTCTGTTTGGCTTGTTCATTTACTTCAAGCATTATACTATCATGTATTTATTTTCTATATCTGATACTCTTCGTGAAGTGTATCATTTAGTATCACATAATCTTGTATTCTGGGACTGAGTGGTTGAAATGGGTCCTCTTTGACAGTCTGGAATGAGTGTGGAGGCTATGAAGGGTGCTGTCCATAGTGCTGAAACTGAACTTTAGAGAGCTGTCGACTCTCAATGCAGCTCCCTGCAATGATTTCATGTTAAGTTGTCTTTAGCAGTAGTTCTCAAATAAATAGTCAAGACCTTAAAGTGGGTTGAAGAGCTGTTTTCAGCAGCTTTCAATTGTGCCTTAAAAACGCAGAGGTGGCTAAAGGTCAATTTTGTACTAAAGCCCTACATGAACATAAATTGTACATGCATAATGTGCCAGTACATTCAGTTGTTTTCTAAATTGAGATCTTGTTTTCTCTCATTTTTATGAGATAACAAAGCTAATTTTCTCACCATAATATGTTTTCAAAAACAACCAAATATAATATTTTTCAGTTCGACCTGCTTTAAATTAGCAACACTTGTTCAATTGTGATAACTACTCAATAAATAAAAGCTCATTGTGTGGGTATATATAAAGTTAACTATTTGTACAGTGTAGTATTTTTTTTTTACCGTTTTGGAAAACAACAGACAAACAGTAAAAGAAGAAAGCAGCCTGAAATGATATCTAATATTAAGTAATTGTCCACATTGACAAATCTTAGTGCAAGAAATATCATTTGCTTGTACACCTCTTTGCCCCACAGAAAACATTGATACAGTATGTTGTCCAGTGCATGTGATGAAACATTACCAACCTTAGCTTCGGGCCCCTTGAGTTGTGGGCAAAGATCTCTGGGGAGTAGGGTTCATTCTCATTTAAACTGAAATAATAAAAACACACCACTTAAATTGTGAATTAAAACATGTTTATTTACTCACAAAGCAGGCAACATAGTCAAACTCACCTAGAATTCTAGCTATGATCAGAACACTTCATATTAATGTAATTTCTAGACAGCAATTTTACACTTTATTGAAAGAATATCCGTCCAAATTTAGAATATAAAGCCCAGATTGGTATGCAAAAGTTAATACTGATTTTAATGCTAAAATTACAGATTAGTGTGAATTGTAGGAATAGGGTTTACAGCCGACACCCGACAGGCGGAGTCTCATAACATGTACAGCTGGATGAATTATGGGACATTCATTCTCTTGCAATAACGCACAATGTCAAGAACTTAGCTGGTTTTTTTGCACATACTTGACCACAGTGTTTTCTAGTGGTCTCATGTGTGTCAGTTCATAAATAGTTGTCTACAATGATGCGTCATGGACCTCTGGTTTGTTGGTCTGAAAATGTCCGCTCACAGGTGGCGAGGTCGGATGAATCTTCAGTTTAACTCGCAGAGAAAACGCACAACGGTTTAAATGATTGATAATCCACACCCACTAGCACAGTATGATCACATTCTTATCTGTGTCCATGTGGTAGTTAAATCCTCATATGATGCAGGTTAACTAGTAGCTCCATCCTTTTGCCCTTACAATGTCTCCGACTGTTTTGTGATGGTAAATAACCTGTGGCTTCCAAGGAGAGCGAGGAGCTTTAGCTGTTTCAGTCTGCTGGGAGCCTAGAGATCCCTTGTAAGATGAGCATCTAAAGTAAATGACAAAATATAAGTGAAGAGAATAACCATCTGAATGAATAATTCATGGGAGCGCATCAAACTCTATTACTCTTTGTAGGGGAAGATGTGAGAGATTAAAACGGGAATGTGATGCTGGTGAAAATGTTCTGCCTTTCCCTAAGGACTGGAAATATGGTGCGTCTGTTGTACATATTGTAATTTTAATACCTTTAGGCAAGCTTTAAAACTTTTGAAGCAATTCAGGGGAAGTTTTATAGTTTGTAACTCCACCATAGTACCCAGTGTACATGTTTTTACCCTCAATATAACATTAAAATATTAGTGAGAGTAAATTCTGATAAGATGTGACTGTTATACAAATACTGCTGCATTTTACTCCTCAAAAATGAAGTGTTGCCTAATTATTTGAGTAAATGAGGCATGAGCCAGTGCAGGGATATGGATATGACACACCTGGCCACTTGGTGGGGTTGTTTGTCCAGCTATGCTCTAGCAGGTGAAAGGGCAATGTTGGACTTTTTCATATCCCTATGACAAAGTATTGGTTCAGTCCCTGAAAATGAGAACATGGTTGTTTTTACTTTGGGAATCCAAACTGTTGAAAAAAAATAAAAATGTATGAATCTCATTGTCTCCTCCAGGGGTATTCCCTGTTGGTTTGTTTTGTTTCAGCAAATCCCCAAATATGAAAGCCAAATGACTTTAAATTCATGTATAATAGGTTTTTGCATCAGAGAAACAACAGTGACATTCTCCTGGGAATAATTATTTAACAGTGCTTGATACCATCTGTTTCTCCAAAACAAGGTGAGAACATCCAAAAAGGACACATGAATTCATTTAATATCACAGTCATGGAGATTAGTAGTGATTAATGGTAGGTGACGGTAGATAATGGTGTCAATATTTTTTATTCATATTCAGATTTTGTCCTGTTCCAGGCCAGGAACAACAAAGTGACTAATCATAATAATGTCACAGGCAGACTTTAATAGATGCATTAGGATTGATATACCCCAGGGGTGAATGGGTTATTGCTCATAAAGCAGAATCACCCGCAATGGCAATTAAATCTGATAGCATTTAAGAGACTTTTAGATAATGCAGACAAGAAAGAAAATGGTCAAATATACGGTAATTGCAACAAATTTAAGAGTTTGAGCAAGAATACCTTTAAGAAATTATCAGAGTAATGACCGTGTCTGGAGCAGGAAAAGAGCCCTGAAACTGTTATGACATTTCATCCATTTAGATTAGATAGAGTTAAAGATGACGGACGAAACTGACCTCATCCAGGATGCTTGACAACACCACAGCAGTTCTGTCAAAACTGAATCTCCAAATTATTTGTCACTGGTAGTTTTAAAAAGGGTACCAATATGTGCACTCATCTTTAACAATGAGGTCTGTCATTTTATAAAGAAGATTAAACCCCCAAGTTTTAAGACATTAGCCAATAGGGAACACGTGAATTGGTTAGGGACTATTTTTAGCTTAGGTTTAGAACATATCAGAATATGTAAGGACTATTTGTAGCTGAAACACCATGTATGTAAAGAAAAAAATCCAAATAAACTGAAGCATTGTAGTGTTTTTGGACATCTATTACTCACAAACTTGAAAAAATGAGGGACCATTGCTCAGGAGTATGCGCTAAATTCATTCAGTCTTTCATGGAGACTTCCATGCTACCCAGAATATAACAAGATTGGGGGGGTTAACCCAGCATGGCAAAATGAGGTAACAAGGGCAATCATGCTATACATAAATCACACTGAGGTTGTGATTGATCCTATATATCATATTAGCAGATAATTAGAATGATAGAGTATCATAAATCAGAGATGTCCTGATCAGGCTTGTTGCTGAAACATATTACTGTGTTGTTGGATCAGCCGATTCAGATACCATTCATGTTTTATGTTTTATTATAACAACTGGTTGAGCATTTGCTAAAGTACAGAAAGCCCTTGGGGAACAATGCAACAAGATACCTACAGTGAGAACAACTTAATTCATCAGGGCGATGATTCATTAATTGCATGTGTTCATTTATGTAAATTCATTAATAAAATTATTGACAGAAAAGTATTTTCAAAAGGCTAGATAGTAAAAAGAGTCCAATAAATAAAAGGCAGGATGTCTCAGGACTATAACTTATTTACACTATGTAGCTGCTATAGCCACGCTATGATGCTAAGAAAACAAAGAAATTTCTGTTCCAGACGATGCGTTCAAAACTGATCAAAAATATGTGAACCATCACATCAAATTCATATTTAGTATTCCTGCCATTAGCACGCAGTACAGGTCTAATGGCTGCCTGCCTGGCATGTTCTCCACAAGCTTTTCATACTGTTGAGAGGTAACCTTATCCCATTCTTCTTGAATTTCTTCCTTTAATTCTTCCAAATTCTTTGGTTCATGCTTTGAACAGACTTTAATAATCCACCACTGATTTCAGATGGGTTCTTGTCTGGGGATTAAGCTGGCCACTCTAAGACTTACTGTATATATTATGCTCCTGCAGCCAAGTTGTACTTGACCTGGATGTGTGGCAAGGGGCAGGATCTTGCTGAAACGTCCAGTTTGACCTTGGCAGAACAGTGCATGTGCAGTAAGGGAGCATGTGGGTTTCAAGAGTTCAATGTGCCTTCACAGACGGTGAGATGACCAACACCAGCGGCACTCACACATCCCCAAACCATGATACTGCCTCCACCATTCTTGACAGTAGTTACTGTACATACTGGAGATAAAGCTTCACCTGGCCTTCTGCATACCCTTAAATTAGCAGGAAACTGGACTCAGTAGACCACTGAATCTTCCAGTTCCTGTTTGTCCAGTTTTTGTGTGCTTGGGCCCAACAACACTTGGCTAGCCTGTCTCTGATTTATCAGGTGCTTCTTGACAGCCTACAGGACCTTAAGCCATGATCTAGGAGTCGACCGCGTACAGTGCAGTTGGAAGGTTGGACACCAGCTCACATGATGTCATTTGGTGTTTTTCCCTGCACATGCGGATCAGGATGCAGTCATTTCTTGCTTGGACGCCCAGATCTGGGTTTGTCTTCCAAGCTGTTGGTTTGTTTGTATTAGGGTTGCAGTGAATTGTCAACACAGTTGACAAAAATCAAAGATATAAATGGTCAATGATGGATTTTATCTTCGGATAGTTGTTTAATACATCATGCCATGTTCTTATTGTAATGCACAGACATTAAATTGCTCCCTGGAGCGGATTGTTCAGTGGAGTTAGTTATCTTACTTCTCTTCCTATCTTTGATTATCAAACAGTGGCCACAAAAAAATGCACATTTTGTCATGATCTCTGCCCTGTTAACTTCCCTGTTCTGTTTCCTCATTTCATGTTTTGTCTTGTGTTTCCTGTTTTATTTTGAAATGTCTAGCCCTTGTTTCTGTTTGTAGGTTTTGCTTCCTGTACATGTCTCATCACACATGCCTTTTTTTCACAAAGAAATTGTGCTTGGAGACTGAGGAGTGATTCTTAATGCAATATATCACAAATGCATGGAGTGTCTAAAAACTTCTTTTCACTACTGTAGATATTGTCCAATAATGATGTGCCCCTAGTTAAGTGGCGTGTCTCATTTATCTCTTTGGTTGATTCTTATGAAGAGACGAGTCTTCTCCCCAATTTTATACTAATTTTATAATAGAAATGCCTAGAAGTACCTCTATATACAGCAAAATAAAAAAAATGTCTAAACACATGGTGCTGTTAATGCACAATGGATTTATACTGCTTCAGAGTTTTCTAATCCAATTTCAGTTCCAGTTTTTAATTTATTCCTACCTTCAGGGGTAAGGCCTAATAGAGGCTCAAGGACATACTCAGGTCCCAAAAGCACTGAGCAGTGTAGGATCATTAGTTCTGTTATTTTGCCACTGACCTCACCATATGGACAAGGCCACAAGTCAATATCAAGCTTAATGCTAGTGTTAACATACTAGTCAGTTTGGTGAATTTGCTTGACCTGTGGATTTATGTAATGAAACAGACAAGTTAGCCTCAGACAACAAGTTGAAGCCCCTGACTACTGCCCATCTGCCTCTCTGACTCAGAGACATAACCTGAACACACATTTTTGTTTTAAAATATAAAAAAATGGAACTTGCCTAATATGGGACCTTAAAGCAGGCCACACACGTTATACACTCTCGGCCAATTTTTTTGGCATAATTCTCCTCCTCAAGCCAAGGCCTAAGTATCATGCGGTGCTAAAGATTATCATGCCTGATTTTTCTGTGGTGTTCGAGCCCAGGTCCGGCTGTCATGTGTCAATGTGTCCTCGAGCAAGACACTTAATCCTGAGTTGCTCCCGCAGCTGTGTCATTGGCGTGTGAATGGGTATGAAAGAGCATTGAGGTGTTACCAAATACTGACGGACAACTCATGTAGAAATTCAGAGCCACCAGTGAGTGAATGTGAGAATGGATGTAGATATGCCCAGCGGTGTAGAGCTGCTTTGAGTTGTCAGAAAAACTAGAAAAGCGCTATATAAGCTCAAGTCCATTTACCATTTACTATTAATCGAGAAGTAACTAGTTGATTTGTTGCAACAGCTAAAGTGTTTATACAATGGGTCCTGTTGAGCATAACATAACTAAACTGTCAAGGAAAGGGGCTGAACCAAAGCTGTTACCGCTATGAATGTCTCTAGTAGCTCGTAAAGGTAGGTGTAAAGATAGGTGTGGAAAATTTAGAGCTGTGAGAGTAGAGACCCTGGGTGCTGGTGAATGTGGTGAAAGAGTCTGGTTGTTAGGTGAGCTGTGTGGATCACACACACCACATCAAAAACAAAAACAAAACACTTATGTCTGTCATTATATACATTCATATATACACATATATGTATATATATATAGAGTATAGCAAATTTATTAGACCATGTGTCATTAAAAACAAGAAAATGTAAGTATTTTTCTTCTAAGTTATAGATTAACTTAGCATAAAATTCAACCACTAAAACTAATTTTTCAGTTCAGGAATGCAAATAAATAACTTTAATTTGACATTGTTATCAATAATTTATGATGTGCTTTTCTGTTTTGTGTGTTTATTTTTTTATTTATTTATTTTTCATTCAACCTTTATTTAACCAGGTAATATCCCACTGAGATCATGATGTCATTTACAAAGGTGACCTGGCCAAGAGGTCAGCAGCACACGTCATAATAAATACAAATTCAAGATAGAAGTTGAAGGCAATTAATAGCAAACAGTAAATATGGCAAGGGATTCAACAAATTCACGGTGAAAGTGCAACAGTTTTAGGGACAGTAACAATTAAAAAACACAGGCATTGCTCATAGGATTCTCGCTGCCTTGTGAATAAAATGGAACGAAAAGCTTTAAATGAAACCAGTAGTTTAAACAACATATTTGAAAGGGATAACGATAATATTTTTTAGCATTAAAACATAATTTCAGTTCAAGAGCTTCTACATAGCTTACTGGTATTCTAACCATTACGGAATTATAATGTTTTGGTAGTTACCAATATTGGTAATTTAGGGTAGCTGTGACATATATCTTGCATTGGGTGATGGTCAAATAAATTTGTTAGACATTGCATTTATATGTATGTGCTTTTTTTAACATGACTAAATGTCCAGTGTTCTGTTGGTATAAACATGGAATGTATAGTTTACAAGGGTTTTATTTTTCTTAGGCACTTACAGATCTGAATGTTTGCAGCACAGACTTGGCTACGAGGTTCTCTTCATGAAAGTGTGCACATTTTTAAAAAAAGGCAACCTAGTGGGCTTTCCTCGTTTAGTTGTAAATATGTAGCCCTTAGACACTCAGACTGTGTGTAAGTGTGTGTGGGTGGGAGTGAGGGAGGGTTTGACAGACACAGAGGATATCATGTAGTCTGTGTTTATACATGTTCATCATAAGAAGTAGTAAATGTTGATATACAGTACTCCTGGCATGTGTGTGTGTGATCTCCAGCTGCTGTTTCACGGCAGATTAAAGCCTCCTGTGGTCAATTTGCTCTCCCTAATGTCAGGTCCCCTCCAAAGACTTGAATCACTCGTAGCCTAGCAACCGTGGCCACAGCTAAGGGAAGCGCAGCCATGCATGCAAAATTCCTGCATTTTAGGTGTCTGTGTCTGCTTGTGCGCCTATATATTCTGTAGGAGGAAATTATGTTTATGCATTTGTCCAGCTGTTTGTGTGTATTAGTATGCACTTTATGTACAGTTTGGATTGGTTTTGTCATGTTTGTCATGAAAATGGTCTTATTTGGTCAGCCTGAAGTACCCTTTTTTCCCTAAATTTGTCCTTTATGACTTACACTTTTGCACATAAATCTGTATCTCTTTTCCCTGTCACAATAATTTATGCTACTTGGCTTCATGCTTTGCAGCCAGGCGGTAGCAATAAGATCTCTGGCTGCCTTGGTTTGGATGAAGTTTGTTCCCAAGCTTGACTTATAGATTGTACCACTAGATGGCTTGAGGCAAAACAGTGATACATATTCCCTAGATAGCACATTGAATCAGAAATGAGAGAGAAATAGAGCAGGGGAGAAATTTAGCATCACAACCACAAACCAGCTTCAAGATAAAACAGTTGAGATGTGTAATATCAAGCAGGATTTTTTCAAACACTGAAGACCGTTTTGTAAATAGGTTGTTTATCATGAACAACAGACAAATAATGGTAAGTCAACTACTCAGAAAAAAGAAGCATGCCAGGGGGTATAAGTGAGTTCAACATACCCACTCATTCTTTGAGTGAGCTGGTGTGACAAAGCTTTAGCTCCAGTTATGGATAACGGGCATCATGAAGTTGGTTATGAACTTTCTTCATTAACTCAGGATTTCTGCACGAAGCTGCATGCCTGTATCCTGACACACCAGATACACAGTTCAAATATACGATATATTTCACGAGTCAGTCAGGGCAACAGCCCTTGAATAGTGTTGTAGGTGGGTAGGACTCTTCAAAGGCTACTGCTGTGGAGTTTAGTATGTAGTAACAGCTAATTGTACAAAAACTCTATCCGAAATGATAGAGGAGTGAAAATATATTTCCCAAGGAGAATTGTTTTCAGTGTTGTTTTATGTTATTTAATTAATAAAGAAATGTTGTCTTGTTCTGGTCAAACTTTTACCTTAGCCGGTCACATCTTTACTAATCTCTTCAGGAGCAGCCATTATTTACCATTTTTGTTGACATTGTTTATGTTGTTTTAAATCAGGAAGCTGCACTGTTAGTTTAGCATGCCCCTTAACATTTAAGATAAAAAATGTGAGACAGGATAACACAAACATCTTGCAGTATAAACAACACTGCTACTCTAAAGGGGAGAGACACTTAATTTAAAAACAAAAAGAATTCTTGCTGTTACCATTTGAGAATTGACCTCTCATTTTCTCTTTAGGTGAAAACATTACAAGGCACAACTCTTGAGATCTGATGTAAGTTAGGGTGATGCCTGCAAGGTATTTCAGACAGACAAGTCAATGCATGCATCTTTGTTTAGTGACCTAACAAACGTCTTTACAGCTGATGGGTTATTTATGCTGTATATTTTATGGTCATATTTTTCCATTTGACCTGCCAGCATTGCCTGCATCACAACTGTACTCTTGCTTTTAACCCTCCACCACACCAGCATCCATATGAAGGCTCCAACAAATGTTTGAGTCGATAGTCCTTTGGACAGGGCTGTTACGCAAAAGCGTAAAAACGCTTGATACCTCGAGGGCAAAATATCTGTGTCAATTCACACTATTATACAGCTATACATACACACCAAGGCAGAGACACTCACTCACTGCATTCCTGTCTCCCACTGAGTCTGTGCGAAAGTTTTAGGCTGATATCGGCTGATACCGATATTAAATCGATAATATTGTGTATCCCTAGTCTATGCTCTACAATGTGCTTGCTATTACAAGCTGATGGGCTTAAACTCATGACGACACAATGGTAGGACATCATGCTGGTAGGTCTGTTTGGGTGGGGCAGCTGCTGGCACTGCAAAGAAGGGGAGAGGAAAAGTCTCAATGCCACTGACTTTGTTTTGTTCACCGAGGTGCTCTATCATGTGGGGGAGACATGTAAAACCCACTAATGGGTATATAAAACAAAAAAAAAAGTTGACATGACCTCTTTAAAGTATGTTCTGCTTATGCAATAGATACCTTCAAAAAATACTATCGTAAGTTGTCTGACACAAATGAAGATGATTTCAGTTGGATGATCAGGCCCTATCATTACGTCTGATAACAATTAACACCACAGAATATATTTGGAATTAACTTACAAATCACAGTAACGGTCAGGCCAACTGCACTGTCTGCGCCGTCCAGTACTCGGCTCAAGACCATGGGTGACAGGGCCTTCGAGGCTGCTGCTCACCGTCTATGGAACGCCCTCTCCGACCAACCTCAGGGCTCCACAGACGGTGGATGCTTTTGAAAAAGGACTAAAAACCTTCCTTTTTCGAAAAGCTTTTCCTGGCTGATTTTATTTGATTTTATCTGATCTTATTTGATTTTATCTGCTGACTGTTTTTATTGATTTGTTCTTGTGCACTTTGAGATTTGTTTTCAAATGTAAAGTGCGTTATAAATAAAATCTATTATTATTATTATTAGTAACATTACTGAATTAATTAAATTGTTTTGATGGGTATTGGTAACTTGAGTTTAATATATTTCCTTTTCTGTGTTTTCATCATAAAGGCAGCCAAGAAATGACATCTCAGAAAATGAGAAATATATTATATTACATTATATGACTGAATTGTACTTGACCTGAATGAAAGACTGTGTGAAGTTTTGGTTATGATATGATCAGAAAAATATGAGCTTTATTGGCAAGGTGCATTAAATGTTAAAAGTATTTTAATTCTGGTCTATCTCTCTACGTACAAACCAAGTACCGAGGCTATCATCCATGGCACCATCTTGAGATCACTGACCATCTCAACATACAGTATGAGTAGCTGTGACTTAAAGCCTCATTCTGTCACATTTCTAACACAGGGCCAGATCTTGATGGTGTGAAGAGCATCTAAAAGCATGTGGTGCCTGACAGTTTGGGGGTGTTGACTCATACTTTGCTGTCAAGACAATACCCAAACCCAAAGCCAGGCACAAAGTGCAAAGAAGACTGACTATGTGTTTTGATTAAAACTTGGAGTGTTTTGGTGTGAATCAAACCAATAAAAGCAGTGCACACCTGTCAGTGTTCTGTTATTATGCAGTGGATTTCAGTGTTTGGTTGAATCATTTAAGTCCCCTCCTTTAATTGTGCCATCAAACACACAGACCACTTATGTGATATGAAATTTGATTATGCCTAAATTAGTCTGCACCTCACTGAAGCGTTCCCATGCCTGTCTCTCTAGTGCATCCTCTTAATATCAGGATCATGCTTTGCCACAGACTTTAGAATTTGGACCACAGTTATTTTCAGTGTTCACAACATGCAAACATAACAGCTTTGCATATGACCAGTCCTCATTTTTGACAAACACTGCCTTGGATGCTCATGTCCATATACAGCGTAAGTGCACAGCATGGGAGTGACTACTGCTTCGGGTAGAACATAGAAGAGACATCTATGCTTTATACCAAAATGCTTTTTGCTGGGCCCATACAGTCCTAAAAAATTTCCATGATCGTACTCCTTGAATTGAAAATCCGTTGTGCCCATAGAGAACATTTCCAGCGGGCGATGAATGGAAATGACAACACTTAACTACTGTCTCTAAACCTGGTGTATAAACTACAAGTGCTTGGAGAGCACAAACCTCCACTAGGGCGTTTCTGACATTCTTAGCCGAGTTGTAAGCACAAATGTTAAAAACTGCCGTATCTCATAACGTTATCACATCCTTTAAAAAATATAACTCCTGGACCCCAACCAGAGTCTGATCACCATCAAAACCAATTTGACTGGTCCTTGGCCTATTTCTGACCTGTCTTGAAGATTTCATCAAATTCTGCTCTGAACTTTTACTTTTTTTTTTTTTTTTTTTTAACAAAGGAACAAACGAATAACCACTGAAAACTTGGCGGAGGCAACAAAGAAGGGTACCAACCAAACTAGGAGCTCAGAGTTTGCTACTCATGTTGATCTGCCAGGTTATGAGAGAGCCAGCTTTATTACCCTTAAAACTCTGACTTTAAAATCAATAGACCAGGCCTACCCTCTAATCTTGCTTCATGGTAAAACCCCTTAATGCAATAATCTTATTTGATTCTGCAGAAAAGAAAAACACTGATATTTCTCAAAGTAAGGTACTAAAAAAACCTTGTGGTTTCCAGACCAAAAGTCAGTTGTCATATCGACCCAAAAATTTCCAACAACTAGTCCTGGTGGGGGAGAGGTTAAAGCAACAAACCAAGAGGGCAGACACACAAACACAACATGAGACTGGCTGAATGTCTATGCATGTATGTGAGTGTGGGAGTGTGTATGTGTGTGCGTGTGAAAGCTGCAGGCACAGAGACATGAGCCAGCAGCAGCAGCAGCACTAGATTACATTAGCAAGGCATGAGGCAGTGAGAAGGTCAGTGAATCAGATACCGGTTCAATATAGCAGCACCAGTCGGGGGGCAGGAGCTGAGCTGGTCCGCTATGCAGGCGGATTGCTGAGGAAGCCTTGTCTTTGCGAATGTGTTTCAGGAATTTGACCATGCTGGGAGCAGACAGAAGAGCTGACTTCTGAAAAATGGCGGCTCGTCTATTTCATCTGTGAGGGAGGGGAGTTTTGTATTAGTAAAGCAGAGAAGATGCAGTTTTCTACCTGTATTTTACATAAAACAAATCAAACATGCACACTGTGTGTACTGTAAATCCAGAGTCTGCATTTAGCTGATCTTGCAAGATGCTTGTGCTTTTCATGAAACAGCTCAAATTTGATTGATTACAATGTGATAACAAAGGGATACCTGCAGCAGACCCCCTTTTTTCCCCTCTATAAGCTATGAAAATCAATTACCACTACATCCACCCAAGAGGTGGCAGATGAATGAATCTAAATTTTGAGTGGCCATTAAGTCTCTCATAGATCACATTGACTTAGATATGGTCCCTCTAACTTTTAATGGTTGGTACTTACAGTAGATGAGCAGTTCAGCACTCTTAGCCCATTATACTGTTAGTGGACACACAGTGCAATCAGGAGGGTCAAAGATTTTAGTGTGCTCCATTAGTGAAGTGCACTACTCAGTCCAATTCTAATTGACCAGCAGGAAGAAAAAAAAAGGAAGGGGGAGGGGGGGCGATACTACATGTGGTCATTGTTGTTAATATTGAGTGTGGTTGGTCATGAAGGAAAAAAATAGCTGATATTTAAATTTAGAAAATGCTCACTGTGGTGAGGCTTCACTGAATATAAAAAGGAAGCATCTTACTAGTCTAGTAAATCCTAAATTGCTATGGAATCAAAGTTAATCTAATATAATGAGAGGACTATGGCTTTGCACAATCATTTAACTATCCTTCTTTGCCTATCCTTATTCCTGTTCTCTGTGCAAAGTTAAATGTTTTTTGCTGATTCTTGCATAGCTACAGAGGTGTGTAGCGCTGATATATTGACTTGTTTGCACTGTATTTATTTAATATGTTTAATAAATAAAAAAAATTACAGTGCAAAATTGTGTCAAATAAAGTAAGAGTAAAATAGAAATAAAAGAAGAGTGCTTTCAGAAATACAAGTGATAATACTTCATTTTTAACAGTAAACAGCAAAAGAAGTGTTTAGTGAGCACAAACCTCCATCAAGGCATTTACGGTCAGTGGCTGACGTGACGCACATCTGCATGGATTTTTTTCCAAGCACTACTTACATTATAAACCAAGTTCTTGGTGCAGAATAACAACACTGCGAGATAGGGCAGTTTTCAGCTTATATTGGATTTGGAATTGGATCAACTCTTAAATCTAATCAGTTCACTCTTGTGCCATGACCGACATTCCCTGAAAATGTCATCAAAATCTGTTGCTTACTTTTTGAGCTATCTTGCACACAAAAAGACGAATAGACAGACAAACACTGGCAAAAACACAACCTCCTGTGCTGATGTAACAAAGCAAATTCAGGGAGGGGAATCAGAGGCAAATCAATATTTGCATCAATTATTCCGGCCACACTTGCATGCAGTTTTTGATGGAACTCTGCAGATAGTTTGCACCAAATCTCTTAGAGAACTAACTGCATAAATATTACCAATATAGAATTTCAAATGAAAGCATTCATACTGTGCAGCATTACAAATGCCTAACTTTTTGCATTGTACTGTGTATTAATATCTGCTAATTGACAAGTAATTCTGGAGCAGTGTCAAGGGTGGTGACATTTAACTGTTAAATTGCCTTAACAGGCAAATCCCTAATTTGAATGTTAGTGCAATGGACATCCAGTTTAAAAAACAATCCAACAAAATTAATTAATGTACTTTAAAATAGAGCTTCTAAGGTACTGCATAGAAAATGTATAAGTAATTAAAAAATGCCTCAAGAAAAGATTACTCGTTTCACTTTCTTAATAATCAACATACTCTTTTGCAAAGTGCCTTGAGAAAACATTTGTTCATTTGGTGCTATACAAATAAAGATTTATTGATTGAATAACACCTATTGCTGTATGGAGGTTCGCTATAATAATATTTTAATCCCATATAAAGAATCTGCTCATAAAATCTAAACTTTTGCCTTTTGTTAGTGGTGTGTACTGATCCTCCTCCAGAGTTCACTCGATCAGCTCCTCTGTGCCTCTGCAGATTTTTAAAATGTCTGGACTTTTAAATCTCTTGGGATGCTGATGCTCATCAAATTCTGTGGGCGCTCATGCCCTGCAGATCGGATCGCTGTGACCACTCCAATTGGTTTTGTATTCAGTCACATCTTCTTTGTCCTTTAAGCAGAGCAGTGGCTCTAAACCATGTGAGGAAAATGCACCCCAGCCCAATTTTCTGCTTGTTGAGAACAGAGTGAAGGATGACCACTGAAGTTTTTCCTCACAGTGTTAGAAGACCTCAGAGTGTGGTACAGGACCACTTCACTTTTCAAATGCATTCAAGTTTAGAATTGGAAATTATTGCTCTTTCAAGCTGAATTTTGATTTAAGTGGAGATCAGTCATTGATCTTTTAAGTTGTTGTAACATAGTACACACCAATTTTCTTGTTCAGAGCCTAAATTTAAAATACTTAAATTAAAAGTCCTTACAACAAGGTTAACTCTTAGAGCAGGTAGATGAGGTTAGGCTCTGGAAAATTTAATAATGTCGCATTGACCCACAAGAGAAAAGTCCAACTATGCTCTTAATATATGAAAGATAGAAAGTACGTCAGATTCAGTCCATTTCACAACATTATCAGCATTAATATTTTGGGAGAACCTACATTTAACTTTCAACAAACACTTTTCAAACTAAAGAGAGACAGAAATCTGTTTAATCGTCTTTTTTAGAATACTTACCTGTTGTTTACTGTATTCCAAGACATTTGATAAAACAGGAAGTCTGTAATATTGTAGTCTTTAGAATATTTTCAGAAACCAAACATCAGTCCAGCACAAACAGCATTCAGCAGCATTTAGCAGAGGAACAGTAAACTAGCAAAAACTGACTTTTCTAGACAGAAACCTTAAGCAAAACTCGTTGAATAGCCATCTGCCACTGCTGTGCTGGCCTTTGAACATGGATTGCCCCTTGTTATCATTCAAAAAGAATTTCTTTAATATTAATCAAAGTTTTGGGAGTTACAGTTATGGAGATGTGTCCCAAAGTCGGAATAAATAAGGACTTCAAGACGGTGTACCTATAATTTTCTGACCTGTACCAGCCAGGTTTCTATTTACACTGTGTTGTTGCGATATGCTCATGGGGACAATGTGCTGATGTTTTGGTGCTTGAGAGCTTTGTTCTTCTTTAAACTGGATGTGTTGGCTCACTCATAGTGCACTGTGTTGTAAGTTTTGGGTCTTAATCCCTCAAAATGAGAGTTTGTCTCTCAAGACACTTGATATTAATACATTTTTAAAAAACAATAACTTTGATGTTCCTTCTCCTTTGAGCCACAATAGTGAAAAGCAATATGAGGACTAAATTTGCCACAACTCTTCAATTCAAATTAAGCTATAACTAGCTTGCCAATGAGCTAACCAATGTCCTAAACAAAGCTGTGGTTACTGTTAAACCCAAATGAAAGCAGTATATTTTGTGTAAAGGTCACAGAAATATATTGCTGTGCAGACTAAATCCCAGTTACGTTCTTATACATGTATATGGACAAGAGGAAAAGACTCAGAGGGAGCACTGCAGCATGATTGATAAGACTGAAAATTGCAATCTTTAGCTGAAATGTACAGTTAGCTTTGTGTGTGGTTATATGCTTATTTAAACATGATCTCCAATGCCCCTGTGCTCAGTAAAACCTGTCCCTTGTTTTTCCTTCTCTTTACTATTATGTTTGAAGCAGAAGTTATATCACAAAGAGATCTTACTTCCTCCTGTGTCCTGTGGAGGCCAACATTCCTCTACCTCCCTTCTTTGTTCAGAACCAAATATTTCCTGTACTGTGCTCGCCCATCTGCTGCCATTACTTGTTGAAAATGGCCTTGAACAGCACAGTTGAGAAGGCTAAAGACTTAGGATAACATATATCATAGGGATGCTCTGGTTAGGCTTTTTGTGGCTGATACCCGTCACCTGGTAGTAAGATTATTACCTCTGCCAAGGAGGTTATGTTTTTACCAGCTCATGTTTGTGTGTTTTTTCAGCAAGATTACGCAAAAACTACTGGACAGATTTTGCCGAAATTTTCCGAATAAATAATTGATTGACTCTGTACACTCCAGCTGTTATTCTATTTGCACAGCACAGAAAATACATTCAGAACACTTACTACTCTGAGTACATTTAATACTCTGAGTACATTTTTAATGAGGTACTTTTTACTTGAGTGGATTCATAAAGTGCTATTTTTACCTGCACTTATGAGTTAGAAAAATGTCAAAGTACTTTTACTTGAGTTTAAATGCTTTATTCTGTCTACCACAGCTTATAATAAGTATATATTTATAACTGACATCTGTAGCCACGGCTTCATCACGTGTTCTCGGCGTGAAGTGTGATGTCCTCAGAAAACTGAATGATGGCACAATAGCAAAAAGAAATATGAGGACTAATATGGCCGAAGCTCTTCAATTTAAAGTAAGCTATAACTAGCTTGCCAACAACAAATTTTGGAAATTTGTCTGAAATTTTGCAACTACCTTGAAAAATTGTCAGGTTTAAGAAACTAGCATTAGCTTCGCAAAATATGAATGACAACTGACTTCCAGTTGCTCATTTGCTTGATGCTTTTATTATGGCAGACTTTGGTGTAACATGGTAAAAGTAAATATTTATATCTTGTCATAACAGAGGAAAAAATTAATAATTTCTTTGGCTTTTGAAAGTATCAGAATAATTAGGGGTAATGGAGCAACTGGAATAAAGCGTATTCTGAACATGGGATTATTCATTTTTGAATTCAATTTGACATCTCGGCATGAAAATTCTACAAATTTTACCTTTAATTTAAATGCTTTTTAGTCCATGACTGCTTGTGTGTTATGCGCCCTATCCCAAGTTTTTGGTTTTGTAAAATGCTAAAGAAAGACTTATCTGCTATTGCAGCTGTTGGGGTCAGATTGGAGATCTTACTGGAGTAACCTGTGTTTAGCTGTCATGTCTCCTTTCCTGTAACCTCGCTTGGACTTCTCACAGGCCTTTAAATAGAAACAGTGACATGAGTGAAATGGCTGCTCTCCACAGAGACAAACACAAAGCAGAAGAGAGGGTGGAAAGGCAGTTGTACTTCACAGCTCTTTGTATAGAAAATACTGCAGGGAGTGAAATTTTTAGCTACCTTTGTTCTGCAGGGCAAAGTCATTTCCCATTGTTAGTTTCTTCCTTTGATTGTCAGCTCCCATGTGATGGTTTTAGGCTGGAAAACTGCTTATCTTTATCCTGAAAATATGATACGAGCTTGAAACAAACGCAAACCATAGCTGATATTTGTTATATTTAATTGATTATAGAAATGTATGTATTGATTTAAAGTAAGGCCTTATTTGAAATTGAATATTTTATGCTGCTTTTCATTTTATTCGCTAAATAATCAAAAGAGTTGAAATTTCTAAGCCTTACATCTCGAAACACAGAAATTTAAAAGTTATAAGAGCATCTAGGGGAAATGGCTGCAGTGCAATTGTGCCTTAGTTTTAAATAATAAGTCATGGCTTTGCTTTGCTTGTGTTAAAACAATAGTTTTGGGATTTTTTTAAGTGGGTCTGTATGAGATACTCATCATTAGTGAGTGTTAAACTTACTTCTTTCTGACTGTTTCTCACTCTCTAAAATGCTTTATTGTACAAAATACTTTAATGTGACCCATGATATGTTTCATACAGCACAGTGTTCTGTGTGCATAGCATAGGTGCACAATAAAAGGAGAGGATTTAAATGATCTGGCTGAAATTCAGACCAGACAAAATCTGCTGTGTCAATAGCAAAACACCAGCTGCCCGCAGTGCACTGCAAAGGGAATGGAGCTGACACTCAAATCACAACCATGCATAATCAAGACACCCAATCCATCCTGCGCCTGGCTTTGCACCAATCATTTTTTATTGTGTAAATAGCAAAATATAGACCTTCATCCCCCCATACCACTTTGCACCACACACTTTTAGACTACACACTTAATGCTGTCAAAACAGGGCCGAAATGCGCATCCTGAAAGGATGCTGATTGGTCAGTGCCTCTGCGGTTCAAGCTCAGTCGTCCCAGGTTCAGATGGATCTGCCTGATTACAGACATGGAATCAATTAGATCATCATTTAGTTAGATCATGAGCACAGGCAACATCACATCCATGGAAACCAAAATCAGAAAGTATAAAATCAAAGTTAGATTTGTAGGCACTTGCTATTTTTTCTCGAATTATGTCTCAAAGAGTGACTGTTTGTTTTGTATGTACTGAGAGTGTACACAGGACGCTTTGTTGACATTTTACTCCATTTAAGGTTGTAGGTTGATTTTGCTTCCTTTCCTCCAGCAATTCTTTGACAGCTGCTGCCATTTCTGGTCAGCTCTATCCATATCACAAGCTGCTGTTGTTTTGTGCTGTGGCAGTGATTTTATTAAAAAAAGAAAAGAAACTGTTTATATTGAAGTCCCTGACACTTCACACTCGAACTCAGAACGCCTTTGTTAAGTGACCCAAAAGAAGAACAAAGTAAGGTGAACATCATGTGTTCTCTAGCATTTTTTAATAAATGCAATGTTTGTTAAAAAAATACAAAAGAGAGCCAAGATACCCAATGAATGCAGAATTTAGTGGATTAGATGTTATTATTAATGTTTAGGAACAATACTTAAACACAGAAGAAAATGTCAAATTAGTCATGCATCCCCCTGGCTACCTGTTAAGTTTAGATGTGCACATTTAGAGGCAGACCTTGGACAGTGAAGATTGCTAGAAAGGGTTTATCTGTTAGAAGTGGGATATGATACATTCCACCTGCTGCCACTAACTGATGAAGGCAATTCACCAGGCAGGCAAGAAAAGCTTCCCTTTGCTTTACTCTGTGGTGATTTTGACAGTCTTTCTTGCCAACAGCCTATTCTAACCAGGCTCATTTTATACTTATTGAATAAATGACTAAAGTACTGCGTAATTCTACAGATTACTATATCAGATTAGAAACCCCAAAAGGGTCAAGTAGTAGATCAACGCTGTCAGACAGTCCACTGTGTCTGCAGTTACCAAGACAGGTGTGCCCAACAGACTTCTTCTAATCCTACCATTGATTACGTTGATTTAATCTGAGTATTATTTCCTTTAATAAAATCAATGACCAAAACACTATCAAAAAGTGGCAGCTTATAGTGATCCTGATGCTATCCATAAATAATGTTAACATGCTAATTTTAGCTAATATATATGCAGTTAGATATAAGTTACTCAACCAAACACGGGAAATTCGTAAAATCAACCATTTATCCATAAATTTCTATTCTTGCAGTTTATTCTACAATATTACAGTATATACACATGACTGGAGTGCCTTTCAGGCAAAGATGCTACTTAAGTGACTTAAATAGTGTCTTGGTACTGTATAGGAGTCCAAAGGGCCTAAAACTGATACCTTACATTAGTACATCTATTTTATTGGGATGTAAGGTGTTTTTATACTGGGATGAAAAGAAGAAGCTTGTGCTGTAATTTCACTGCAGTGCTAGCTGACACTCTTTTTGACCTCCAACCTTAAAAGTAAGATCAGTGGTTTAACTAACTCTCTGTTTCTTTACATACTGTATAATCCCCTTATCCCCTTTTAGTCATTCTGGTTGATAAGACCTGGGAGACGTTGTAAACATGTTGGGCAATAGTGAAAGAATTTGATGTCATCATGTTGAAGGACCAGCTGAAATGAAAACTGGTAAACAAGTTCCCCTACAAATATCTGTTTTACTTATTTCACAGGGTTGGGGAGCTGTCAGTCAAACAAATTCGACCACACCCACAGAATCCTGGTACGAGGTCTATGCAAGCTTTTTTTTTTTAAACTAACACTTGTGTTGGTTACCAGGGGCTTTAAATCAGCCATAAATGGTACCTCTGTCCATGGTGCTGAATTCAGACCAGTATACCCCACCTGCATCTCTGGATCAGGTGACTGGGTTCCTCTGTCAGTGGTGTTGAATTCAGATTAGCATTCACCAGTAATTTTTTTGAAATGTAGAATAGTTTTGTTCCTTTTTCTGTGGTGCTGACTTTAGATCAGTATGCTGGGACAATGATGCTGTAGTAAAAACTGTCATCATGCTCTAAAGGGCACTGTTTGTGATAACAAATCTATATTCTAAGACACTTGTAATAGTGCTGAAATAGTAGTTGTTATAGTAGTTGTTAAGTCTCTTGTATCGAACACAATTCATTTTCCTAGTTTGCTTATCATTAAGGTTTACACTGTCCAATAGTCCTGATAATGGCGGTGTAAGTGACTGTCCATGAAAGCATGGTAAGGATTGTCATTAGCTGTCCATGGTCCTGTGTTTTCTTTCACAGTTCATGTTACTCAAATAACAGTTAAACTTGACTGTTCAAATGGTTGTGAGTGCAAATCCATAAAACTAAAGAATCTGAACAAGTTACTGGTGACTGTGTATGGTTCTGAAATTGTCAATTATCCATGTTACTGGTCATTTGAGGGTTGGTACCCCCCAGAAGATTTCCAGACTTAAAATATGGCAAGAGCACAAATGAGTTTGGGAATGACCAGTTAAGGGGTATGATTCTCACTTCAGTAGAGAGGTTTGGCTGTGATGGATATGTGGTAGGATAAGAAGGATGAGGCTTGTCATGTTGGTGTGGTGGGTATTGGAGGTATGTTTGGAAAGGTAGGGCTCTAGGATGCTCAGAGTCATTCTCCAGTCCCCACATTGTCCTGTGTAACTATTCCAGATGACAACTCTTGTAAAGTTTTTGATCATGCAACCTATCAGTCTTATACTTATGCAACAATTCAACATACAGTATATTGCCATTGAAGGTTTGTGATTCTGTATGGTGGTCATATTTTCCTTAACCTATGTTCATATTAGAGCTGGGCAATAAATTAAGTCTGAATTTCAATTATAATCAGTAATTCCCACAATTGTAAAAACAAGATAATCAAGCTTAAGAGATTGCTGTGCCTCATGACATGTTACACTTGTTTTGTCTTTTTGCCATACATCATTTCATATAGATATTTCTACTTTTCAGTAACATCAAACTCCAGTAAAACCTGCAACTACGTTTCTCCCAAATCTAAGCCATTTCCCACTACATGGCTTTGGGTGCTTTAAAAAGAATCAGATGATGGAAGCAACCGATCACAGCGGCCCTGAACAACCAAACAGATTTTCTCCAATGAGGTAAGAGGGCCTTAACAGTTTTCAAGGCAAGCTTCTGTGTGATTGTTAAGTTTGTGTGCGCAAGTGTGTGCGCCCGCTGATAGGAGCATGTGGCAGACGTTGTCATTCTTCGTGTGTGAATGTGTGTTTGGCTGGACCATTGTTGGAAAGCTGAGCGAGGATCCTAGAAGCTGTTGGAAGGAGATGATTGGCTTCAGAACACTGTGGCCCCTTTGTGACAGATGGTTGGGTGCTGGGCTGCAGAGCTGAAATCACCCACACACACATATGTGAGCTCGCACCACCTTCCACAATCACACACAGACACACACACACACACACATTCAGGGAGGCAAGCAAAATGTCCGCACACGTACGAACTCACAGAACACGTATGTGTGCATGTGATGGGGTCTGTATTCATATATTTGTATCTTTGTGAATAACAGAGGAGCCAATCAGGAGCATTGTATATGCACAAAAGCTTTTAAATACATAGGCAGATAAATAGACACTCGAACAAAAAGGCAGATAAATAGACACACAGCCTGACAGATGCACAGACAAACACTCAGACAGACGGGCATGAATTTGGAAAATGGCATGAAAACAATATGTGCTCTAACCAGTGCCAGTGTTTTGGTTGTACTGTGGGGGTTTGCAGCCTTGGGTTGAACACGGTGAAGCTTTGCTGTGTGTCTCTGTGAACAAACAGGAGGGGATCTGGTGCCTGCTGCGTCTGCTAGCCAATACTGCTCGCACTGTCACGGCCACCATCATCACAGCCATCAGCGACGCAGCAATAAATAACACCACTGTGCTTGCCATAGACGAAAGCAGTGTGTTCAGTGCCAGAAAACAAACATCAAGGAAGAGCTGGAGAAACAGTCAGACAAGGACAGAGCAACCATGGACATGTTTATTTACATGGGAAAAGCATGTATTGTCGTAATCTGCAATTTGAAAAATGTGAAGACAAAATTCTTAGAAATCACTAAATTGATGACAATGTAATATAATGGTTGAGCCCAGTTTCCATGGAAGAACATGCACAACTGTATGCTAGGGGTTGATAATGTCAGGTCTTTCAGCATGTAATACAGACACACTGCAGGACATGCTCTTCTAGTCATGTAACCCCAGATTTTTTTAAGCCAACAGTCAAAAGGAATGACATTTTAGTTAAATTTAATGCACAGGGCTAATGTTTTTCCTCAACGATTACTTGTGCACCAGACATATGATAAACAACATAATGTCACAGAAGCTGTAAGACTGTACTGCCATATTAATGGGCCTTAAAAATTGTTTAGCTTCAGGTTTTGCACATAGTATGCAGAATTCAGAATGTGTATACAAAGTCTTTGTATCTGAAACTAAAAACTAAAAAATTGGGCGTGTTTCAGGAGATGTACTATGACTGCGTGCGCAGTTGATAACAGGTGCAAAAGTGGTGCGGACTGCCCTCTTTAAAGGAGGATTTTGTATTTGCTACCAACTGTCACCATGGACAGTGGCCGTTAATGAAATGAAGTTTGAAGCCATGGAGTTGGAGGTCTCGGGCAGGCAAATAAACACACTGGTGAACTCCAGCAGAGACATCTCAGCGTTGCCAGAAGAAATGCGATTTGGGAGGCAAGTTGTGAAAAGCAAGCAGCTCAAAACTGACATTGCTGGATAGACGATATGTCTCTGCTATTTCTGACCAGAGGTTGCGGTAACCTTTATTGCTGTCTGCCATTTTGACGAACAAGGTCGTCACTTTTCATGCCATTTTAACTAAGTGACAGCATTCACATGGTTACACAGCTTCATCACCAAAAACCTCTCATGTGAAGAGCAGTCTTATAGTTACGCACACACTGACTGAGAGTTTACCTTTAACGTCCCTTTCCTGCACTGACAGCGGAGTATGTCAGTGTCTCCAGCAGGATGATGCGTGTAAATGTAAGATTGCATTCAACCTCATGTTTGGTTTTTCTGATTTATAGAGTCCTTTTGACCGATCTGTCAGTTTTGATAGTAGCACAAGTAGTGTAGTCGGTTGTGATTCATCACTTCAAATTTCAAAACAACTTTCATTGCCGTTACTCTTTGAAACGTACATGCTATCCCAACCAAATTGTTAATATAACAAGCCATCTTCTTAAACCTGATGTCATACAACTTACAAAATCATGTCCAGTAAGTAAATTTGCATGTAAGTTAGGAAAATGTATTTTAAAAACTAAACAAAAAAAGAAAGAAAGTGTGACGCAATCAGCTCTGAGTGACAAACGGAGTGATTCTGGCTATGAAGGGGATCTTTTTTTACAAAGGTTAAATGACCTCCTCCACGATGTATTAGGAACGCAAAACAGAGAGGGTTTACTTTACACACGTGTCTGCATGAGTATGATGGCACACTGGATCGTCCCTCTTTTTCTAGTCCATCATAATGACAGACAGCCTCCAAATCTTTCCATCATTCAGCAAAAAATTCGTTGAATGATGGAAAATACTCGGTTAATAATCAAACGTGCTAAATATAGACTAAAAGACAAAAAGACCGATCTCAATCAGTTTCAAGTTTGATGAATCACATTGCCGGTGCTAAATGATTACATTTGCATCTCCTCCTCCCAGTATTTTGCATGTTCTGCTAATCTGAATGTATTCTGCATATTCATGAAGGCAAACACGCTAAATGGATTGCACATGCCATTTTGCTCATTTGACAGAGGCAATCCTTGGTGCACCTGGTTAGTAGATCAGCTTTGCACCCTCTGTCAAGTTTGCACATGTTTTTGTACACACAAACCATCAGCCACAGGCACAAAGCCGAGCTTGCTATCTGTGCAGAAATAGTCAGCATGGAAGCAAGGGCCATACATTGCTGCAGATGGTGCTTCAGACTCAGCTTATGCGTCCTTCACACAGCAGCACTGACTAGCTATCCTTACAAGAGGAAATAACTGCTATTAAAATGGATAAGTGGTAGATTTGTGCTGCAAAGATAGTTTTTTGCCATTTAATGTGGACAACCGAGTATACTTGTTTACACTTGAATATACACAGGAACAACTTCTGTAGATGGAGAATCAACAGGTTTTAATAAGAACTGGAGGAAACTGCAGTGGGAACTGGAGAACCAGTGAATCCTGCATTACCTATTAATTTAAGGTATGTAAATTGTGAGCTTATATTGTCAAACTGGATGACACAAGAGCATGACTACGAAAAATCACTCCTGTAGGTTTCAGGACTCAGGCTTAAATGTTTACCTCTTCAATCTGCATCTCTTGTCATTCAGAGCCTCCATATTTATACTTGTACCGACCAGAATCGCAGTTTTACAAACTCAAGGGGAAAACCAGAGGAGTTGACTGAAAGTTTATCTTAAGTTTGAGTATGCAGCATATACTGATTGTTTATTTCATAAAGACAGAAGCCATGGTTTCATTAATGAGTTTATTTCATAATAGCACACAGTATATTTGTTGTTTTGGAGGTAAACTGAGCTAGAATGACACCCTTTATCAACCATTTGTGCTTGATCATAATCTTTGAACATTAGTACAATTTGCCCATCTTTATTTGGGTTGTAGCAGGTTAATGCATGCTGCAAAATTAATGTCAAGACTGTATTTTGATCAGTATGCTGCTGGTGGAAGGGCATGTAGACTGTGTCATATAGTGAAGCAGTGCCTAAACAACACAGCTTGGTAGTTGAAAAGTAAGTCACTGTAAATAAACTGTTTATAGCATGTATTCCTCCTACGCTGTTTTTGTGGCTTGCTTTCACCCATAGTTCTTTTAGTTTCGCAGAGTCATTACCATCTACAGCAATGTATACTTATGTAAAACTACTATACTATGTGAAACTTTTTCTGAAGATTTTAATTTAACTTGTGACTTTGGCTTTCATTCAGGCTAATGCTATGTACCTCATACAGCCCCACTTCAAAAATCCTAAACTATATCTTTAAACTCTGGTGTTTAGTAATTCATAAAGAGCTGTACCTCAAACCAGTCTACCTTATCACATAAATCAGTATAAACCACCATTTACTCTGTATTCTCCTCTATCGTATTAACATTCAAAAAGCCTGCTATCAAGTGTAACTTTAGCCTGTTTGCCAATCACTGTCCCTGCTGAGCACAACATGGCCCCTCTTGCCTCAGAAAAGTGGCCAATGTGTCATCATCTAATCTTTGCAGCCGCTGCCATCCCCACCATTATCCCAGCCATCATCGTTAGGGAAAAACAACACAGCGTATGCCAGAACAATCAACAACTCCCCACAAACAATACCTTTGCATTTGCACACTGCCAGCAACTGCAATCATCATTACTGATCTGGAATCTGTTGTCATCTTTTTTTCTACAACACTCAGACATGAAAGCTCTGAAAGCTGCTTGTCATTGTCACGGCTGAAGTTGTTAAAGGCATGCTGGGAATGCCAACATCCCGGTACTCACATCCACATGAGGTGTTACTCCTGCCAAAACTCACAGTAACACATGAGAGCCCAGCCACACAAAAAATAAGGGAGAACATGAGGAGCAAAGAGTTGAGAATGTCATTACAACTTTCAGTATCTATCCATGCTTTTTGCTTTATAGAGAAACCACACTGTGACTAAAGAATTGCCCCCATGATGACAAGAATGTATCCAGATGAAGAGCCCCTCACAGAGACATTTAATCACAACCAGATACAGACAGCAGGAGAAAGTGTGGATTTAGTCATGATTTCCCTCTGAAGTATTGGATCAAAAAGATAAGTAATAATTTGAAAGCACAAACTATGCAAACTAGACATGGGATATGAAAAAGAGAGAAAATGTTTGCTGACAGAAAGCTGTTATTTGCACGTCAAGTAATCTTGCCCAACAAGTGATATCAGCATCACCTCGGGTAAGAAAGCCTACCTATAAGCTCCTTGTGAAGCATATCTATTATTGGATCTTAAAACTCAGGACTGGAAGATGAGTCTAGATCCTTTCACCTACACTTAACTAAAGCACCTTGAAGCAAAGCATTCAAGAAAACTGCTGAATATAGTGGAGAAGTTTGAAGTATAATGCACTGGAGTCTACGAGTCTTCTTACAAAACAGTCTTGAATCGGATAACTGTGCAACCTCTAAATCTTCCTCTGACATATGGAACATTATCTCTTTTTTGGTGTTTTAATTGGTTTATTTGTACAAGTTGTCTCATTTTTTGTTATCATTTATTTAATACAGTCAAACTGGAAATATTATTTTCTCATAATGTATTAGTGTTTAACCACTTGGGATGCACCTAATGACTACTTCTAATGTTGACTAGTCATTGACTTGTTTTTTTTTCACAATTGCCTAATGGGTCTTGTTACTACTTTATTAAAGTGTATTATATCAACTAATGATACAGCATAATAATAATAATAATTATTATCATTATATTTATAATATTTTTTATTGTGATTTACCTCCTACCCTGCCCTTTCAAGCTGAAAGTGAGCAGTTTAAATTTTAATAAAAGCCAAACATTTTTCATGTTCTAAACATAGCCATTGTTAACTTAACATTGAGGATTTTGTTTTGTGGTGTATGGCTGTCATTTTCCCCACAAATCAAACATGATCATTTCTTTCAAGCATTTACATTAACGTCCAAAGATATTCAATTATTAACGTGTATGCACCCTCCCCCCGCCTGCAACACACACTAGGCCAGAGCAATGGGCCACATGTCCTTGCATATGTAGCTTGCAATCTTGTCTGTGATGGCCTTTTTCCTCACCTCTGGAAGGAGGCCCTCATCTTTGGGCTGAGCACTTGACAAGGCACCACTGGACTGCGGTAGGTGAAAGGCTGACAAATGGACCTGCAGATTTGTTGTGTTGGCCAGCTGCTTTGCACATAATCAACACACATTGGAGCCCAAAGTGCTTCCTCATGGTGCTCCTTAAATGTTACAGTATTGTTATTGTGCACTCAGAGTGGCTTTGCCAGTCCTCCATTTCCTTGCTGGATCAAGTGGTTCACTGCTCCAGGCACCCTTATGTGCTGTTTAGCTGTTTGTTTTACATTAAAATGTTAATATACACTTCCAGTTTTTATATTTGATATTTGAGTATTGAGTATAAGGTGACAGCCCAAGCCTGACGCCTGGTAACCACAGTTTGCATATCATTATAATTAGAATTTGCATTAATGTTTAGTGGTAGGAGTGGATGGAGTAAAAGAGATGTGGAAGTGTTGGAGGGAATGTGTTCAAAAATGAAGGACTACAGTGAAAATGTAAAAAAAAATACACTGCTTTAGCTTTTTAAGAGACACAGTGCTTATGATTTGTGAATGTCATATTCAGAGCACCTTCTCTTTTAATTCTTGTGCAGTACTGACATACCCTCATACTACTAACCACTAAACAAACAGAAAAAGAATCCTTTCACACAAGTTTATTAAACTGTAACTGAGTGAGGATAGATTGGAGACTGAGTTTGAGTTATGCTGTTACATATGAAGCACTGTTAAGGTGATGTTTGGCTGTAAGAAATACTGGGATGAGTGTTAAGTTCTACCTGTGAGAGCAGAAATCTCACCAGTTTCCACGGTGCTGTATAGGAGATGAGTGTTTGTGTCTGTTTGTGGCTAACAGGGCTAAAGATTTAGCTTATTTAAGAGCTTAAGTTAAGAATTAAACAAAGGGAAAATATTCCACATAGAAAAGCTTTTCACAGCCTATTGCAACATAGACCATATGACATTTATAATTTTGACCTGGCACAATGGATGGCAAATAAAATTTCAATGGGGCAGAGGCCACCCATTTAGCTATGCCTACGCCAAGGCAAGCTGGGCACTACCCACATTTATTTAAAAAAACAAACCAAAAAAAAAAAAGCATTGATTGAAGAAAGTTATTTTAAAATGTAATGTTAAATAAATAATCTTAACCTTTTTTCTAAAAAAAAAAAAAAAAAAAAGAAAAGCTTAATCGCTGCTTCTTTTTTCCTTACTAAACAATGTTATTGACATACCCTGCCTCGTCTATCTGTACAGAATTCTATTCATGCGGCATATTTGCTCAGGCTGATGATGTGTCGCCCACTGGACCTGTTTCTTAAGCCCTGTGAAGGGGGGCTCAACCCTGAGCAGATGCGAGATCACACAATCACAGGGGAATATTGACTTCATACTGGAACTGCTAAATCATAGGATAACAACCAAGTGAACCAGCAGTCCTCAACCTTGATAACAGTCTGTATAACTTACGTACTTGGCATCTTCCCTTTGGGGGATTGTCATTTAGTTGCTTCATTGGCAATTGTATTATCTAGTGCCATAGATCTCAAGATGCCCCACTTCAAAAAACTTAAACTATCCCTTTAATGTTGCTCTGATGCAGCCCTACACCAGCCTACGTCCTTAGATGGAATTGACACCACAGTTCATTTCTGGCATTTGCAAGGGACACTTTGTATGGGGTAGAAGTACTTGTGCATGAAATGAAACTGAGGCAGACTTAGATGTTCCCATGGGACAAAGTACATTATTTACACACCATCTGCTGGTCAAGTCATCTGTCCTGTTTGTCTCTGTTGCAAAATGCACAAAACAGCTTAGTCCATTTGACATTGACATTGGCGTTTAGCACATGCAAATAAGGATGATAAGTATATGGAAGGCAGGTGGACAATAACTGAATAATTGATAGTTGAATTATTGATCGGTCTGTGAGGAAGGATTTAAATCTTTCTTCACCCTGATACTATAAATTGTGATGAACATTAGTGATCATCTATTCTGTGTTTGATTTTACTTTCAAACACTTGAAGCTCAGTCACTGTTTGAAAGTAATTCTGAACACACATGCTGGTCTTCGAGTGTGCATAAAATTGTGAAAAAGAGAATATGAAACTTTAAAGCTCACATCAAGCAAACTTTCAACTTACTGTTTAGGACTGCAGCATTCTTATTAAAATGTGAATCATGATCTTTCCCTCTGGGAAGTAGTATTGTTTTCCTCTTACATGATAATGCATGTAAACAAAATCCCCTGATGTCCAGAGCTTTAAATAGACAAACTGTTGACCTTAAACTAGAAGCAGCAATATATAATTTTTTGACGCTAAAATAGTTGTTTTACAGTTGATTCAGAAGGAAGACACTTCCCAGAAAGAATTATGTCTGTCCCACTCCTTCAGGGCACCCCTGTTGGCTGCATCTAGCACTATTTAAGTTTGGCTACAAGTCACAATCATCTTGTTAGGATGCGTTCTGCCTTAAAGCACAAGTTTATATTACTCATCACTGCACTGTGTTTCATAATGGCAGAGGTAAAGATGATGCTAAAAAATGTGGATGGTAACAGATGAAGCTTTGCGAAGTAAAACAGAGTGACTGGTTAAGAGGCTGCACTACAGTAAATACTTTACTTACGTGTTGACAAGGGCTTTGAGAAGCAGGCTGCAGGTCGGACCCTGAACTGGCTGTGTTGCTGTTAGAAAGGTGAGAAAAATAGTTGTTTTTGGCATTTTATTCTTTCTGTTGCATCTGCCATTGTGTTTTAAAGTCATCGTGACCCTATCTCAATGAGCATATAATTAGTTAGCCTTGGTGTTAGATTGTCTCTTATACAGCGCACAGGGATACAGATTAGCAAATCTTTACACCAATAATACATCACAATTTACAACAGTCCTTTCTGGTTGTAAATTTGTCAAGATGACTGCTGCTGTTCCTCCAATGAGCATCAGCCCAAAGCATGACAGAGAACAAGTACGTCCAAATTCTCCAAAGAGAGAAAAAGAGAGAACATTTTGTCTGTGCTTTTCATTTTGTCACAGCTTAAAATCTTAGTATAGAAACACACAATTGACTCTTGCATAGTTGTGATGCCATAATGTACGTCACAAGGTCTTAACAGATTGTGTGTACAAGAAAGTGCTGCCTGCCCCTGAGCAGGAACAGTGAGATCCACCGTGCTAGAAATGTTGCATTGAAATTAAGAGACTTCACAGGGGAGCAGATTGTGAGCAGAACCCTCAGGGAACTGAACTTCCTAAATGTGATCCAGAGCTTTATTAGGCCCTCGTGAGTCTCACTTGTTCTCTGAGGAAGTGCGTGTGTTCACAGTGCTGACTGTTAACACAACTCCTGAAAATCTTTCAACTGATGCAACGGATGCAAACCAGTAAATGTACAGTATTTGTTTAGTTTTAAAATTAAACTCTGTCCTTCATACAAAGATTTGAAATATGTAATGTATTTATGCCATATACTATGTATGCAATTCAGAAGTTTAATCTCTAAAATAAAGCCTACAGTATTCCAACAGTAAGGGAGGGTGACAAATGGCTAGATATCAGAGCTTTTTTTGTACTTTTAATTGAGTTGGAACTAATAATGCCAGAACCGAGCCATAGTTGAGCTATAACAAAAAAATAAATAAAAAAGCAATAAATGAGCTGGAACTGAGCCACTGGTTAAAAAAAAATGCCATAACTGAGCCGGCAGTAAAAGTGCTGTATCTGAGCCATGATTAAAAATTAAATATCTGAGCTATACCTAAAAAAAACTGTGTCCAAGCTTTAACTAAAAAAGCTGTGACTTGCACCAAGACCAGTTGCAGGCAGAGGCAAGGTGAACTCAGCCAGCCCAAATAAGGCTCCTGTCCACCCAAACAAAAGTGGAGGGGTTTGATGTTAAGCCAATTTGGGAACAGAATCATGAAACCAAAGATAACATTTCCAACCAATAATTGCTTGTACATTTATAGAGACCCCACACCTTATGTTTTTTTTTGACAGACTGAGGGTTCTGGTGTAAACAATAAAATGGTCATAGAGACATCTCCATCACATGCTGTGTATGCTTTCCTGTCCTTAATAGACTCAGTTGGTTTTACTCACACCCTCTACCTTTTTTAGTGTATGTCCATGATATCAATGAACTAAAAGTCTTTCCTGAAAATTCTCTGCTTTCTGTTAATTTCTTAGCAACTCTTAACATCTTCTTAGAGGACTTGGCTTTTTGTAATAAAACAATAAAGAACGGAATTCTGTCCAATGGTGCTGTGGCTAAATTTAAAGAGACCATTTCTGCTACTTTAAATTCAGTGTCTTGGCCAATTGAAAACTCTCTTTTGAACTATAGTCCTTTCCAGCTGGATCAGCTTGTCGATATCTTTACTGAGTTGCTAAGATCCACTTTGGACTCACTTACCCCACCAAGAGAAAACAACTATTGAACGTCAGAGAATAGCTTTTTGGATAAGATCCGAAACTTGTGCACTTAAACAAGCATCCCGTAAATAATAGAGACTGTGGCACCCCAACGAAAGGGAGGAGTCACAGGAAAGTCATAAAAAATACATTTTTTATGAGCTTCTTAAATGATACAATTCTTAAAATTAGAGATAAATTGAGCAACCCCCTAAGCTGTTCAAGGAGGTCTTTCCCTTAGTCTGCTCATCCTTGTTGGAGACAATCAATATATATTTATCGACAGGCTACATGCCAGTCTTTTTAAGTAGCTGTGATCAAACCTCTCATTAAAAAATCTACCCTTGATTCAGGCACATTAGCCAACTACAGGCCTGCATCAAACCTGCCATTTATTTCAAAGATCCTTGAGAAAGTAGTGTCTAATCAGCTTTGTGACTTTCTTCAAACAACAGCTTGTTTAAGGACTTTCAGAGCTTACCAAAGCACAGAGACGGCTCTAGTTAAGGTTACAAATGGTTAACTCTCAGCTTCAGATCGTAGACTTCTCTTTGTACTTGTTTTGCTAGCTCTCAGTGCAGCTTTTGACACCATAGGTCATAATGCTCTTCTACAGAGATTAAAGGAGTTACTGGATTACAGGGACTGCTTTAAATTATTGTTCAAGTATACAAACTGATAGATATCAGTTTGTACACGTGAACAATAAGTCTTCTGCGCACACTTAAAGGAACAATGTGTAGCATTTTTAAGTAATTTATGAGCTAAAAACAGTGTCTACATTCATAAAAATGTCCTCATTTGTGTCAGATTGCCTCTGCCAACAATCTGACTTGTCCTCCTGAGCAAAGAATTTGTTGTCTGTATTTGCATAGGGTAAGTTCTATAGAGGCTTCCATGTCCTTCTGGTCTATAAAAACTATGAACAGCTGAGAGGGACATACAGCACTATGTAGTACTAATGGCTAACACTAAACGCATTTTTGCTCAGAGCCAGCATGACTGAAACGGAGAAGGAGCACAACGAGACGCGCTTGTCACTGTCCCGGCAAATTTGAAAGCCTACACTGCACTTTCGTTCATAATGCAAGATCATACTTATGCCACGCCACAGGAGAAGGAATCCTCGTCGACAAAAAAGCGAAAAAGAGAAAACATAGCTTCTAGGCACATACCGGCTACCGTAGAGTTCAACGGTTGCAATGTATATTCGAAAAAGCGAGGCGCTAGATAGCACTATTCGTTTGAGTGCAAAAATACAGTTTCACCACTAGATGGGAGAACAAACTACACAGTGTGGCTTTAAGTCAGTTATGTATTTCCTCAAGGTTCTTTGCTACGTCCAATTTGTTTTTTCTTATATATGCTTCCCCTTGGCGATGGCATGAGGAAACACTCAATTTTTATTGTTTTGCTGACGATACTCAACTATACGCATTAATGAAGCTAGATGAAACAAATCAGTTATCTCAACTAGAAGTGTGTCCAAAGGACATAAGGATCTGGATGGCCAGAAATTTTCTCCTTCTTAACTCAGACAAGACAGGTTATTGTGCTGGGCCCCTGACACCTTAGAGAAACCTTTTCTCATGATGTTACTGCCCTTGATGGCTTTAGCCTGGCACCAAGCACAACTGTTAGAAATCTTGGGGTACTATTTGATCAGCCATGTTTGCCAAATAGTCCTCCTACTGTCACATTAAAAAATCTGTTATCTTCTCTGTCAAAATCAATCTGTTGTTTCAGTGTGATTATACCATGGTCTGGGTGAATACTCGATTCTTATTGGCTGCAGGGTGTCTGTTAAAAAGTGTTATAGGACACCTATAAAAAAGTTCCGGTCAAATAGCCTGATTGTTACAAATTATTGCACTGGCTCAAACGCTAGTTGGTAACCGTGGCAAAAGAAACTCGGAACATACGTTAACATACGTTATGTCACAGTTTATTTATCACAACGGCAAGACAGTAGGCAAAACATGAGGGATTTTATAGTTTCCTTTTAACCTATTTGGTGAATTTGATAATTTCGAAGACTGGGATGCAGCAGAAGAGAAAGAGAGAGGAGAATATAAGAAGAAGGAGAAGCGACACAAGGAGGTGACACAGGAGGAATTGAACAATTTAGAGGATGACAAGGAAACTATCTGTGGACTTTGATTCTTTGAAACAGATTTCGCATCATCATCTGGACACACACAAGCAGTAAGAGGTGTACTTGCCCTCTGAAATGATACTTTGTATCACGTAACATACGCAATCATCTCACTTCCCTCCACTGATTAGGCCGACCAAGCCGCAGGTTCTGTGGCCAGAGCCGGTTACCTTGGCAACGCGTCACAACGAGAGATTAAATAGTCCACTTAGCCGCTTCTTGTGAAAAACTTACGATTTAAACGGTAAAAAACAACATTAACGTATTAATAATTGATTTAATATTTATTTATTTCTTCAGTGACCATGGTATAAGCGGGATAATGCCCTTCAAGGTGTCCATTATCAGAAATTAATGGACTTCGCGGAAGCAACCGTCCTCCGCTTCGTGTCGGGCGGTTCACGCCTCCACGTCGTCCATTAATTTCTGATAATGGACACCTCGTCGGGCATTATCCCTTACTTATAGCAACCCTTGTCGACCACAGGCAACTCCATTCCATCCCATCAGTGTCAACGGAAACCCCCTCAGAAATCTAATCTAATCCTCATCCAACCCTGTATTCCCGATCACATCTACCACCAATGTCAAGACTATGCAAGGTTGGTATCAGTCCTGCTGTTTGCCTCACTACCTCATAAAGTACATGGGGACATTGTGAAGAAGTCTAATCCCCAATGACACACAAACCATATTCCATGTTCATTATTTCAGACTTGTTAAATAAATAATTACTCACTCATATTCAACCCACTCCTGATTGGAATAGTTATGAAGCTGGAGAAAGATGAAAAACAACAAGGAATATTTTGTCCACAAGAAGGATTCTCAGCAATCAAAAAGGGTGTCTGGTCTGTCTGATCTGTGTAGTAATGATAAAATCAAATGGACTACAGATCTATCTGGGAGCTGCAGGGTTAATAAATAGCATGCAGTGAAGCAGAAACTCGTTTGATTCTGCCGTATGAAATCTCCAAAGTGGACAAAAGGGTGTGCAGCCAACCCATTAATATCTGAGGGTGTATCAAGGAGAGCTGTAGGGCGACAGCAGCTTCCCCACCGCACTGATTTGACTATGGAAGATTTGTCAAAGACAAGTAGCTCCTTATGAAATAATATGGCTCTGACTGTGCGACTCATGCCCATCATTTGGCAGATATGCTGTCTACATCACAGCGCGGCAGGATGCTGACATTCACACCACGGAGTGAGTGTGATCAGCTCACACCCAGGCAGATGAAAAGTGTTTTATATAGAAACTGAGAGGCAGAATCATATGGTTGCACCTGGTGACAGACTATGGTGAGAAGTGAGCCATATCAAATTCAACAACTCTGCATAATGAAGCACCCCAACTGCCGCTTCCTTTGGAATCCAAACATCTTGTCTGAGTCAGAGATTTAGAGATTTTTCATCTTAGATTTTGTTTTACCGACATCAGTGTCACAGCACAGTCAATTGGGTTTGTCTAAAATTATCAACAATTGTTTATCGACCTAGCTGCACCTTTCAACAACCCAAGGAGTTGGTTCAAGAGAGGACTGGAGAGCACACACAGACTAGTGTCCTCTACGCCTACTGCCCGGCCTTGAAGAGAGTGAAGGATCATTAAGTTGCTAACAATAGGAGGGAAGAGACAAGTGCCTAGACATATCACAGTCTAACAACTATTATCCCCTCCACCATTGCTGTAAAGCTCTGCAGTGTGATTAGGATCATGAAGGTATGATGCTGGACTCACATCAGGGGTGTTAACGGTCATTTTTAGACTTCATTTGAGTGCCTTTGTTAGTGGTTGACAGAGTACTTAACTTTAATACTTTAAAGTAATTTAAAATTCACTGTAGATACTCCTGCTCAAATATCAATTAAACATAAGTAGAAGTTGCTCTGTTGAATCGTTATGTCCTTCAATTCCTGCAGCCCGATGCACCAGCAATTATATTAGGAATGGAATCACCATTATATTAGGGATGGAAAACTGGTAACAAAATCACAGGTAATGCCTTGCAAGTAATGGAACTGTAAAAATATATTAAACAGGTCTTGTTCCTATGTATAGCTTGTTAAATCAAATATTAAGACTAGCCTTTAAATGTTGACATATTGTGTCCTCAAGAGGTAATACTGTATATTCTCCCTTTTTTGTAAATTCATAAAAATTTGAGTTTTTTTTAATGTTTCTTTCAATTTTGAACAGTTTGGCCCCCTGGCAAAGAGAATAGTATGTATGTGGCCCACTTGTCACCAAAGTTGCCCATACCTGCAATATCTGTTCTACATACCAGTACTACCTGCTACACCACCATGCAGCCCATGTTAAATCTAGTGAAGTTGAAACTTAAGTTGCGTCTTTATTTGGTTGCACTACAAAGAAGTAAAGTCCATCCTGCCCAGATTAAGCAAAACATTGTTGCAGATGTGACGTTTTCACTGTATTTGACCAGTTAATGAAATGCATCTTTAGTGCAGTGTTTTTTTTTTATACAGTGCCTCCTGTTATGATATATTGTCTCTGAACAGATTAACTAACTTATGGCTGTAAACTTAGGTTTACAGCCATAAGGCCCTTGCACACAGAGTCTGTTTTATTTGTCCAAGATTGTTGCATGTTTTAAGAGAAATACAGTCACTTTGTCTCATGTGTTTGCACACAGATTCTGAAACTTCCATCCATCATATTTTTTAGAACAGCCTAATGGTTTTTCATTTAAGGGGAATTTTTACCATTCAGAACAGCTACTTTTCAAACTAACACTCTCAGTTCTGTGAGTAAAGTGGTTTAGAATATTCAGAATCCTGTATTATGTTCACACACATAATTTAAAAGAAAACAAAACTAATAAACAAAAAAACAACAAAAAGAAAATACATTTTCAGCTAGAAGTGGATGTCAAGGATGTCATTTGCTTTAAAGTCCTGCTGAGTCCTGCCCTCAAGAAAGTTACACTATTGACCAAAAGGCTCTGGTGGTTATATTTATACTTCTATAGAAACAGAAACCCTGGGATTTATCTAATACTTGTGTCTTCTTCAGGAGCATATATCCTTGTTTGATCCTTGTCTCAGGTAGCACATGAGATGTCTACTTTTGATGTATATGTCGTTATGCCAAACAATCAAATTCATGACCGAGGAAATCAATAATGTTTTTACATCTTACTTGAAGTTACCTTCCCGCCACCCATTGAAAAAGGTACTCAAGTGCAGAAACTAAAACATTTACTTAAAGCAACAAATTTAACTTTTAAAATATAACTTTTTCATCTTGAAAAAGTCAGGGAAAAAGTCATTTTAACTGGGCAAATGTTGTTCATCTCATCTTCACAGAGCGTCCTGGTTGGCTGCCCTCAGCTCTGATTAACTTTGGCAATAGTTCTGTTGTGAGAAATGTAAATGGCTTGACAGATTGCATGCTTCTATCAAGTGAAACTTCTAATATGAGGAGAAAAAGTTACAGATTGTAGCTTTAAGTACTATTGTTTATCTAGTTACTGTCCACAAAAGGTCGTTGCTGAAGGTTTGTTCATACAATGTTTACCTTGTACAGCAGTGAGATTTAAGGAAATCAAACCACAAATTTTCCCATTCAGTGATGGAGCTAAAGAGGTCTTGGATACCCTGGTAAAGATACAGGGGGCAGTGTGATCTCACTGATGTAGCCTTACTTGATTTATCTCTGCTGTCCTACAGCAGCACCTCAGAGATCAGCCAGCGTTTAATGTGTGCAGTGTTACTGCTTTACAGTCGTGACCGTCCCTCAGCTGCTGAAAGGTCACTATGAACGCAGATTAATTCAGTAATTTACTGTTGCACTTGTGTTGTGAACTGCTAATTTGAACTCCTGCCAACTGTTGAAAGAAAGACACGGTAACCTTAAGACTGCTGGCACTTTTAATCTTAGAAGGATCTTCTTGATCCACTGGTATACATTTTTTGGGGTACCATCATTCTTTATTCTTTCACCCTGCATGTAAAGAAATGTTGACCTCATTAGATTTCATCTCTATCATTTGTATGTTTTACAAAAACGCCCACCAACTTTTTAGGTTAAGAAAATCTGAGAAATGAATTCACATGTATGTTGGCTGCATTTGTAGTGCAATGCATTCTGGGTAGTTATGTCAAATGGTTTTATTGTTCTTCTTCACACCTCTTTCCCATGGAGTATTATCCTTGAATCTATTCAGAACATACTCTAGGTGTGATTTAGTAACTATTAACAGTTGCAGTCTACATGTAAATAAGGGAATCACTTCTTTAAAATTGTGTTTAAATAAAGCAGTGGAGTGTCTAGCTTTGTACAACAAATATTTAAAAGACACCAATTAATCTACAAAGTCAATATGTCTTAAAGGTCACATATTTCACTTCTTTTCAAGATTATTTTTAAGTTCCTTCCTTGCCTAAAATTCCTCTACATATCATGCCTGTACACCTCTCTGCTTCAGCTCTGCTCAGAACAGGCTTTTTTGTTTTAATCTTGTGTCATAGTGTCAGGAAAAACCTTGGGTGTGACTTTGGATCAACGGTAGGGTCCGTGGAGTTTCAACAAACAGTAAAGGGGTTGACTGCTGAGCTCCAGCAGCACATGTCAGTGTAACTTTGAGCAAGACACATTAACCCATATTATTATATGATTATGTATGAATTTGATAGTATATTATTGATGGACATTTGAAATCTCAGCCTCAACCATCAGTGTGTGGTCGTGGTGTGAATGGATGAGGGTGATTGGTCCGTTAAAGTGGACCACTCAAAGGGCTTGCTCAGACCCAAGTTTAAGCATGTGGAGAGAAGGCTAGCCTGTGTGGTCTGATCCAACGGATGAGCTGCTGTTGCTCATATTGCTAAAGATGTTAATGCTGGCTCTGACAGAAAGGCATCAGAATACACAGTTCATCACAGTTTGTTGCAGGGAAGCAAAAGGGGGACCAACTACGGTGGTCTTAATGTTATGTCTTTTGCCCTTGTTAGCATTATTGTTTAAACCATGAGAGACCTGACTGACTTGCGGGTGCCACCCAGGGACTTGACTTGGATTTGGCCCTAGAGACTCAACTTGGACTCGCAACAAGTGACTTGTTCTCATCTGTGGTTGACACAGAAAACATGTGAAGGTCTACACAGAAATCTACAGACATTGCTGAAGCACTGGATCAAACAGACACTGGTATAAATAAAGTCTTACCACTTTTAATCCCTAGTGTAATAAGTGTTTAAAAAGGGCTTATCCATTATGACAAGAAACCTCCAAGCTCTTAACACCTCATTTTATTGTCCCAACATTCAAAAGTACAAATAATTCAAACACAACAGTTTTATGAAAAAGAAAAAACAAACATTTACAGCAAGATTTTTATTTTTGTTTCCAGTTTCAGAAATGACCTAAACTAGCAAGGATAACATGAAGTCATTCATCGCAGTAATTGGATTAATAATAAGAATAAGAATACTAAGAATAATAGCAATAATAATCATATGAATCATCATTGATAATTGTTAAGTAATAACATAAGCAGGAGAGTAGAGAGAGCCGCGGTCATGGGGCCCCGTGAACATTTTTTCATCTTTTTTGTCTTTAAAGATTTCATTTATAGATTTTTCAGATAGTAAACAAACACATCTCAGGAAAAAAAAAAATAAATCAAAGAAAATTGACAAGAAGAGCCGAGTTCCTCTGTTCACCTTCCCTCCTCCACTACTGGCTGCGTTGTTCCTACTGGCAGGCTGCCACTATAAGGCGCTACAGGGGATTGTGTGAGCCATAGGGGTCGGGCATAGAGCGAGGTGACGCAGCCCCATGTTTCAAACACCCTGACATGCACACACTTTCACACACACACGCGCACACACCTGCTTAGCTCAGTCTCATTCATCCAGGGAAAGACACACATACTTTTTGTTTATATGTGCACTAAACAGACCCAAATGCACAATCACACACGCACACACAGGCACACACATAATCACAAACACTTAACATGAGTATTCTGTACATACGCACACCTGGATGTACTCCAAACAAATTAGGACAAACGCACACTGTTACAGAAAGGAACATGCATACATACAAACATGCACACTCACACGTGTGCATACAGGATCTAGGCGGAACACAGGCACGCTTTGTAAGAGTTTAAAAGTCACACAGAGTAGGAAATAAGTTCACACATCAGAACAACATTCTACTGGGGTCGTTGCATAATTCAAGCTCCCGACGGCGGCGGGGAGCATGACAGGGTCTGGTTGGTTGGTGGATGCATGAGTGGGTGTGTCAGTTGATTTGTTGCCGTTAGAAAACTATGTGATCGGATGGCGCAGATGATGATTGGTTAGTAATGATGATAAAAGATGACCCGGCCTGTCTGAGATGACTGAGGTGTGAGAGAGGAGTATGTACGTAAGTGAGCATGCGTCTGAGTGTTTAAAACGCTCTCCACACACCTCTTTCATGTTTTCAAGTCTTAACAACAAACAACAAAAAATCCAATTCTGTATATTTATACTTCTGGAACCATTCCCTTACCTTTCACCTTTCAAAATATATAATATATATCATATTAGAGTATATAAAATATAGAATCGGTACAATCCCTTTTCATACCTCCAGAGTATTTCTCTAAGTATAGCAACAACTGCTGTAAAGAACAGTTGGTGTGCAATGGTCACAATTTCTCCTTTTTAAAGATTTGTTGGTATGTCATTTGAAAACATGATGTATACTTGTAAAAATAAGTTCTGACTCTTAGGTGATTTTGATAGATTTAGTCCAGTGCAATGAATGACCCTCAAACAACAAGTGGGCATTTGCTCCTTTTTCAAATGTATATCTGCCCAAGTCTCCAAGAGCTGAATGTTTTATAAAATGTTTCACTGAAAACTGAAAAGCTATGCTTTCAGACCCACATTTTTGCATAAGGTTTCATCACAAAGCGGTAGTAAGTGGAGGGAGGGTGTGGACGGAGTGGCTTTTTTAGAACTACACAAACTTATCACAGGTTATATTGAACCAGAACGACTGTTTATAACATTCTATTAAGACTAAACTTTATTGAAAAAGATCTAAAGATTTCATTTTAACAAGACAAGAAAAAAGCAATAGCAAATTTAACTATTAACTAGGTTATGCATAGCGAGTAACTGTTTCTAGTAATAAGGGAAGAGCGTCCCCCAACCCTCCAGACATTTTTTTCAGTTTTCTTGACTTTTAGGTTTTTTTATATTGTAATTTTGATATATTGGTACAAAGCACAAACGTACTAAAAGTTCTCTCAGTGCAGTGGACTACTGGAAGAGCCTCTCCACTAGTCGCTTTGTTCCCTTTTGCTCAGAAACGCCCCCTCCCTGTACCAGAATCACGCAAATACACAGACAATGAAACAAATAAATACATAAATACACAGATAAATTAATCAATCAATAAATATAGAATAAATAGAAATAAATAGAAAAATAAATAGTAAAAAAAACTGATAAGTAAATGAACAAATACAGTTATAGTCTAAGCTTTTGTTCGGTTTCTTTTGCCGCGGCAGCTAACTGAAAGTTAATCCAAATCTTTTTTTTTCTCCACAAGCAACATGACAACAATTGAACAGTTTCCTCACAAGTTTTCTAAGTAACTGAACCACCACTTCATAATAAGTTGTCATATGAAAAAGACAAGCTCAAACAAAATAACAGTGACAACTCATATAGTACAGTAGATATTGGAAAACAAATGTAGACTATATATGTATATATATATCATCTATTTGTACACAGCAAATAAAGACACAGTTGTCATAGATCCTTTTTAAGGAAACAAATATCTAGACTAACGGAACTAGCTAATCATCATTTAGTTTTGACAAACGTTTCACGCTCAGCAAGTAACCTAAAAGTCAGCAAGCCAAACAGAAAGATACAAAATCAAAGTTTGTTCAGTGATTCTTACAAGGCCCAGCTTCATTAATCTGGTTATTCAGCAAAGAAATAGTCTCACCAGATTTGTGGGCCAACAATAAACAAATATTAAACAAAGAACAGCAGCTCAAGTCAATGCCAACATCGAAGTATTTTTTTCTTTAAACAACACATAGAACAACAAACTTGGATATTTAAGATATGTGAATAATGTAGTATAGCACCTACTGTTGATCGCTAAAAGGAAGTTCTTTTTAAATGTAAGTTCACAAACGCAGAGCGAAGAAAATGATATAGATAATGAGTAGTATGCTCTCTAAATGGATAGATGTGTATATATCTATTTACTGAGATCCCATATTGACTGATGACGAAAACAGGAAAACAAGTGGACAAAGGTTCTTCTTGCTTTGGGCTCTGGACTATAAGGATGGTTAGGCCTCTGAAAGACCCCTCTCCCTTCCCTTTTGGGTATCGCTGTTGAATAATTACGCACTAGTACATATGTGAAAAATTACCAAAATCACCTGCCTCGATTTGCATCGCTTTTTCACAAAATCCATCCATCTACAAAATCGCCACCATCTTGGATTCCCCAAAAAACAAACAACCTTTGATCCTATAAAGTACCACGGCAGAACGACAAGACAAGGTGGTGCCCCCTCCCTCCCGCCCCAGCCCCCCCTAGTTAGCCAGTCAAAATATTTTTCTCTTTTTTCAAATCCAGATTCTTGTAAAAATTCTTCAATAATTATTATTTTAATTATCATTTATAAAAATAGATCTTCTTTCTCTTTATTTTTATCTTTTTCTAAACGCATTTTTTTCAAGCAAAGAGATCTTCTCTTTGGCAACAGTGTTATTTTTTTTTTCTTAAATTACTGAACGTGTCATCAGGAAAGCTAACCCATCCCCTCCCTCGCCCCATCTCCCTGAACCCCAGTGAGGAAAGACATTATGTTTTGTTTGCGATACAAAACAAAAACAATGTTAGAAATTTTTTTTTTCTACTTCAGAGTTACAGGGATCTGGATCCCATCTATAATCAATAAGGGGAAGATTTTAATACACTCTAAAAATGAATGAATGGTTCACCAATTTAAAAAAGAGCCCCCTCCCTAACACCGACAGGGAGGTATATATAATTCTAACGACAGTGGATCCGGATTTACAAAAGAAAAACAAATCCTGAATCAAAACAGAGAAAAGGTTTCAATCTAAAAAGGACATTCTCTTCTCTGAAATAAGGGGATAAGGGGATTTGCTACTGTTTACACAGAAGAGAAAATCATTTGAACAACCACAACAAACAGAAAGAATATACAACAAAGAGAAGCCTGCATTATCACAGGAGCTTCCAAAAAACTCATGAACATTTTCATCATTTCATTTTTGTAATACTTAGGCAACATTGGCTTATAGGTCCAAAGTTATAATATAAGCCATTTCTAGTTCAATTTGTTTGATGGTTTTCGGTTGTTTTGTGTTCCGGTTGGAGTTTGAGTTTGCTGCTTTAGATGGCTGTAGTAGGGTGGTAGTGGTAGTGACTGAAGGGGCTAAGGGACGGGTGGAGGTTGAGGTGGAGATGGAGAGGGGAAGGTGGGGGGGTCAGGGCAAATTTGGAGCAGACGAAGTTGCGGGGCAACTGCTTCTACCTGCTAGAGTTCAGGACTTGTGTGTCTTGTTAGTCTTGAAGGAGACTTGCAAGACGCGGTCGCCCAACCTGTAGCCGTTGAGACTTGCGATGGCCATGGCCGCCTCGTCGTAATTTGTCATGGTGACGAAGCCAAAGCCTTTGCACTTGTTGGTGTTGAAGTCACGGATCACCTTGACGTTGTTGACTGCCCCAAAGGGCCCGAACAGCTGCCAGAGCACACTCTCGTCTGAATCCGGGGACAGGTTGTACACGAAGATGCACCAGCCAGTGCCTGTGTGCCCAGGGATGTTCATTCCCACCAAGCTAGTCATGCTGTCGATGGTGATGGGTGAAAACCTGAGAGGGGAGGTGGAGTGGGGGAGAAAAAAGGGAGAGCAGGCAGAGAGGGAGAGACACAAGAGCATATTTAAATTCAATTGGTTAAGTCAAACAGGGAAAGTTGATGGGTGTATCTTGTGTTCATGGAATGGTCGTAAACTGGTGAAAAGCCTGACTCCATCTTGGTTTTTGAGAGCAAAATGCATTCACAGATTCTCACTAACCTACAGCAACTCTCACTAAAACTATTCTGTCTTTGAATAACAAGCATAAAAATGTCATCTGTAAAATGTTTACAGGTCCTACAACAGTTTGCCAAGCTATGAGTGTAATTCAGATACACAAGATGCACATGGAGAGAAGTCAAGTGTGCATGTATGTTTATGTCTAAATGCATGAGTTTCTGTGAGTGTCTTTGGATCTAAGACTGAATCTTCCCTTTGATCCTCAGTACTGAAAGGCCTCCAATCAGGAATGATAACAGAGTGGCATGCTGGGCTGTATTTTAGCTGAAGGAGATGCAGGCGAAGGTTCTCTCTTTGTGTCCTTGAGTGGCTCCTTTAGGAGCTAAATTACAGGAAGTTGTTGAATTAAACTGTTGCTAGAATTCCATCAAAGATCGTGCACCAGCCTGCTAAATCTGCTCTCATTCGTCTCATAATCTTCTCTTTTTTCTTGTGATGCAAGAGATTTGAATCCTCAGTTGACTTCACTTAATTGCCTTTCCGCTCAAAGGAAAAGGGAAGGGAGGAAAAAACTATCCTTACTTTTAAATAAAAGGTAAATGAGATAAAAAGGTTCATTTTTTATGCCACCTCTCCAAGAAACGACTATAGGCATTATTGGGTATGCTTTAATTGAGATTTCCGCTTTACTGCAGCTGTCTCAGAGAAGGCTGCCTTCTTAAGGGGAAGGGAGGGAAGGAAGAGGGAGCAAACTAAATGGAAAATGGAAGCACTTTACAGCCCAGTGGCATTAAGGTACAAAGTGTATTCCTCCCACTCCTCCCGCAGTCTGCAGGGCGTTCTATTCTGTTCTATTCCAGAGCTCGTGGCACTGATCGATAGCACTGCTCGCTGCTCAGGGCCCCCACCCGTTTCTCTCCAGTGACTATATATGGCCGGCAATCACTACGACCTTCTTTAGTGACTTTGGCCATGTAGAGTTTGCTTCTGGCCACTGCGGTTGCTTTGGACATATAAAGGTAACCCGATGATGTTAAAGAAATTGGGGAATTTTCTTACATATAAAACCTCCTTAATTAAAAGTGTATCATAAGCTACAGATCTTGGTATTTAACTATCTCTAAGATAAAGATTAAAAGAATTACAGGGGTTATCAATCGATATTATTGAGGTCCAAAACAATTTTCATTATCATAAAGGGCTTGTGCAGCGTAAGAATGTTCTATGTAATGCTGTGTATCCTTTGTATTCTCTAATTTGTACTGATGTCTAGCAGGGGCTAGGGCTGCACGATTATGGCCAAAATGATAATCACAATTCGTAATCATGATTATTTTGAACAATATTGTAATCATGATAATTAATCATGATTATTCATCATGTTATGGAAAACATCTGTATTTTTATTGCACTACTTTTAAACAAACAATATGTGAACAGTTTTTTTTTGCTTTGCATTATTGTTATACCATATTATACTGCATTAATTATTGAGAACTAAAATGACAACAATGGTGTGCTTACTTTGATAATAGGGCTCGACAACAAAAGTAACAGTCAATTAATATTAGACTGTGTTATCACTGTTATTTTTGTCTTTGTTGATACTCAGTGTTTTTCCACAGGATCACGTTTTACTTGCAGTGGGGAAATCATAAACATTTATTTGACATCATCAGGTGAGGTGGGGGTCAGAGGGTATTCCCTGGACATTTTTAAACTTAAATAATTTCTTTCCTGCATTCTGATCACTTTTTATGCACAATTTTATAAAAATCATGAGGCAGTCTTGTGATCTTTGAGGTGCTTTTTGAAATCTCATCAGTGTTTTTGAAGCTTATCTCACTTAAAGAATTAATCAGTTTTTAGTTTGACGTCAATTTTAAAATAATTTCAAATATATATATGTGTGTGTGTGTGTATATATATATATATATATATATATATATATATATATATATATATATATATATATATATATATATATATACCTGAGTTTGTAGTTACTGAATGAGAGAGAGTTAGGGGGATAGAGGCTGACATGACATGGTAATAAAAAAACATATCTTTGTGTAACGCCCCCCACACACTTCAAAACAAGGTCACAGTTCCAATGAATTTATTGGCTCCCACGTTTCTCTTGACTTTTACAAAGCTTTATTGCCGACACGTCTTCATTTTAAAAAGTTTGACTCTCAATCTCTTCAGAGCAGCAGCTGATGTGTTAAAAGTAAGAGAGTTTATCAAAACATCGGCTGGATTAGCTGCATAAAATGTTTGAAACGATGTCACAGCTAAAGATGCAGCAGTGTCCTGCTCTCCCTCCAAGCTGCTTCAGGTCACACAGAGGTCATGGGAGGCACTTGACACACGTTAAAGTTGACAAGTTGACAAGATGTTGATAACGAAGATATAATCATTTAATGAAAAAAAGCACATTGTTTGCAGATAGTGCTAAAACATATAGAAATGATATCAATAAATTAGAGTATAATGCAAGACAAAGAACGAGTTGTTTGCTTTGTCTTGTAAGTTCAGGGAGCCACTGGTCAGGGGCAAATGAGCCACATGCGGCTCCGGAGCCGCTGGTTCTGACCCCTGGTGTAGACAATGCCACTTTGGAGAAAAAATTGCGCGAGAGAATCACAATCAATCTCTTGTCCAGTGTTTTGACCATTTTTTACCTGCTGTACTTTCTTCTTGCGACATGACTTGCTCTCATCAGTCCACTTAGTCGGAGTGACTTGAGGCTGCCGCTGCAGAGTTTGCTAGCTTGTTATATAGGCAGCTTAATGAAGCCTTAACCATGCATTCGCCTCCTGGTGGTTGGCTGGCTAATGGTTGAGAAAGTGCTTGATTAGATACACAGAAGTGCCTGCATTTTAAATATAAATATCGCTGACGATCAGGTTAATTTAATTGTGGTGGCCAAAATCGTGATCACCATTAAAATTCAATTAATTGTGCAGCTCTAGTAGGGGCATTTTTTTTTTCCAGCATCAAACAGCTGAAATCTTGACATACTTTGTTGCAAACAAACCTCTCCTGCATGGTTAAAAAGAAAAAAAATGATTCAAAATCTTGAGGTTTGTCAGGAGGTTTAAAAGTTTGATGGTTTGAGCTTTGATACCTGCTAAGGACAGGATGTAAGGATGATGTTCTTGCATGTATGTGTGTCTTTGTGCACAAGAGTAAATTTGCGCTTGAGCATACCCATCAGCGAAGGACCCAACACTAACCAATGTTACAGACCAGTCAAGGGGTTGCATAGCAACAGTGTAACTGACCAGATATCTATTCTGTCCTTTGCAAAGCCAACCAGCTCTAGCAGTCAGCTCTTGACACCTTTCCTCTGTTTCCTTTCAAATGCTAACATCAGATCACTCAGGAGCACTTCTGGCTTGATGACAAGCTTTACAGTCACCACAACTGAATAAGACACTATTCTCACCTTAAAAAATTATGCAAAGAATCAGAGTGAGGGCACAGTGTCAAGTAGACACTAAGAGTTAAATCTGTAACTACATTCTGACTCTCAGCATTCGACTAAATTACAGCTATTTCAGGAAACTTACTTGGAGAACATTTCTGTCAAGCTAAAACTTGCTCTCTGTTTGAGTTGCTAAGCTGCCTTCAGATGGTGTCCCCTGTGCTTGAAACATGCAAGATGCCACCGTCAGCACATGAAACATCTATCACCACAGTGACTGCTGCTCTTGCTTATGTAACACCTATGGTAGCGAGAAAGCAAAATGAAACATGGAGGCAAAAGGAAGGAGTTCGAGCAGAGCAGTGCCAAACAAAGCTGGAGCTGTCTGCAGTGAAACAGCATTCCTGTTTCCAGCAGGGATCCAGGTTCATCCAGCCTTATCTTTTGTCCTTACTGAGTATTACCTAATCTGCATTTTTGTCAAGAAACTACAGCAATCTTTACATTAATTGTGGTTTCCAATGCACAAATGCAAATCTATCAAACGGAGGATTGTGAGAGTGGTTGATAGAAGTACAGGTACAATAAGGAAATACCCTTAGATCAGAGTAACAATTTAACTTTAGCAGCTCAAGAGGTACTGTTCCCAAGCTTAGGCTGAAAAGTGACACTGACAGGCAGGAGAACCTGAATCCGATGAAATAAATAAAAAACACACCTTAAAATTAGGAGTTTTACACCAGGGAAAAAAATAATTCAGTACACAGAAACAACCCAAAACAATCCAAACAACACCAGCACTTTTCATAATCAAAACAAAGCAAATTCATTACCACAGAAAACAAAGACAGATTGTTTTCTTCTTTTTCTTTACACCATAACTAGTTTGTATAGGGGTTGAAATATTAACTCAAGCTTACGTGGAAAAACAAAACAAATTAAAGAACCAAAGATGCAGTTGACCTTGAACGAATTGTCAAACCCAAAGTGACTGCAAAAATACAAGGAAACATAAACTACAAAAGGAACAGAAAAAAGGATATTAAAAAATCATTGAGTCAACATGGACATCTGGCATTGGGTGAAGTTTTTAATTACCTCTTTACGCCATAGGCCATATTAAGCAAATTGTCCAGCCTGTAAAGAGAAGGAGGGTTCTGGGGTTAATGGTGGGCAGATGGTCGACTCACTCAATGGAACTAATGTTAAGTCCCTGTAGGAACTGCATGGTCCTCCTCACTCAAGAACAAACAAACCCATCTATAGTTGGCCCATTACACTGAGGAGCCCCACCACACAATGCTATCATCACTTAATGAATCTACAGTACCATCAGTATGGTCGTAATCATTTAGTCAGCTGCTGCTGCGCTACGTCAGAGCGACTTACCCTGCACATGCTAATGCCAGGATGATGTCACTTGAAGTGTGACTGTTTAATTGCCATACCAGAGTAAAGAAGTGGTCTGGCTTATTTCAGTTTTACAATCGCATACAGAGCATTTGTGTAGGCTGGGAGAAAGCAGAGCATAGCATTTGCTAAATTGTCATGCTTAGCCAGCCATAGTGCAACACTTAAGCATATTATTCACTTTTTAATGTGCAGGGAATTGCATGGGGTTATTTGGACAATTCATTCCGCCATATTGATGGTTTCTTAGAAGATGGAGTTAACTTATATTATTTTGTCATAAACTTTGGCAGTGTTTGGTGTTCACTCTGTTGAGAAAACACCTGAGATGACTGGAGATGATCCAGAGTTCTGTCAGTGTAATGGTTTGGTGTTTGAATGGTGGTGAGCGAGAGAAGTGATAATGATTGGTGTTTTCTATGAGGTGTACCGACAAGAAGAACAGTGAACAAAAAAGTAGCTGTGAAAACTGAACGCTGTAAAGATGGGGGGATGTCTGAGTGTTTTTTAGAAGGTTTTCCTCTGTAAAAATGGTTAGTTTTCAATTGATCCTATAGCCACTCCACACCATGATAGTCCAGTTTTGGGTAAGAGTTTGTTGTTGTTAAATAATCCAGTAAGTCCTGTGTGTTCGTCAGGCTTCAGAAACCTGTGGGCAGTATGAGATGTTGGCCCTCCTGGATGGATGCAGTCTGCTTGGTGACTCAATGACCTTCATTCGTCACTTGGGTCTGGCCTGTCTCATGTCTTATTAACTCCTCCGGCCTAATGGACAGAGGCCACGGCTTATTGAGCAACAGCTGGCCAGTGATGCCTTGTTCCTCTTGAAAACACAACAAACTGTGTGACTTTGACTCGGCCATCAGAGCTGTTTATCTTTGTCTTCTTCAATAAATAAGTATCTGCTTTCTTGCAACACAACTTTCAAAAGAATTTACATTAACCTTTCAGGGACTTTTTAAGTTTTAAAAACCTCATTAAGCAACATTAATATTATCTTACTTAACAGACAAAACATAATTGTTGCTTGGTTTCAGTTCAGAAAGGCTATCATGATTACCACTCAGGTTTTAATTGTTGTACTAAAAACCTGAATAGTAATCATGATAGACTTTATATTGCTTATTTCTACAAAAGAAAATCAATTTGGTAAAATTTAACTCCAGGATGCCTAGTAACTGTAATAATGTATCATATAAATGAGACCCGCTGCAGCAAAAGGGCTCTGACTTAGACAAAAAGTGTTGTGTGTTAAATCACCTGCACCTATCATTTTCATGTTTTCAAACAAAAGCACATTTTTTAAATGATTGACATGTTTTAGTTTTAATAAGCATACTGTTTTACCAAATTCTAATTTCATCAATGAATTTACAAAACGGTTAATAGTTTACACTTTTGGGTTTGAGAAAATCATAACCCTTAGTTATTGTGTCTTTAAATTGGGCACACATAGTTTCAGTTTTCCCTCAAACATTAGGAAATAGTAGGAAAGCAGCTTGAAAACAAAGAAACAGTGGAGAAAGGATACATAGAATCATTAAAGCTGTAATTAGCCCATTACGTGGGAGGGGAACGATCAGGCTGCTTTGTGGGTAAATGAGTCAATTGGAGAGGATGCTCAGAGGAGAGGAGCTCCAGGCCCAAGAGCTCGAAAGACATCTGCTGGCCGCAGGGCCATTGGGTCTTAACAAAATAACTTGAAGCTACTGACTGTCTCTCACACACTCTCTCTTATACACATGTACAAATGCACACTGATGCACACTCACCACACAAACACTCTAGCTTTTTACACCGCCTCTCCAAGCTCCATATAAACAATAGGGCCTTTGTGTTTCTGTCAATGCATGTTAATGGAGGAAGAGGCGCTTTTGTCTTTTCTTTTTTCAAACAAAAATCTTTTCAATTAAAATTGTCTCCTGCCCTGGACATAATAGGGCTAATTGGCTAATTAGTGCCATTAGTTACCGAAAGAGGATCGGAAACTTGCCATGATCCAGAATTTGTGTTATACAGGAATCGATAATGTTTGCTGTCTTAGAGTGGGACATCCAAATACATGATATGTTCCCTTGTGTCACAGCAGTGCTGTGTGAGTTAGTTACACAGAATACATGTTGCAATTGCAGCAGGATTGTACTATATTCTCATTTACCCATGCTTTGCTGCAATCAGCAAGGATGGGAAAAATCCATGGTAAATCTACAAGCTTGAATGTCTTATATAAAATGAGATTTAAAATCAGCACGTATTTACATGGTGTTTTGTATCAAGCATACTTTTAATACTGCCTTTATCAGCAGTAAAGCTTTTATATATATTTTCACCTTAAATTCAATTAATCTTGTCAAAATAATAGAAGAAAGACTAGATCAGTTTTTGGCTGAACACTTGAGTTGTTGTGAGGGAAAACAGTTCTTTTTAAGTGTTGCCATTTGAAGGTTTAAAGAAAAGAAACAGTGCATATGGAGCACATTTTTAACTTTGAAAGTGTTGAGGTTTTAGTGAAGGGCTCAGGAGCAGAGAGCAGGAGTGCAGGGACACAGTGAGGAAGAGTCCTGTGGTTGTGAGTTGTGATGAGAAGCGACAGCTCTCCTGCCGAGCCTGTAAATTGGCTTGGCGTATCACAGACACACAGCCACGCTACATCGCTCAGGTGTCACACCAGGGAAGCCGCTCCACAAGAAAAATACCTTCCAAGCTCTGACTTTGATGGAGAGTAAACAGCACAACCAGCTTAGTGTTATTGAAAGAGAGAGGAGATTGTATAAACACATATTCTGTTTGCAGTTCTGAAACGCTGTTGTTGGATAGGACGGTGAAGTGTAATAATACATGATCACTCATTTTTGTCTTGTTTGAGGTGAAAAGAAGCATAACCTTGGTGTTTGTTTATAAAACACTGAATTAACAAAAAAAAAGATAATTTGTGTCAGAAGTGAATGTCAGGATGTGACCAGATGGAATGCCATACAGCATACAAATAATATACTGAAAATGATGTGAACTGAAAGTTTATAGAAGAGATTGAGGACCTGGGCAAAAGGCAGCATGAGGTATTTTAAATTGGCCAGATTAAGTTAAAATTAGGTTTTGCTAAAGTTTTGCCTTAGTCTGGCCCTTGTTCAGTGATTTTAAGACATGCATGTCTTTTAAAAAACCTTCAGCTTGCACTGCAGGTACAAGGGCAGGATGTAAAACAGATTATATCTTGCAGTTAGTACATCCTATTCATGCATACCCATATTTGACCTGTACTTAAACTGAGCAGAGTTACAAAAATGCTCTTTATCATGTTTTTTTCATAATAGTACCAAACAAAATGGGCTTTATAGATTCTAATCATTTTGTTTGATAAGCATTTACAGAATCTTAATTCATGTTTTTGCCAAGGCCTCACAGGAAATATTTTGGCATGTGTTAGCTCAATGGCAGCATGATGAAATGAGGGGAAATACGTATTTGTGAACGACAGAACCCCACAGTCTCTTCTGAACAGTTCCTCTCTGATCTGGGTGGACCCACACAGAGCACTCACAGGGCCTGCTTTATTGACACCTACACCAGGTGCACAGCTAACATCTGTTTGTTCAAAGGGGGATGTGTTTGCTAAAATCAGTTTTCACAGGAGAAAAGTTGCATCATTGTTTGTACACAGACGTGGCTGTGACTCATGCTCCCATTGTGTAGGCGTTACATCCCCTGTTTGAACACTATAAATTGCATTTGGTGCAAATGTTTCCAAATCAGGCCTGTTGTTTGAAACAAGCTTCTTTCTGTTTTTTAAATGCAATAATGGTCACAAAACCAAGAATAATTACTATTCACTTATGGACTGATGACATCAAATCACTCATGTCAACACATCATACAGCACTGTCTATCATTAAATCCACCAAACACACCAGCAATTCAAAACTTTCAGATTTCAGATCTTGCACCATTTTAAGTAAAAGGTGTTTTTATGATTTACTCAGTTTATGACTGCTTTTGCGGTTGTACACTCATTGTCTTCTTTTCATCATTCTTAACATGAAAACATTAACATGGAGATTTCCAACCTTTGAGCAGATGCCCGCAGTAACCCTATTCTTATTCTAATCCTCATTAAATCTTGGTCATTTAGGGTTTCATTTTGTTACATCATTATATTTCTGGAATAAAATGAAAGAGCTGCTGGCTCTGAGAGGTAACCCTGTTGATTTTGTTCTGCCGCAAGGTTTTAGTATTTCTATATTTTTTAAATATATCATATTTATTGTATTGTTTTACATAGTGTTTGAGCTACAAAGTCAATAAATCTGTGCCACTACTTGCATAAAGAACATGCTTTTCTAAGCCTCTTATCCTCCTTTTCTTGTAACACTTCAGCTATGAACAAGACTTTCATGTATACTGTGATAGTGGCTACAAAGTCTAAAAATCCAGTTTGGTATGACCATTTCTCCTTAAGCATTATCTTAAGCTTCCAATTGCTGCAGTAACCTATGAAAAACTTTACTCCTGTCATCCTAATGCTCTTTTTACATTCAATGTGTCTGATCATCTACGTCTGTTTGTCTGAGACAGTGAGGTTTTTAATGCAGTTCTTTTAACATTTATTACTGGGAGCCACTTAGAACTTAGGAAACTCTGTATCAGCTGTGCAGCTGAAATTACCTCTCAGATTTAAATTACTTTTACAAACCTGTACCCATTCCCTTTCAACTATATCTCTACACCACCTCTCCCTCTGTAGCTTCTGCCATTCCTCACCCCATCACTCACCTGAACCTCTGAGCCTGGTGATGGAGTGGACCCGGGTATCGGCGGTTGGGGGACTGGTAGAGTTGTGACAGGAGGGCTTGGCTGGTCTTCTGGCTGGGGTTGTTGGCGAACTTTACGGTTATGGGCTCAGCAGCGCCTGATGGCTTCTGACCATTCAGGCCCTTGATGGCCTCCTCTGCCTCTATCCTCTTATCAAAGCGGATGAAGCCCACACCTCGGGAACCACCTGTGGGGCCAGCAGATCATAAACAAACACAAGCCTCTTTTACTTCACAGGGTTTACCCAGACAGATATGGTCATTTGTGTTTGGACTTTTGTCATTAGTATTAGTGTGTTTGTATTTTTTAGCTCCTTTGTACTCATGTATATATGCCTTGTTATTTCATTGTAATTGTTATGATACCTATATTGGCACAACATGCGTATGTAGACAATTGAATAACAGCTACTGCAAATGTTCAAGTCTACTTTTTAAATCTTTTTCATGACTATACTTTTCAAAGTGAATCTAAGAGCAGCTCAACTACAACTGCTATAATTACTTAACTACTTCATGGTCATGATACCTGTCACATATCATACAGGATAGTTCCTGCTAATACCAAACATATTTTAACCAGTGTTACTGGCACTGTAGCTTAAATAACACAGTCTCAGCAGGTGGCTGTTCAAACTGGGTCTGTATTAGCTTAAAGTATCTGCCTGTTTAAATGATACATTTGATTATAAAATTTTTCAAGATTTATAAGAGTTAATTAATTCTTTATATATATATTTCACCAATACAGGCTACAAATCACAGTCGAATGCTCTTTCTAAACTGTAACACAGCTGCCTGCCACAAGAGACTACTGTAGCTCTGCTTAATGGCTGTTTCCTTGCTTCCCAAATGCCCTGTAACCCTGATGTAAGCAATGAACACTGAACCATTCAATGTATGAAATGAATGGATAGTATTGATAGTGTCCAATGGGAAGAGTGGTGCTTAGCAATATTTTGATATAAAATTTTGTAATCAAATTGTTTTGAAGCTGTATTGGGCTACACTCACTTACATAACCAGTGAACTGTTGCTGTGAGTAGCCACATTCAAAAAATATATTCAGAAATATAGACAGTAAACCACAGAGTACTGATGCTCACATTATTAACTCCACAAACCAACCTCACATTGTTTACTCCACGGACAAAGTGATTCTATGATGAATTAAGACTGCTAAATTTTGACAGTTTCCTCTGTGCCATTGATCAATTCAATTCTACTGTAATTACTGTTTAACCAGATTTGAACTTATACACCTGGGGACATCCCAAGTTTAGAGGAGGTTCTTCTTTCTTGCCATTTAGCCTTTGCTAAATGTTGCTTAGTACTGTGCTAGTGGTGTATCAATGTTGGGTCTTTGTTATAAAATAAAATATTACAGTCTAGATCTGTCTTTCCTCTGAAGTGTCATGAAACACAGTTGTTCTGCATATTATCTCTTCAAATAAATACTGATGCATATCCAAACATGGAGCATTGGTAAAAAAAAAAAACGTAAATGTGCTCTTATCAGTGCTTTCAAACTCAATCCCAGAAGGGGACAAATTTAGAATACAGTCTAAGATGTTGGCCAAACAGGATGAACATTTATTGAACAGTCTATAACAGATGTTTTAACCAGAAATATAAATTTTATCAGCATATTTAATTCCAGGCAAGCTTACAAGTCCCTGTAAAAGCACTGACCAATGCATTTATCTGCTGATCAGAGTGATGTTAAAACAAGGGGTTGGTGCACAGGTCCTGCATGGAAGCTGTTTCAGTGCATTGTGGGAGTTGTAGTATTAGTGGTGGGAGTGCTATTCACCAGAGTGTCATTAATGACATATGAAATTTTCTTGCCAGCCGTATTTCATTTTATCCTAGGCCAGTGTTGGCCTTGAGTTTGTCAGGTCTGTCCAGGTATGTTTCCAACACTAAGTGATAAACACTCATCAGTGTAGTAAGACAACAAAGGACATCTTGTAATTATGAACTGTAAAAGGCTGCTATTATTATTCTTTTACATGACCATTTTCACCAGTTTATGAAAATCTTTTAATGCCATTTATCAATTCTAAACAAGAAGGAACAACTGAATTGACCGTGTAGGTGTTGCATTGTAACTGAGTATAAGCAGTTGAAATGAGACCCTATGTCTGTCTAAAGCCTCACTGTCATGCTATCATCAGTCACAGATGGACACACACAAAAACACACTCTCCTCCTGATATTGTTCTCTGTGACATTTGATGTGTTTCCTTGGAGACATATTTGACTACCACCTGAGAGAAACATTTAAAGCTGTGCTTCCTGGGTGGTCCTTTATTTGTGTCTGTGAATGCTCTGTGTGGATTACTTACTGGTTTTCTATACATATATGTGTTTGTGAGTGTGTGTGTGTTTGTGTGTGTAAGCGTGCACTGGTATCTATTAATGGATGCTGTGCCTTGTTTTAATGAGGCTGCCTAGATGGCCCAGAGGATGCTCAGTCAGTGACAGCAGCACTCTGCCGAAGAGACTATTTACATAATACTGTGTGCACACAAGCATGTCTGTGTGACTGAGACTGAATAAAAGAGAGGCAGCAAGAAAGAGGAGAATTTGTGTTTGAGAATTATTGTGTGCACTCTCTTCTCACACATAAAACCCTCCTTATTGTTATTCCACATTTTTGTACATGCCATCCCTCTACCCATTTCTTTTTCATATTTCCTTTTGGCTTGTCTTGTGGTGCTTGCTCCCCTGAATTCTTATTTCAACAAACACCTTGACCAACTCGCTCCGTCTTTTGTTGTCCTTTTTTTCTCCATCACAAGGTTATTTACCTTGCAGCCGGGCTACAAATTACAAAGCTGTTTTTTGAAAGCCATTCGTTGTTCAGATATGTATGCTGTCTCATTTTTTGTTGAATGTTTGACATTAATCTGGATTGTTGTCACAGGTTATATTCTGAAGATACATTTTTGTGTTATGTAGAAGATGTTTAATTATTTAACCTGCAATATAATTAAAGAGGTAACTTGATTGATCTTAAGCCTATCATTATCTGCTGATTATAATTGAAGCCAAATGAGTGACTAATCTGCATCAGTGCCTGTGCTAGTCGATGTGGTTATAAAAGAGGTAAAGAAGTCCACCCCCTCATTCACCCTTCTGCTACTTCTGCTGCTTTGACATTCTCTTAAGGAAACTATGGTAGAATCCCCCAAATTTCTGTCCTGTTACTTAAAAACTTTAACCTTTCTGTGAAGAAAACTGCACCCAGACCAGCAGGACAAATGTTTATGACCTAGCAAACCTGAATGCCTCTAAAACAGCATCACAAGTTCTGATGCATTTAAGGTCCAGTTGGTAACATTATGATGTATTTAAGTTGACTCTGTGAAAGGACTGTTTGAGAAAAGTAAGTATTGATGTGTCTAAATAAATGTTAGAACAAGGGAATTTAGGTTTTGGGTAGGAACTTGAATAAATACAGCTGTTTGAAGGTGAAATATTTTTGTTTTCTTAGCTTTATAAAATACTTTTACCAGTTTTGTAATGTAAATAAGTTAGTTTTCTGAGAATTATTGCCTTATGATTAGCCTATGTACTGTCTGGCCTATTGGATAGGCGTATAACTTATTTCTTTCAATGAATCAGATCAGGCTGTAATTCAGTTGTGCTTACTATGCTTGCTACATTGCTCCACCAGAGTTTATTTTTCTTCTCTGTTAAGCAAACTTCAGCCAATTATTACTACAAAATACAAACTTGATTGGTATCAGCTGATCTCACTATCAGGTGAGCGGTACTGGCAGCCAAGTGTCTGATCAGAGTATCCAAGATAACTTACATTTCTTGCTGAAAGTCAGCCTTCAGGAACACAGTTTGCTGGTTTTTTTTGCTTATAGGGATTAAGTAGCTCATTTTCTCTTTCCGTGCTATTTCCTTGCTTCTTTGAAATACTTGAAATCTTTTTTTAAGGAGGGTATATACCACACGATTTTTGGCTAGAGTAGCTCAGATCCCTGCTTCTTAACATAGGCAACAAAGGCCTGATTTTTGGTGGTCCTACAGATTATTTACACTGATTATCCTGTGGTGTGAGGTGTGTTAAGAGTCATTTTATCCTCTTGGAAGAGGATCAGGGCTGCCCTGACCTGAAATCATAAATATTAAACCTGTTCAGTATTTACAACCTGAAATCCTTGTGTGTGGAGTGCACTGAGGACAGCTGAGCACATCCTTTGTGTTTTTTCACATCGGACAGAACAAAGCCAATCAGGGAGCAAGCTGGCTAGTGCAGGAAGCAAACATAGCCATGCCAATGATAGTAAAGGTGAAGCAAAAATTAGATGGACGTCGGAAATGGAGGACCAGCTGGCCAAGGACGTTTAGGAAGCTAACTGCTAGTTGCATGTAGCTTAGCAATTTCTTCTGACATTATCCGCCATGTTTGTTTACATTAAAGTCCTGTTTGATTATTCAAGATTACAAGCTACGAGGGCAGAGGCCCTGGCTGTTGGTGTATTAACTACATGAACAAATCAGATGGTTGTGTGGTGTCCTATGTCTTTGTGTGATGTCAAAAATCATTATATGTGTACCAGGTTTAAGTCGTCAACCTAGCAAAAAGGACTAATTTACTCTGAACTGAGCTGATTTGTGCTCTTCTGTGGCAGTAAACAACTTTGGGTGCATTAGGAACAAAAACTCATGTGATCAATGTTCATGTCTGTCCTCTGCTTTTTTAAAATGTGGCCATTCTTCCAATAAAAACATGAGGTTTTGTTTTAAGTGTAATCAATAAGGTTGTGACGCTGCATCTTACAAAGGAACAATGTCACTTCATAATTTCAATTTACCACACACACGCTGAACAACAGTATTTCCATTCTACCTGTTAGCTGGTCTCATTAATTCCTTTCCAGTATAAATGATCCTTTTTAATCCTCTTTTGACCTCTCTAGCTCCCTCTTTCACAAATAGACAGGTTTTGCTCCTCAGTTTCTCTTGTGCCAGCTTTGTGCCTGTACAACTTAGTAAGCTTCTCAGAAGCAAAAAAAATAGCAATCTTGATGGGATCTACTCTGTGCAAACAACAGCCAGTGCTGCCCTGTGGCTTCTCTTAATCTATTACTGTCCTTGTTGTGCCATATGTGAAGTAAAATGCCGGTCACAACTGTGTCTCTGGGGGAGGAAAGTTGTGTTTGAGTCGTTGCTGAATGTTTGCTGATGGACATTTGTAGTTTTGCATTTTTAAATTAACCAAGCATAAGCGCTCATCTAAACTCGTGCTTAGCCTTGGTATTTTTTTTTCTGACCAAATTCACAATAGTTAAGGCTATGTGGCACACAGAGACTCCAAGATCCTTGCTCAAGGATACCTCAGCGGTAGTTAAAGAGGAGGAGAGCATTTCCTATTCACTTCCTCCACTGAGACACAAGAGGAGCAGAGGACTGTATTTGTCCTTTTAATCCTCACTCTTGTTTGGCCTTGAGCTGTTCCTACGCAGGTTCTGGCTGGAGGGCCCCTGGACAAATGCTTGGAATATAGATGAAGGCAAGGCATAGAAACACATATGTAAAACACACGCACATACTTCATATTGCTAAGATCTCAAGTGTTGACTTGAGAAGGTGCTATTCAAAAAAAGGAATCAAAAGCGGAGCAGAGATATGTGTGGTCATTTGTAAGCATTGTTACTGAGACCACTGCAGAGTTTGTATGTATACTGCACATGCACCAACATTTTTTGTTAAACTAAGCACCAGGGACTCTTGTCCTTAAGTTTCTTCTACAAAACTGTAAGGAGGAGAGAGATGTCAGGTGGTAGTTGACCCCCATACTCAAAATGGTGCTTTACACTCAGTTTTAGTGTCTGTGTGTGAAAATTAACATGTAGCAAGTACAGATAAGAGCAATTGTGGGATATGATATGAATAATGCAATACAATATAATTTACAGGTAGATAAAACCACCATTTAATTTATTCATTTCGTTATTTCTTATTTTCACCAGTCTGATTGAACTTTCTTTCAAACGAATCTTAATAAAACAAATCAGTTTCCCTTGAAATATGATACTGCCTTCCCATGTTCTCCCATTAACCCATTAATAAGATAAAACATACAATAAAAAAAACTTTTGTATCCATTTAAATGTTTAATAACTCCCTTAAAAAGCAAGGTACTTCTGTTTTTGTAAGATACAAGTAACATGAAGTGGTAGGTCTGTTCAGAGGGCTGGGGGAATCAGCTTTTTTAGGCAGCTGCTGCCTGGAGGAGAGGTCCTAATGCCGTTGCCTTTTTCTTGTGCTTAGAAGTATGCAATTGGCTTTGTCCTCTGTATAAATGTGATATTATGAATCCAAATGTTGGCATGAACATATAACATAAGCTGAGGATCTATGCAGCCCTGTGTTGTATATTGTCAAAAATTAAAAAATGAAACCAAGGTACTTTTCAGCTGAATAAATGCCTTTTATTGCTTTCTTTTAATTGATTCCTTGCACCAGTCCTCATTTGTGGTAAGTGTAGTGTCAAATACATACCCAAATACTTCATCAGAAAAACGTCAGCATTGACATGGGTATTGGCTAATGGTTTCAAACAATTGTGTGTCTATACCAATAATCTATACCAATAATCTATACCAATTATCCTTTTTTGCGATATCAGCGGGCTGGAGCCTTTCCCATTTGAAATTGGGTGAGAGGCAGATACGACAGCCGGTAAACCAGTCGGCAGTCTATTGCAGGGCCATAAAGAGAGACAGACATGCTCACATCCTCACCAAAGGGCAATTTACCCACCACTTACCCTTACAAGCATGTTTTTGGTCTGTGGGAGTAAGCTGGAGTTCCTAGACAGAACCCATATATGCATGATGAGAACATGCAAACTCAACATAGAAAGGCCCCGACCGACACAGGGTTTGAATCAGCAAACCTCTTGATGTGAGGCACATGCACTACCTGCTGCGCCACTGTCCCAACCTACTTCCAAACATTTAGAATTTATTTGGCTTTGAAATCATCAGGAAAAATTTACTTTAAATAAAAACATAGAATAGTCATTCATTTTTGCATACTGGCAAAGTATTTACCGTATTTTCTGGACTATAAGTCGCACTTTTTTTCATAGTTTGGCTGGTCCTGCTACTTATAGTCAGGTGCAACTTATATATCAAAATATACATCATTTAACATACTGACAGACATGAACCAAGGAGTAAACATTACAGCCTGCAGCCGTGAGAGGGCGCTCTAGGCTAGACTAGACATAAACAAAATGCCCCAAAAATTAAAATCCTATTCTAACAAACTGCAGGTAGTAAAATATGCAGCGGTAATCGAGCAGAAATAAAGTTTGGGGTGAGTGAGAAACTCATGAGGGACTAACGAAAAGCAGAGGTTACTCCTACTCCAATGAAGAAAATGAAGAAAGCTAATTGCGGGCAAGCTAACTGAAAGCAAGATGGCCACAGCTGGAGGAACAAGTCCATGGATGGGTGCTTGAACAACGTGCTGCCGGGAGAGACTTGTTACAGGCTCATTTATGCTCAACGTTAAAGACGGATCCGGATTCGGATGGAGCTTCCTGTCCGTGCTCTGCATTCATTTCATCCGCACGTTTCCATAAAGCTTATGGATACGGGCCAAACGGAGCAGGACCACTTGAAACAGTGTGGGCAGTGTTGCTGTTACTACCAATTACGTAGCCTTAGTGAGACACAAAGAAGAAATAATAATGGCAGAAACTTTTGAAGAGAAATTCTGCGAGTTAGTTAGAAATTACAAACATCTGTATGATGTTACTTTGCCTGGACACCAGGACAAACATATGCAAAAAAAAAAAACAAAAAACAAAAAAAACATCTGGGAGGAGATTGGAGAGCAATTGAATATCAGTTGATCGGTAGCGAAGGTGAAGTAGAGGTCTATGCAAGGCAGATTTGTTCAGGACCCCCCTGGTGGATGTATTAACAGATGATTAACAGCAATGCCAACAGGAAGGGCGCAGTGGACCTTCTTGCTGTTATCACTTCATACAAGGCAACCACTTCTCAATCAGAGCACTAACTAAATGCGACTTATAGTCCGGTAAATACGGTATCTTAAAGACAAACCATTTCAGTGAATGAAACACAGACAGCATGGTTCTATGTAGACAAGGGGTCTGCAACCTTTCCAATCAAAAGAGCCATTTTACCCGCCGTGCCCGCCAAAAAAAATCTGTCTGGAGCCACAAAACACATTTGAACCTTAAAATGACGACACAGCACCTGTTGACTCTCCATCATTATAATGACATCAGATCTATAAGCAAACTGCTTTACCACCATGGGTCATGTTATTTTGTTGCTTTAACTTGGCATTATTGTTATATCATATTATAAAGCAATAATTAATTTAGAGCTAAAATGACAACAATGGCGTGTTAATTTGATTATCAGGCTTGTCAACAAAAATAACCATCAATTAATATTAGCCTGCGTTATCACTGTTTTTTTTTTGTTTTTTTTTGCTATTGTTGGTACTCAGCTTTTTTTTTTTTTTTTTTTACACAGAATCACGTTTTACTTGCAGTGGAGAAATTATAAATATTTATTTGACATCCTCAGGTGGGTGGGGGTCAGAGGGTCTTCCCCTGACATTTTTAAACTTAAATCATTTCTTTCCTGCATTCTGATAATTTTTTATGCACAATTTTATAATAATCATGAGGTAGTCTTGTGATCTTTGGGGTTCTTTTTGAAATCTCAGCAGTTTTAGCTTATCCCACATAATTAATCAATTTTTAGTTTCATGTCAATCTTGATGTGTTATAAAAAATATGTCAGATGAACATATAACACAATAACTCACACACCTGAGTTTTTAGTTACTGAATTGGGGGGGCATCACAGCAGACATGGTATGTCAACCTAATATCTTTGTGTAAAAATCCCCCTCTTCAAAAACGCGGTCACAGTTGCGCTGAATTTATCATCTTCCCCCGTTTTTCTCGTCTCTTCCAAAGCTTTATCGCCGACACGCCTCCATTTTAAAAGTCTGAATCCCTTCATAGCAGCAGTCGATGTTTTAAAAGTAAGAAAGTTCATCAAAACATCTACATAATAAGTTTGATACAACATCACAGGTGAGCTCACAGATAAAGATGCAGCAGCATAGCAGCGTAGTCGGAAACCCCGGAGCCGCGGGTTTCCGACCCCTGAAGACGGTAAACACTTGAAGTGTATTCTGTTTTTTCCCCATTACAGCTCTGTCACACCATCTTAATGCTTATTTCTCACCGCTTTAACAGTATAACAAAAACAAATTTGCAATCTATGAAGCAAGCTGCCAGTCTAGGGAGTCCAACCTAATGACTGTCCTTTCAACCAGCCCCAGAAGCCTGCGCTACTTATCAACAGCCAGCCAGCCATACTGGCAACATTAGAGCACAATGTACTTACTAAGGTACAACGATTTGTCTCTCTCTCTCTCTCTTCTTCTCACTCTCTTTCTCTGCCCTCCCTCTCCTCCACAGTAATCAACAGAGGCTTATGTAACTCTCTCTACCTGTGCTTATCTCTCTCTAACACACACCGACAGGCACATTGGCTGCCTTACTAATAACACGCTAGCTCATTCTGAGGAGGGGGAAACAGAGGGAGAGAGAGGGGTTATGGGTGGAGAAAAAGCAGATGCTGGAGGGGTGGGGAACGGGCAAGGCAAGAAGTGAATAGAAGAAAAGAAAAAGAGCACAGAGTAAGGGAGTGAAAGGACAAAAGGAGAAAAGGTGAAAGAGGAGAGTGTTAGGAGGTGACAGTAAAAGGATGATAATGAAAGGAAACAGTGCTATTCTTGCTCGCTCCTGCCCAAACAAAGCAGCTCTTTCTCCAAAACCCACTATCATTTCCCCAAACACTGACTGACTGACGGAGAGAAATGACTACTCCTCTGAGAGACTGGGTGAAAGCTGGCTGCTGGGTTACAAAATCACACACATCCTCTTTCAGGTATATACACATGGCCTGATGCAAGCAGAAAATAAGCAAAATCTTTGAATGTGTTCAGGTATTCTGCTACGCTGTGTCCCATCCTTTTATCCTTCAGTTGAGCTGATTTACTGTGCCAGCCGTATCAAATGATTAGCCTTGCCTTTCCAAAAGACTTATAATATGGCAAAGGCAGAAACAAACCCTCTTCCTGCTTTCTTTTAATTATGTGGAGGAACAAAAAGTGAGTGTCCTTGTTTAAAGCAGCATTAGTGAGCGTGACTACAGATGGTGTTTAAAAGCAGCAAGAGGAGAAATGAAGAGACTTTGAAGAGTGGAGGTGCCCTGTGTTTTAGCCTTTGTCAGAGCATAGCTTCTACCATCTGTCTGATATAAGTGTGTGTGCATGTATTTGTGCATTTCTCTTCATGGTTGCAAGTGCATGTGTGTCTGCTAACACAGAAACAGTCTAAAGATTATGAATGGGGGGACTGGTTAAAGGAGTAGTGCAAGTCAAGGCTGCAGTCATCCGACCTTATGGGTGCACTCTCTCTGCTTGTGTTACCTTGACCGCTCTGTTCTCTTTTGCCTAACAAATAGAGAACCGGGATTCAGTGAGGTGTCAGTCTGAAGGAGAACATCCATTATTCAAGTCAAGAGAGAGGAGAGTGTGCACCTAGTGAGCAGGGTAGGTAATTCCTTTGAGAAAAAATAGTACAAACACGTGTGGTGTGAATATAAAAAGAATGTTTATGTTTGTGGCTTTAGAAAGACCAGGAGCAGCAGCGTGATCCGGAACTTCCAGGGATTAAACACTATGCTGTCCGGTGTTTAACACTTAGCAGTTGGGCTGTGCAATTTTTGCACAAAATGATAATCATTTATTTTAGTCAATATTGATATCCAAATATCAATATGTGTTTTCAAATGTTTTCATTTAAACATGAAAAAATGAATCTCCAGTTAGTTGATTGAGAGGTACAAGCAATTTAGTAATGTATAAAAAATTCATAACGTGGAATGATATGCAAATCACTGGTTGTTATTTGAATGCAGGTTAACCTTTTGGGGTAATGCATGACCAACATTATAAAGGTGGCAGGTTACTATCTCTGGAAACTCTGGGTTTTTTTTTTAAAGACAGCCATGAACAATATTCTATTGGCAATGTGCATTTAAATGTATATACTTGCCAACTAAAATATTTCTTTGGTTGCATGAAGCCCAGAACTGTCAATGTACCTGCAATTTACAATAGTCTTTGATGCTACAGTTGTGTCCCTCAACACTCATACTTTCTTTTTATTAGTCAACAGCAGCTATCAAACAGTATTTGTGTAGACCATAGTAACCCTCTGGCATAAAGAGCCTGCATAATTTTTTTGGAGCTGTATTTCACGTCTCCTCTGCATGATGGAGTACTTCTATGCACAAGACAAAAAGTCTGTGGCATCAGGACTTCTCCCACTCTTCTGTTAGCTCAGGGTAGCAAGTCCAGCGCAGAGAATTGACAGTAGAATTAAAGCAGAGCTGTTGACAGAAATGCGCTCAACTGACAAATTACAACAGAGTAGACTGGGCAACCAATTACAGCAGACTGGACACACATGGGGAGGTGGTGGAAGCTCTAATGCTGGGGTCAGGCTAGAGTATGTATGCATGATTATGGCCTGACCCGACAGTTGTAGGGTCTCTGGACCCGTCGGCAGTGAAAATCATTCGTTCAGTCTCATGTAGTGTGTCATAATGACTGACAACAACAGATCTGTCTAAGACACCTGACGACTGCAGCAGAAAGTCTAGCATGTTTGATTTTTGTCCTGCCATCTGTGATCTGTTCCTCCACGTCAGAGACAATGACCAATGAGAGCATAAGGAGCTCTGCATGTGCGACGATCACAGATGTAAACAAACCAAGGCTGATGCCTTAAGAGCATGTTGAGATCTATGAGACGTATAGAAAGGTTGCAAAGCTCTGAAAAACAGCGTCCCTGTCGCTATGATATGTTGTTGGAGCTACAACAGACTGTAAAAAGACAAATGTTGGAGAGAACAGCAGATGCGACACGTTCAGTGACTGCTTACGTCATTTGTTACATGCAGTCAGTCTCAGTCGTGTAGTCTGTCATGCTCGTCGGGCAAGTCACTGCAGGAATTTATGGCTCTGTGATTGCCCGGTCTGACATCCTGACCATTGTTACAGACAAAGAAAATTGTGTAGTCTGACCTCGGCATCAAGGAGTGTATCCAATAGAGAGAGAATACAGCTGTATCAGATGTACTCAGTATGTAAAATGGACTATATTTCCCAAAAGCATGTCCCATCCATTCTTCGCAACTTTTTTCTGCAGTGAAGTATATGTTTTGAGAAAACAAAGTTTTGCTTGAAATGCTTTTGATGTTGAACTGTTTTTTTAAATTTGCAACCAAACATATTCTGACCTACAGACATATTTGCTAGGAACTAAATATTAGGTGTGTTACTGTACATTGTAATGCACATCATTAAATTACTTTCACCACTGTCTGCATTGCTTCAAGTAGGTCTAAAAGCTTCTCATGTGGCTAAATAAATCATTAGTCATCCAAAAGTAGCAGAATAAATATAGATGTTCCACATGAAGCTTTAAACCAGATAAAATCCCACAAGTACAATCAAGTATTTTAGTCATCTAGAGAAAATGATACAAGTATAAGGCTTTTGAAAAAAAATGTCACACTGTTCAATGCTCCTGTGCACATGTAACTGGTTTTCCTGGGGACACTTTCCCCAATCTGCTCATGTCTCTCTTTCTCAGTTTCTCATTCTTTCATCTGAAAATACCAAACTACAAGGGAGAGGAGCTGTGTGCTTTTTGGCTTTCTTCCCAAATTATCAGGCCAAAGTGGTGTTTCAGTTCTAACTGAAAAAGCTCAGTAAAATCTTCCAGGGGTGAGTCACAAAGCAAGCAATCTTCAGACTATTTTGGCACAAATGTCATTATCGTTTAATGTGAAAATGATCAAATTTTTATAGCCTCTAACAGAGTCAGAAACAGTTCCTGTGTTGATCACCAAGTAAAAAATAAACTGTTCAACCAAACATGACATGACTCGACTTTCAGTATCTCCATAAACATAATCTCAACCTTAAAAGGCACATTGTGTGCTTCAGGCAGCATGTTTTTAATGCAGCACTAAACTTCACCAACAATTACATTTTTTTTTGCATTGGAAAAGTCAGTCTAAGGTGTTTTTGTCCCCTGACAGATCTAAAACCAGCAATACAACCTGACATTAAATAACACCACAGAGTCTGAAAAGCTTTCAAACACTGATGCCTCCTATCAGCGACATTTCAAGGTAGCACATCTTTAATTTAATGCTGTTTTGATCAGAGGGAACTGCATAACTGCAGCTCAATGCAATATAACTCGTAATTTGTTATAAGTAACACTGGCAATCACATAGGACTTGTTACCATGGGAATTGTTTTCATTGCTTCCATCCCACATGAAGGTAACTAAACTTTAGCCTTTTCACAGCCTATATTCGCTCACACACACGGAACTGCCACATAGTTACACATGTAGGTTTATACAAGACAAAGTTTTGGATTGGTTGTATTTGGAGTCATTGATCAGGTAAGCATTGACATCTACTCACATACAGGTCACCAATGAAATATAAAAGTAGCAAATGACTGATCTAATCTGATTGTTGAAACTTTAAATAAGGTGCCAGAACGCAGTACTACAACAACACTGAGTTTCCTCTGGGTTAAAGCAAAGCAAAGGGAATCCAATGATCTTTATGTGCTATTGTAAAGAGACAAAATATGCTTATCCATTCATAGAGAATCAATAGACAGAGGACAGGAGAAAAAAAGGCAAAGACGTGCGAGGAAGACAATGATATATATCCTTGTAAATCTGAGGCTGTGTTCTCCCTCTGAATCTCTGGGACAATTTAGCAGTTTAGTAGTATTTGTTTCAGCAGCCTCTGACTAAGAGTGATGCAAAATGTGTTTTTTTTCAAAGATCCCTCTTGTTTTCATGAGCAGAAGAGTGACTGTAGGTTGCACCCTGCTGATGAGGAGGTCATTGAAAGAAGAAACTTCATGTTCCCAATTTAGCAGAGCAGGAGATGGGGATCACCGGCCCATCTGCAGATGGTCACTGAGGAACATCTATTACTTAAACAGCCATGTGTATTGCTGCCTTGGTATCACTCTTGCAGACAGCATATGCTGTTTATGCGGATACCATTTGGGTGCTTAAAAAAGGTGTTCTAACGGGACAATGAATCACTTAATACTGTGGATTCAGCCTAGAGATGCAGGTCATTAGCCAGATAAATGACAAAGGTTTTATCTTTTGATAGACTGCACCACAATTACTAGTTGGTAAACAAATCTTGATATTTGTCTTTCTTCTCAGGCCAGGAATCACACACATTGTCTAAAGTGTTTAGCAGCTGCACACCACTAGAGGCCTTTAGCTTTATTAACAGCTACTTCCTTGCTGACATATTGCTCGGCACTTCAGTTGTTAACAAAGGACGTTAAACAGATGACATGGATGGCACCTCATAGTCATTGCTGGTAGCATTAACAATAAAAGTAACTCATAAGGTTACCATGTAAATTCTAATCTGGGATTAAGCCAAGTGAGAGTCTGCCTGAGAATGTGTTGACCTTACTGTCACTAAACAGCCCATTTTAGTGTCCACAATACCGATCTGCAGCTTTGGTTGTCAAAAAAAAATGAACACAAAGTGCTGGTGTACCAACAGGTAGGTCAGAAATAGAAACTACTTTTTTTTATAACTTTTTTTCTCTGCAACATTTCCTCTGATGAAAAAAGTAACTAATATAACACCCTTTGGCTTATGCATTATGATACTTGTTACAACAAAAAAGTAATTGGAGTACTCATGCATACCTTACACTTGGAGCCTTGAGACAGTATTTCTGATATCCTCTCATATCTAAAGAGAAATTTTTTACAACTCTTTCTTGACTCAACCTGATATTTTACAAAAGTTGAAAATCTTAGATGGTCATTGACAACAAGACTACAGCTACATTTTAAACATTCAAGCCCATGTCTTCTTGTCCTGAATGAAAACTCTGTGCTTTTTTGCCTCTGACCATAACAGAAAACACTGTCATCAGTACTCATATGTTTATCATATCAAGGTCATATTTATACATATTTGGGTGCAATATGCTTGTGGAAATAATGTGTGGGATTTTAGTGCATGAGAATTTCATTTGGTTTTGATTTATTTTTATGGAATGTGTTGTGTCATTTGTATTGAACTGTATTTTAATTTTAAGGTTTCAACACCTCAAAGACAGGAAGTTTCCATTCATCAATCAATTCAGTACTTTTTTTAATTAATGAACATTATTGATAAAAAGCAGGTCCACTCACTGATTTTAAGTAGTGGCTAACTTTGAGTGTTTTCTAGATGTTTTCTGAAAGTAGGCACATTTTGCCAATATCAGGTTTATATATAGATTTTTGATGACTGCTTAGGATGTGGTTTTCATATACAATCAACCTGTAATAGTGCTGTATTCTCTATGTGTCAGAGATGCTCTGTTGGAGTTCCTGCACCTTTAAGGCTCAATTCCCCATGTTGGCACAGTCCTCTGATTGGTTGACAGGTCAACTCTTTGGTAACTGGTCAGCTCAGCAATGCTCAGGGGCATATTGTCAACAACTCTGCATTCATCCTAACATCTATGCTCTGCAACGGGCTTGCTATTGCGAGTCAATGGGCTAAAACTGACGACCAAACAATGGTTGGGCGCTGCACTGGTATGTCTATTGGTGGGACTGGGGGAATGAGACATTTTAGGCAGCTTTTGGTGCAGCAATGATGGAGAGGGAGGGGTCTTAATGATGCCGACTACTTAGTTTGTTCACAGAGGAGCTCTACCGCATGGAGAAGACATGCAAAACACACTAAAAGGCATACAGAGCTTAAAAAAGCATGATATGACCTCTATAACTTTCGACAAGTCAGCAAAACACACACATCAGCTGGACCTGAAATCAATCCTATCACTTCAAGCTTTAATTGCATCTGGCTGATTAAATAGGGGGGTAATTCAAAGTCACAACCAGGGTCATAATTTTCAGGCACGTGGTGATAATTTCATAATGACAACATACAGTCAATAAATGCCCTTTAAGTCAAACTTGGCTAAAAATATACTCTCTAAATTTTAAACATTGGACACATTATCTTCCTCACCAAGGACTCTCTTTCAGTAAACAATTATGGTGTCAAGACAAGTGATAGCGCATCCCTTTCTTTTCAATAAACCATCTCATACAGCACAAATCTGTCTGCTTCCCTCTCCTTCTGTTTTTCTGCCTCTCCTTTCTTGCTCTGTGCTTACATTTTTAACAGTCACAGGAGAGTTTTAATTTGCAGCCCATTTCTCTCTTAATGGCAGTGAGTGTGTGGGTGTTTGTGTGTATGTGCTGTACAGTATTGAGAGAAGAAATAGATGAGTCAATGAGCCCGCGTGCTATTCTCAGGGTCGCTCTAAAGTCCTCCATGTTTTTAATCACCAGCAAGTCTAACATCTAATTAATCATTAACATTTCTCCTGCTGATCCTTTTTCCTCTGGAGACACCTTGCAGAACATCTCTTTCTCTCTCTCTCTTTCTCCCACATTATTATCATTTCAGTCTGTGTTAGAGTGTGCAGATAGAAGTGAATCTTTGTCTATAACAGTTTAGGCTTATTCAGTGCGTAGGTTCATTGTGAGGACAGCAATTACTGTAGCTGAGGGTGCTACCAGGGTCACAGCGTTCAAACACCTTCTGTTGAGGTGTGAGACTGTGCTGACTAGTGACGAGTCCACTGTCTACATGCTACAAAATAATAACTATGTCTGTTATTAATGGCTACGGCTCAAATATTTAGTTTTGGGCAAATTTTGAAATTAACTTGCAACTGTTAGACACTGTAGGTGGCATAAACAAGCACAAAAAGAAGGCAAGCACCAGATAACTCTACTGTATCTCCATGGGATGACAAAAGTTGTTTTGTGTGTTACTGAGAGGTACTGGAAGTAGAGCTGGACAACATGGTGGGGGGGGCTGCTAGTTGTTTGTGGTCACTTATGGCACTATAAACAGAAGAATAGGGAGAAGTCCTTCAGATGCTGCAGACTTTTTGTCTTGTGCATGGAAGCACTGGATAGAGCTGAGGGGACATGTTAAACACACTAACGGGAATCAAAAACTTGAAAATGAACTGACTTTGTTTTTTTTTTTCATTTACAGAAAAAATAAAGTTTCAAGTTTGATATATTTCCAAATCATGATTGGAAGTAAGCTATATTATTGACATCTCTAAAAAAGTTGTATCATGACATCTTTGAATTTGGACAGAAATTAACATAAATTCAAATGTTTACCAATTTACATAGAAAAACAAACAAATAATATTCAGACGCTAGACTATAATATCCTGAAAAGATTTTCTTTCTTTCAGAGAAGATAAGACATACTCGTGTAAAAATTAAAGTTTATAATGAACTCGCATTTGGTTTAATGTTAATTTTGATTTTTCTAGTCCTACTTAAAGATAAATTATTTTATACAGAACAGTACACTTGTGTGCCAACACTTGTGATAAACGGGGACAAAAGCTTGATCAAAAAGGTCTGTGTCAGCTTTAACTCAAATGATGTCAAAGGGAATCATTTTAAAAACTCTATTGACTTTCTTACTCTGTTATAGGTTAGATTCAAGAGTTCATTTCATCCACAATGTTACAAATAAACATGTGAAAAACTTTATTTGGAAATGTGTGCAAGACAGCTTAACTTCAAAATGGACTTAATGCCTTTGAATGGACACGACTGATGAAAAGAACTTCTAATTTCCTCTGATCCATACCACCTGTAAAGAGAGGTGTTTTATTCATGGTATGTGGCCTGAGTATCAATGCTGAAATTCAAAAATGTGCTCAAGGCTGTGGTTTAACAGAGGTTGTCTGTAGCCTTGATGAGGGTCGTGACAAAGTTGTTTTTAGGGACAATCTCTGGGGTGTAAGGGACACTTTGTCTGGTCTGTTAAGAAAAGCAGGTCAGCAGAAGAAAAAAAAACTTCATCTGGATATGTGATTTTCCACTCGACTCCTTAATTTATTATTTCCATTCTTCTTCTTGTCACTTCCTCCCGTCTTCCTCTTTCTCCTGCCACTCTGTTTTCATCCCTTGCGCCTTGCACACACTTCTCTTTGTCTTTCTTTCCTCCCTTTTACCCTCTCAGGCTTCTTTCTTGTCTGCTCAGTGTGTACACACAAGCTTGCACTTGCAAGCCAGCAGTGATTTATTCTGCTTAGGCAAATGAGTGTGGCTTACAGCATGCTGCTACCTTTCTGCCTCATCAGTACACATTGCACATAACACTGGAGCAGGTTGCTGCCTGTGGGCACACACACAACCCCTGAAATGGATCTAAGAAATACGCTGGAGGGGCTCTTTTGCAGCACAATGGGCAGATGTGATTCAGTCCTGTGTTCTGGATGTAGTGGAATGTGTAATTGAGCGTGTGTATTTCACAGCCTGTCCCACTCATGTAATCATTGTGTTTATTTTAGGGCCCTCAGACTGGGCAATATCAAGGTTGCTAAGTGACATTCTAGGCCAATTTGGTGGATATAAGGGTAGATTACGTGGGCTAGTCTTGTATTAGTATATGTATGCTCCTAACCATGTACTATGTTTTAAGCATAATCTTCATTAATCAATAAGTAATTGTGTAGGTATTTTAGATTTACCGTGAAAATTGATTGAAATGTGACCATTCAAGCTAAATGTCTAAATTTTTGCTTAAGTGATGACAGAGAAACGAACTAGACCTTTGATAGGACCAAGTTAATGTCCTGTGTGTGTTTGAAAAGTGTGTAAAAGTAGGAGGTGCTGCCCCATGGATACCTGTGACCTGGTCGACGAGGATACGGGAGGTAATGATGCGTCCATACTGGGAGAAGAGCTGCTCCAGCTCCTTCTGAGTCATTGTCTTGGGTAAGCCGCTCACGTACAAGTTAGCATCACGAATGGAGGCTGAGCTAGGTCGTGCATATGAAACCTGTGGGAAAGACACAACATGTTAGGACTTATTTAAGCTCATTTTTTGACTGAATCAAGTGAAGAGCAGGGAACTGGTATTTTTGAGTGTGTTTTGAATGGCCTGGGGAACAGGTCCCTGAAACTGAAGGAGAAAATTAGGACCATGATCTTCTAGTACACTTTACCTTGAGGATTGGAATTGTCAGGATACGACTTTACTGCTTTAAAATCTGGGGAGGTAACACTCCAGTTGTTTGCCGTTAGAAGAAGGGGAAACTTTTTCCCTTGTGAAGAAACCACAGGTGCTTTACTTTGACTGTGAGACCCAGCATGCCAAACCAACAGAATTAATATTATCAAGACTCACAGACAAAGACTTATTAAGAAGTCATAAGATTAGGGTTTGCATGCCTTGGTTGCAGATTTCTTTTTTCTTGTTGGCTTACAGAAAATTTGACAAAGACATGCTGTATTACCCTTTTCCACCCCTTGACATTATTACCAGTGGTAAAATAGAAATGTCTGTGCCTTGCTTTAGAAAACATACAATCTGCATTAGGGTCATTGCAATATATCAGTGATGACAATAACTGTCTTTTAAAGAATATGAAATACTCATATTGACCTAGAAACAAATAGTCATACGATAGTCCAGCGAGACTATTAAGTACTTGAGGCGGGACAGCTCAACCTTCCAGCCACAGTGACATGCAAACAAAAGCAGAAAAACAGAGCGAATTCTCTGATACAAACAGAAAAGTGAAGCAGACACACACTCATACACAACTAACAGCACAGCATCCACCCAGTGTACAGCTCTGTGTGTGTTGACAATGTGTTCCCTCCTCTGCAAGTTAGATGTCTGTAAATAAAAACAACATAAAATGAGTGAGTCTGCTTTGCAGAGCATCAGTATCCATTTATGGTTTTGACAAGATATCAACTTAGATATGAGTTTAAACCAGTGTCTAGCTAGTTGAAGTCCAAAATTATCAAAAGAAGCAGCTAAAAACAGTACAGCTCTGCATATTCTCATGAAGCATGTGCAGCTCCAACAATGAAAAACATGCAACTTTGGAAAAGATTTTCTCAACACAGGTCCTCAGCTGTTATGACTGTGAAATGCTTTCATTGTAAAATCATTTGAACAATTAAAAAATGATATTATGTGTTTCAAATAGCAGCTTAACAAACTCAGAAGAAAAATAAACCACTAAATCAGTTACAGATCCAAAATCTTATAATTGAAATTACATCTAGGTGGTTTTTGCGCAGCCCAAGTTGTCTGTGAAATCATGGGCTTTTTTAAGGGTTATGGAGGGAGTTGTCACTGTTACATAATTTTGTAAAACAGTGATATAATATCAAGACTGCAGAGGGCTAAGTAAATGAAAAACATCCTGTTTTGTGATATTTAGGTCATACCACCCTGGTAATCACTTGGTTTACCTCGTAAAATTGGAGCTATTAGTAGTAGTTATTAGTATTGGTACTTTCTTCAACGTTTTTCCATAGCATCTTCTTCGTTACAGACTGTCTCTTAATCATGCACCTCTCAAGAGTATTTTTTTCAAGGCAGAGACAAAAACATGAAACTGGAGAATAATTCCATTAGAAGAATTTTTTTTAAACCAGTTTTCTGTAAATATCACAATGATGCAACAATACTGGTATCATGATATTTTTAGCCATGATAATCTTCAGCCGAAATATAAAAGCTTTAATTTGTAACAGTCATCATATAAGGTTTTTGACTCTCCAAAAACCACCTCTTAACAGCTTAACACTGTTTTGGTGCGAGTCTCTTCAAATGCAAAATAGTTACGTCTGATCCTGCCCCTCTGTAATATGAGCACAGCTGTGTGCTTCCATAGCTGTGGGTGGAGATTTAATGAATGGTGATACCAGGTGAGGGTTGGGTATTATTATAATTTAGAGCTAGGCGATATGGCCTGAAACAAAATGTATACATATTGTGCAAAAACAAGCTGTATATGCACATACTTCAAGTAGCACTCTCCTGAGTTAGTGAGTAAAACCTAACAGCCTTCATTCAACTTTATCTCTATTTCGAAATGGCTGCAGACCCACAAGGTTCCTTTTAGATGTACTCAGGTTAAAGAGCATTCTGGAACCAAGGCAATAACTATTGACTTGAACTACAGTGAACTTACAGTTGAGACAGCATATTGGGCCTAAAAGGGATGCTTCAGTATTTTTGAAGTGGGGTTGAATCAGGTACTTGACAATAGCCAGTGAAGTGGCTGAAAGGGCTCCCAGTGGTGCTGTATCTTTAAGGAGAACAGGCTGAGGTGAGTGGTGAGGTACACTGCTGTTGATGGGGAGTTATTGTGTGAATTTAATGTAAAAACAAGAAATGAATCTATGGGGGGTAGAATGTACGATTGGGGCAAAAATTTCAGAGCGTTTTATCAAGAAGGTTTGTGGATATAGGCTTGCAGGTAAAAGGTAAAGCCTGATAATGGTAAGCCTGTGCACCGACAATAAATGGAACCTCATCGTCACTTATCTTCATATTGACTCATATTGAGGAAAAGTTAAGGGCTCAAAAATGTTTCATCCAATTGTACATTCGATCCAGCAGTTTTGTTGCTAGTTTTTACGTAAAACTCACAAAATTACGCAAAATAACTCCACCCATGAACAGAAGTGTACCTCTATGGTGGTCTCAGCTTGATCTCCTTTAAGGTGTCCTGCAGCTGGAATACCATTCAGCCACTTCAGTGACCTGTGTAAAGTGCCTAATACAACCCAACATCAAAAATACTGAACTATCCCTTTAAGCGGTAAAAATGAAAATAATTAGTTTAACCGACTTGTAAATGTGGTGCCAACTACTACAGTATCATACTTAATTAGTGGGCTAATTGCACTCATCCCTATGAAAAAGGACCTGCTGTTGCCACCTTTCACCTAAGCTTTTTTTTCCTTCATTGTACATGCTGGTCATGATCCTTGCTTCTACATGTACACAGGAACATTACTAACATGCTTACATACAACTACTTTTGAGCCATGTTTTCCAGTCAAGCAAATTCCTCTACATGCTCATTCTGTGATCAAATGTCATCTACTTAAAACATGTAGTTATACAGTTTTGTGATGCTCCTTGCTCTGTATTGGTGAACTTTCACTTCTCAAACCTTGTTCCGACATCCTCATGTGTAGACCCATTTTTTTCTGGAGCAGAAGTTGCACAAATCCCATTACTCCTGCCGCTGACAGAAGCAGCTTTCCCCCGCTGTACTTTCATTACCTCTGACATGCAGAGACATAAGCCATCAAATAGGGTTAAAGTCAGGCAAATATGGTGGATATGCAGTCGTATCCGGCAGCAGCATGGAAATCCTGCTGAACTCTATCGGTGGAAGAATAGGATTGGGAACAGCTGGCTCTCCCCATGTCTAGCCTTTCTTTCACACATCTTCCTCTTTGGCATCTCGGCTCAGCTCCTGTGTTTTCCTCCTCCTCTCTGCATCTCTTTGCTTTTTTACAGCCAGGATCTTTTCCTTCTGCTTCCTTCCTGTGTGCCGCCTCACTAAACCTCCCTCTCTCTTCCAGATTCTGCCCCTTTTTGCTCCTCTTCCTACTCTGTGCAGCTCTCCTCTCATTTCTTCTCCTTGTCAGCCAACTCCAGATGTCTAATCCATCAACACCTCCTCAAGCTGTGAGCGGCACCGTGTACAAACATGGTGTAGGGCATGTGTTGATTGTGTGTGTGTGTGCGATTGCGTGCACATGAAAGTTAGAAAAAGTGTGTGAGATTATGTGCATGCATGTCACCGTGAGATCCTCTCACCTTTGGTATGCTGCTTGCCTTTACGCCTTGGTAGGAAAATAGCATCACTGACTAATCTGAGGTGTCATGGTGTAGGAAACTGCAGCAGCAAAATCAACTCAAACACACTACAGAGTGAAATGTCGCCTCAGAGCGTGTGAATCTCTGGGCCAAGCGTTTTCGTTACAAGTGAAGCAGCACAGAGTGGGAAGGGTGTGACATGAAAGAGCGGCAAACTTCATTTCAAAATTACCGTGGTGCCTTTTAATTTACCTTATTTCCTTGAGGGTATCTCGTCTGTTGTGAGAAAAAGAAGCGAGACGAGGGGTAGTGGGAGGGAGGAAATGAAGTGTGAAATAGCGATAGCACCAGACAGAGATACAGAGTTGTCTTCTGTCATTACAAAGACTGTCTTTATCTCAGGAGTGACTTGAGGCAACCTCTTGTGTCAGGAGTGTGAGAGTGAAAATCTGTGAGCTGAGGATGCTGTATTCAACGGAGAGCATAAGAATTTCACACTACACATATACACTTTCACCGTTTTCAGTCTTTAAATTGAAAACACATATTCAGAAAGATGTCTATACTAGCTGACTTGTTTTTCGAATGTATTATTTTTTTGTATTCAGAGCAGGGATGTCCCGAAACCAATCAAAAGCATCAGATGGGGCCGATTTCAGCATTTTTTATTAATTGATCGTGATCAGGATTTATACTGATCAACTCACCCTGAATGTTTCCACCAGTTTCTGTCAGTGGAGCATGCTTTTGGGCAGGCTGTAAATGTGTGTGTGATGTAGCAGCCCTCTGGCTTACATGTTAGTGATGTGGAAATACAATAACTCAGAAAGCGTAAACAGTTTTAAGGCACTCTCAGGGTCTGCAAAGCTATCGTTTTACATGGAAATGGTACCAGAGCTGCTTTTAATGATACCAGTTTGATTCAACATTTAAAAACAAAGCATGGTACAGAATACAGAGCGTTAACCGAAGCTCCTGAGGACAGGGGCAGGACTTTAAAAAGTAGGAAACATACCCTAGAGACTGCACTAAGGCTAAATAGATTACATAAATCTACTGAATTCATAGCTTTGGACAACCAGCCCATGTCTTCGTGGTCGATAATGGAGGTTTTTGTTATTTTTTGGAGCTTTTGGATCCACAGTTGGGCCTCTTGACTCAACAATGCAGACAGCTTTACAGGAGAAGGGGTCGTAAAAACAATTGCAGTGATCTAAAATATGATGTGACTGCTGTGAGTTTAGACATTTAGAGCTCTGATGTTTGTCTTGTGTTATCACTGTGCTTCACTGAGCACTGGAATGAGTCCTCCACTTTTGAGTAAAGAGCGCTCTATCAAATACATGTCAGTTTTGGGGTCTCATACAGCAGAAGATGTCAAAACAGGACAGCGAGGAGATTAAATATATAAATTAACCTAGTCAGTAGAAAACTGTTTTAACCAATTTAATGACAGAAATAAGAGGGAGATCATAACAGCGCTTGAGGACAATAAGAAACACGTTATAAGACCTTGTGTCTGCAAATAATAAGTACATCCTCTATTATTCACATTTTGTCAGTCTTCAGTAATATTTCCCAAGATCCTTTTAGTCTTTCTTTTAAATTTAAGGTATTTTCTTATTTCGGTGAAATATTAGCTCCTGCTTAGAGCTGGATAACTATTCATGTATAACCATAGATTCATTGATTTACATAGGATTACATTTTTTTGATAATCTAATGTTTTGGTCCCAAGAGACAGCCAATTTCTTATTTGGGTCCCTATCCAAAAAAACTTCAAATTTCTGGTCAAAGTAAAAGTACAATAAACCAGAATGGGTCTCAGTATCTGCAGATACTCATATTAAAAAAACAATCTGATCGGTGGCCAAAAAAGTTGATTGGGACGTTCCTAATTCAGACCAATGCACTTGTAATCCAGTGTACTTCCCCTAGAAAATTCAAAGATTGTTCTGGCCAAGATGAGCAGCAGAACAAGAAAACAGAAATAAACAATGACAAAACACATAAGCACTTATTAGCCAATAACTTTAGAGTTATAGAGCATTAAGTCAAGAGTCAAAGCATGTACAATCTGAAGCATTTTCCCCTGGTGTATTTAATCTGCTTATAAAAAAAGAGATAAGCTCCCTCATACCTAAATTTTCCTGCAGTGGATTCTAGTCTGTGATAGCAGCGTATCTGAAATTTCTTTTACTCATTTCAAGACAAACTTTAGGGACAGATAGTAAGAGTATGTCTTGTGACTGGATCACATGTTCATGTACACATTCAAATACAGTGGGTGCTCCCATGTATGTAGTTAAGGGACAGGTATGCCAAAGAAACACAAAGAAGAGGCAGCCATGCCAACCAATTGTTTATGTTCCTCGTGGGCACACTTAGCTTCTGCTAAGGATGTTTTTGGTGTTTAAGAGACAATATCAATGCCCTGTGCAGCATAAACATAAGTATGTGAAATTCAAAAGATGTTTATAATACCCTTTACAACTCTGCCTCCTGGGAGGTACCCTGTGCTCGTGATCACTGTATTCTCATCTCTTGAGTACTGTACTCCAGTACACTTGAGCTAAGCCCAAGACCACCTTGACAAGGGCACTGTGCCTGAAGACTGTGCCAGTAACATACAGTATATTTGTGTTTACTATGATTAAATGAACCAGAACTGGAAGTAAAAACTACTTGGATCTGTGCCCGGGTCCCTGGGGCTGAATTATATTTGAAAATTATTGCATTGACACATTATTTTGAGATTTTACTATAATTTGGGTAACAAATGAGATGGCAATTTTTAGCTTATTTTTCTCATTTTAATCAAAAATATGTCAAAATGATTACTGAAATAATATTCAGTAAATTGATGAGTATGTTTTTTTGCAGTTTCAGCACAAAATTAATACAATATACTTTTACATTTTTGTGTTATATGTAGGCCAAAACACCTGTGCTGTAAATATTTGGATTAAATGACTTATTGACACATATTTGAACTTTAAATAATGCTGAGCAACCTCCTATTTAAAAACTGCAGTGGACCAAATTTCATTTTAAAAATTGTGATGAATTGTTTAGCTCTACACTTCAATGGTAAATTGATTAGGGTGAATGATTAAATAAGTTTTGCTTTGATGCAGTCTGATAGTGCGCTTGGTCGGTAATTGAAAGGTTGCAGGTTTGAGCCCATGTGTCCTTGGGCAAGACACGTAAAAGTTGCTCCCACTGTTGCTTCAATGGCTTGTAAATGGACATGAAAGGGCGTGAATGCGTTTGTCGATACCGATGCACAACTGCCACAAAAACCTCCAACCATCAGTGAGTGAATGTTGTTAATGTGTAGATGTGACGTGTAAATGTGACATGCGGTGTAAAGAAGCTTTGAATAGTCAAAGGGACTAGAAAAGCGCCATAAAAGCTCAAGCTTATTTACTGTTTTACCATTTTTGTTACTTTTTTCCTCTCTGTGTGTAATGACACATCACTCTCTAGTTTCCTCTCTTTTTCTCCTGCACCATGGTGTATTTATAATAAATTTCAGATCATTTATCATCACTGACATATCCCCAAAAAGTATTATGCAAGCACTTCTAAAGTATTAATGTCTGTAGATCCCATCATGATGGTTGCAGTTACAGTTAAACTTGGGGAAAGAACAAAGCTTAGTTCCATGATGTGAAGCAGGAGTGTGAGCACATCTTTATAGTGGGTCCTGTGTTGACAATTTGACAATTTCCAGGGTTTGGTTATCACTTTTATAATACCTTTAAACAAAGGCAGTGGTACAGCTGCAGTAAACAGAGATTCTCTTAAGGCACAATAACCCTGGCCACATTACACAACTGATTTTTCATGGGATTTAAATTGATACAGCAGCAATTTTAAGTACCCCAGGATACAGCATTACTGAATTGCTGCCCAATCCTAGTAGCCTGTCACTGTAGACTGCCACCCGCTCTGTGTCATGGAGGAGCGGGGATCTGTAAGTGAACCAAGGCACAGTCATGCAGCACAGACAAACACTGTGGAGTGAATGGAGGAATTCTCACAGGGATTAGCAATTCACAAATACAGACTAATCTGGTTAGATAAGATTAGATTAGATTACATTAGATCAGATGGCAGAAAGCGAGAATCTGGGGATTACAACAGGGCAACAGATTACTGTTTAGCTTAAAAGACACAACACACCAGCAAGCACAGAGCAGAGGGGAGGATAGAGGATGATGTTAGGGAAGATTTATGTGGCAGAGTGATGCATTTTTTGAAATCAGTTGCTTGTAACATTTAATTTTCAGTCTGTTGTACCTCGGGGACAAAAACCAACAAGCCTGCATATTAGTCATGCCATGAAAATGCAAAAACCAGAGCTCTCAATATTTCCAAGAACATGCAGTGTTTATCTTCTTACTGGATACATATAATTTCAGCTGTACATTTTGACATTTAGAAGGTAATGAGCATTTTATCTGCGGTGTAAAGCTTTTTAATGTGTCTCTTTGATATACATGGTCTTTTAATTACTCATAGATGTTAATCTCACATTGCCCTCCAGCTCATTTGCTAACAGCACTGTGATCTAAATTGGCTTTGAGGAAGAAAAAAGAGCCTTCTGCCAGCATGACATCCCCAACTTAATATGATCAGTGTGATTTTATTCATTTTCTTTCCATTCATTTTTTTTTGTTTTCACAGAAAAACTTTTAACAGACGCTGTTTGTGAAATGGAGATGATTAAAGTGTGTTTTAATACGTTTAGTTGCAAATGATATAGATTACCTTGATCGTTTTGGTCTGAAGTCTAAGTCCATTTAACGTGTTGATGGCTTTCTCTGCGTCCTTTGGATCAATGTAGTTGACGAAACCGTAGCCAAGACTCTGTCCTGAAAACAGAAAAAGGAAAAGAAACTTTAAAATGTATCCAAGAAGCTTGAAAAAATTGTTTGTCCTTATCACTCACACTTGGACATTTATTAGGAAAAAGACATGTCTCATTAACTTCATCAATTCATTATTTGAATTGATGAAGTGGAGGTCAAATCACACAGAGTTATTCCTCCCTCTTTTTGGTGAAAAATACCCTTAAATAATACCCTTTTCCCCAAAAGATTTTGAATCAAGACAACTTAGTGGTTTGTGACCAGAGATTGACCCTGATATGTTTGCCTGTCCCTAAACTGAAAATATTTTCCAGACACCCTTTTGAATACCATCATCACAAATCTATTCCTGGAAAATCCTCTGCAGCATCTCTTTATCACTACTGACAAGATCACAATGACTCCTGCCCCGAGCGCCAGGAGTCTTGGTGTGACTTCTGTCAACAATATGCCATGTGAATCCTGCTGGGTTGCTGTGAGCCTGCAGTGAGAAGAGCGCCTGTTTAACCTTTCCATTCAGTGAATACCTAAAAAGTCAGCTAATGATAATACAGTGGTTACAGAAAACATGTTAGAATCTCCGCTCTCTTAGTCATCATGTGCTTATTATACTGGTGATCTGTTTTATCATGCGTTGCTTGAGACCGCAGTGTCAACCACCCAATGCCTAAAATGCAATGATTTTTACTCAAATTCCCCTAAAAATGACCCAGCAAATGCAGTCTAACAGTTAGTCCAAACAACATATTTGTTACTGTCTTTGCAGCTGTGCAAAAAGAGAAAAAAACACCACCCCCATTTCCCTCTGAGCTCAAAGTGTCTTAGATAGCACACTCCCTTTGAGTGTGAAGCAGGCCTGACATCTCCCAGTGTTTCCCCGACAGATCAAGCCTTTTCAACAGGCGTAGGACTTTAAGAGGACGCCTCCAGCCATCGGGGCCTTTAGTCGGCTAGTTTTCAACAAAACAGCCTGAATCCACTGACACCACACACAGGCATGAAGCATCGCAGTCAGTTTAAGAAGAGCGGCGTGCAAATATTCAAGCTAATGGGAACAGACAGCAGTTAGTCAGAGACAAAGTGAATCACAAAATATGAAGCATGGCTGTTTCACAAAATAAATACATTTGGGCTATGGATATCACAGCGCTGTACAGCTCGGCAGTGAGCAGTAGAAAGGCCAGGAGGGACTTGTAGTCCGAACATCAAACAGCTGATGATTTTCTCTCCTTCTCTCCTCTCCTCCCTCTTTTCCTGTGGATTAACTGTGGATTATCAGACACTCTCTATTGTTAATTAAAAACCTGCCATTCTGGAGAGACCTCTGCTATTTATAACTAGCCCTCCTCTCTCTTCCCTCTCCTCCTCCTCTGACTCTCAGCTGACATCAGGTGTTAAGTTTGTCAGTTTAAATCTACCTCATGAAAATGGTGCCATGTGCCCTCTTTTTCTAATAGAGCGAACACAAAAAATGCCAGGGATACCAGAGACCAAGACAAAGTAATTAATTAGGTAGACTGAACACAAATTTCAATGAGCCATATTGAAGTAGTCTGTAAAGTTTTGTATACAGTATTATTGTTTGTCAACTAATCATGCTAAATATCATTGATTTGATGTATTTGATTTACCAATTGATCTGAAATTCTGGATGGGTCCAACAGCTGAGAGTATGCTGCTCAAAACACTCTTCTTCTGTGTTCAACATCTTTTCCACCCTCTCCTCCCACTTTCCCATCACCTTCCTCACCCTTCTCCCTCATTTTCAACAAGAGATGTGAGGTTCGACAAGCGCAGCTACCAGAGGGTTCGCTGAAAATGATGTGTGCTGGCGAAGAGCACTCATGCGGGGCAGTCAAGATATGCTGGCTGGTGCTTAATGGTACAGAGACTCTTAGCTCTCATGGAGTAGACCAGGCAGCCAAATGGGGCCATCCCAGCAGCCATGGATGCTACTGCTGTGTGAGGGGGGGCTCAGTTGAGGTTGAGAGTTCTAGTTTGTCTTTGCAAGTTCATAACAGGTGTATGCATGAACGCACATGGGTCAGTGATTGATTTAGGTGTAGGTGTTTTTTTGTTACAGGCTAACGAAGTGGTTATTCAGCTGCTGCTATATGTAGATGATGTGTTTATATTTATGCACGCATTTTTGCAGACTGTGTAATATATATGGGGAGAATAACTGGTATTTGTGAATCAGCCTGCCTTCACTTCCTTCCCCACACCCTCATTTGCACGATTAGGGGCCTCCAGAGCTGGAGGGAAGAGGGTGGGAGCTAGACTCACTGGCTGGCATCCATCCCCAGGTGAGCAGGGAGAGAAAGGGAGATGGAGGGGTAGACGGAGGGGAGACATCTGCCTGCAGCTTCAGGGAATCCCCAGGAGGGGATTCAACAAAACCATTTCCAACCTGCTACAGTGAAGCTAACAGCAGGAAGCCAGCAGCGCACTGCCTGAATTCTTGGAGATGTGACGCCAACGCAGCACACAGATGTACACACATGTGCGCACACGTGCTAGTAAACATGTAATCACTTTATCACATAGGCACACACAAACAAACACAAGCAGAACAGTATGTCCTCCCTGCAGGACAGAGAGGAGGGACGTGGCTGGCAGCTAACCAGTAATTGCTCCATTGGATGTGTTTGTGTGTGTAGGGGGTATTGCAGTTCCTAAACTGTTTAGTGGATGTAAAGTAAAGATCTGTTGTCATACGAATGCACATCCAATCATGTCGGGCAGGATACTACAGTCGAAACATCTCTCTCTGCACCCAACAGTATGCATCAAAACATAGTGTGGTTGGCTCCAGCCAGTCACTACATCTTCCCTGTCCACCTCTATGTTTCCTAGCAGGATCAGCTCTGCATGATGATAGTGTTTAGGTTGCACCATGATGATGCTCTGCTCTGGCACAGCACAGTTTAATATGGCTTATCAGCATTAAACACTGTTTGCTGTCTTTAGGAATGCCATGATAAGGCCAGCTCAGCCTTTGCCTTTAAAACAACACTAGTATGGTTACCACAATGTAAAGGCAAGGTCAGGCACTTACTGACTGTGATATTGCTTAACTAATTTAAAATTCTCTTCATTTATATTTACTTTATTTAACTGACTACTTTACTGCTGAAAAAAAAAATAAATTCAACTTAACCCTCATTCCTAAAGGGTACAGTTTTGTCCTCTTGCTTTTATGCTTTCTGTAATAATTTCACAATGATATCCTCATTATATTTGGCAGAGGTGTGCATTTTTCACTAATTTTCAAATTTCAAACACAAATCCTATGTCACATTTTTCGTCACTGTAGCAAACAATTGTCACACAATTGCATTCAAGGGGACATTTCTGTCCCCTTCTCGTTGCAGAGGTGACTTGGACTCCCTTTTAACTTTTTACGTCAAAGGCAGAGAAAATTCATTAATCCATTTATTATAATATAATTTATTATAATGTCTATGGGAGCTGTTTCTTGAATCAGATCTAGCAGAAAAACTACATATTCATAAAAAACAGTGTAACTAATAATTGACTCATCCAAGACTGTAATAATACTCCCCCCAAAAAATTCTCTTTGCATTCAAAATATTGCAGTTATTTTAATTTTAAAAATTGGTGGTGTCATTACAGACACTGGCATTTAAAGGGTTAAAACTGTGGGAAAAAATGAAATTTTGATAGTTAGTATCAGGACTGAAGTGGATTTAAAGAAAATAGTGGGAGAAAGATATTAACACATTATACTTTTTGGCATTTTAATTTTGTCCCCTTTTCAGAAATTATGGAGTTTCTGGCATCAGGTTATTTTCATATAAAAGCCGATGAGAGGAATTTAAACAACACCAAAAATAAAGCCTTTTCCCTCCCTTTATTGTGTCATACAACTTATTCCTTCAACACTCTGAAAACCATGAGACTTTATAGACAGATATTGTGGAATTTAACAATCACATAAAAATGACTTGAGGAAGAACTGGGTCTGAGGCAATATAGAGAAGCCATTAAAAATGCATGATAAATAGTCTCTAATGGGGTTGAGGCTAACAAAAAATCAGCCTTGTGCTGATCAATTAGCTTAATGGATACATTAACTTATATGTTTTAATTGTCAATTAAAACCAAGAACTGAAATGATGCATTGCTCTTCATAATGGCTTTTTAATGAGGTAAGATATTCATTTGCCTTGATTTCTCAGTTGCTCGCAGTGCCAGTTGTGCAAATTCTACAACTCAACCATTATAGCAACACAAGAAGATGCTTATTAGTCATGGAAGGAGGTTTCTTTCTAAAATTATGTAAATTAATGATTGCAGAGGTCTTGAAATACTGTCTTTAAATAGTCTTTATAATGCATCTGTTAGGGATCATTGAGACTCCTTTTTTTGTATACTGCAGGTGTGTCACAAATGTCAAAAGCTGTCAAATCTTTGTTTTTTTACTGCAGCAGCATTGAATTGTTTTACCATCTGGTGCTGGGATGGGCAACTTAAGTTACCAGTTACTTTTATCCTCGATGACAGAAGGCCAAGTTGTTGGCATATCTAAGATACTCTTACCTTAACAAGTTCTACTTAAAAATTTAAGAAAAAGAAAAAATATATAGACAAGAAGTTATTACATCAACATCTATCTGTTAAGACTCAAATACAAGCAGTAATTCTTAATTTATTTGCTTAATAAAGCATTCAAGACAGTGTCAGCTGAGCATTTATCATCATTATTTTGCTTAAATCGATTTATATTTTTACAAATGCATAAATAGGATTTTTATAAAAAAAAAATAACTACAGCCACCTACAGCACTATTTCCTTGAAATTGTAGCTATTTTTTTATTATAAAGGAAGACTGTCATGGTTTTTTCATGTTCATACATTTTGTTAATGTTTTGAAGGTGTGGAGTGAGTAGGTGGGGGTTAATTAAGAGTTGCTCCTTTTCTTTTGGCAGACCTGTTGTACAATCTAACATAAACTGTATGGAGAGGTGGACATGTTGTTCAGTGATAAAACACTGCTATTTCTATTAAGGAGGCTCTTTGCTGTGCTATCGAGGTGTTGTGACTAAGCCATTATTTGTATCCTGAGAAGCAGCAGGTTGCCCAATGTGTGAGATGAGAAAATGAGGATTGCTCGAGCGGGTGCGCTGCCTGCTGTCCCCACTATGTAATTTCACCTTTTATGTTGCCCTGTAACACAAATGTGAGAAAATAAACACAACAAAATCAAAATAGATCGACACATTTATAGTTAATCAAGTTAACAGATTCAGTCACTCTCAGCAGTAGAGAAGAGATGCACTACAAGGCGGTAGAGCTGGTTGATTAATCAAGTTTCAATTACAAACATGAATATAGCCTCCAAGATTAGAAAAAACTGGATAACTGGCATGAGACTACTACTGTGCTGGATGCTGAGGTCTGCTCCTTCACCTTTTCGTTTTCCCTCCTTTCATCACTCTCACAGTACAGCTTGTGAGAGGCAAGCCCATTTAAGACTTTGAAAATAAGCCATGTCTCCAAATGTTTGATAACTGTCAGGGTTCAAAATAATATTCTTATGCATAAAATCAGAGTAATAGAAACTATGAGGTCTCTTAGAGCACAAATCTCCCCCAAGGCACAAGCTATTAGCAAAACTGCCCTGTTGTGCAATGTCAACAAATATTTCAAAAATTCTTGGATTGGCATTTAGATTCAGATCAGAAAAATGTCATCAAAATCAGCTGAGTACTTCTTGAGTAATCTTGGTCATAGACAAACAATTCAACAAACAGACAATACTGCCAAAGACTTGACCTCCTTGGCGAAGGTAATGAAAAGGTTTACTAAGATTTTGATTGTTTTCTTGCGGAAAGACTTGATGGATTTTAATGTAATTGCAATTATATACTATTAGGTTATAAAATAATACATTGTGTGTGCATTGATGTGGAAAGAAACATAGCACATCTGAGTATTTGCTGTCAGAAAAGGTCTTACATGACCAAAAAAACCCCCAGCTTTAACTTCAAATCATTAGACGTTTTTTCTTAACTGTGAGATTGGTATCAAATACAATACCAAGATACTGAACTTATGCCAGCACACTGAATTTCTCTTTATCAGCAAGTACACCTGGTTGTTGGCCCTCTCCTGGCTGTCAGGGGAAAAAAAAATGTTTACAGTTTTTTTGTTTTGTTTTATTTTTTTTTTTCAGTGAGATGTCAACATAATTTTGAAGCCAGTTACACCTTAGCTTCACTTAAAATAGCAACAGCTTCTTGCTTTGTTATGACTTGTTCATATAATACTGTGTCACTGGCACACAGTTAAAAGTTCACATTTAGACAAACATCAAGTAAATGATGAACATGAATAAATTGATGGTTGGCTTTTAATTGGAATATTAAATCTAGGTTATCACTGGAGTAGAGGCATGCTATTCTGGTGACACAACATATGCCTTCTTTTTCTTCTTTGTAGGAATTTTTGTTGGGACATCCTGGCATGAATCTAAAACCCCCATAGGATCTGAGTAAAGAAAGCCCATTACAAGAATAAAGTGTCCCTTCAGGACCATACAGACACCCCACCCTGTCAGCTGTAAAGTCTGTCAGTCTGAGTGGTTATAGTTGGACAGATCTTTAGAGGGCTGAGGGGGAGTTGCAGCTTCTAGATATCATCGTAGCTCTTTGCTGAAGATTCTCCGATAGAGCACCAGTTCCTTCTCCCCATAAACAAGCAAATCCGTCCAGTCAGTCCTCAATTTAGCAAATTTTGAGATAAGGCGGACGGGCCATGGAAAAAAAAAACATGTCGCATTGTCAGAATAAATGTGTCACACTTGCTGCTTCCACCCTCTCCTGTGTTCTGACGTTTTGTCCTTTGCTGCTGCAGCAACTTGAGGTAGTGCTATTTTTGATGGGCCAGCACACTCCCCAACATTTGCAAAGGTGCCCTGTCACCAGCTTCATGTCAAAGCACACTTCGCTTACCTTAAAAGGAATGGACTCCACAGTGAAGGGGGAGTTCACAAAAAGATTGAAAGAGAACAAAGACTGCAGTGCCTAAAATACTAGCTGTACAGTTGGAGTATATCATGTGGCATGTATTCAGCCTGTTTAAATAACTAAATTCATAAACAGATCCACGTCCCCCGCACACAGGCATCTACTGTGGATCCCTCTCCCACTCACTAATTCAGCACATCTTTCCCTCCTGGGTTGCCAAGGTAGCAGCCGCTGTTGTAGTCAGGAGGCTCCCACTCTCAGTTCCCAAGGCCCTGCTACCACCAACACACATGCACAGACACACACTTGCCCACGTAAAAGCTCAGGGACACACAAGTACACACACACGTAAACCACCCCCTTATGGTGGCTCCCTGAGCCTTGCGGCCAGTGGACTGCAGCCTGCAGTGTGTGGGCTGGTTGGCTGGCTGACTGTGCAGCGGAGAAATGGAAGGTAAGTTGACAGACAGAGAAGCACCTTCAAAGTCTTGAATAACCTTGTTACGTCAGGTTTGCGAAGCTGGCTCTGCTACACCTGCTTGGATTCATGCTGAGCAGGTCCACGAGCCCTAGCCCATCCACCTCTTGCCCTGCAGCATACATCCTGGGGACGAGAATTCTGTCTGGCTTTCTTCAGGCCAAGTAAAGTGCGCTGAAATCGATGGGTCGGAGGGAGTGGAAACAACCCTGAGGCACAGTCAGCCCGTAGATTTAAGGCCAACACTGGGGACAGTCATAACCCTGAGTTCAAAGTAAAGGGCATTCAGAGAAGAATGGGAGGGTTAGAGGGCAGACTGAAGCAAGCGTCACTGGAAGACCAGTGCAGCCAAGCAAGCTCTCAGAACATACATTTCCAAGTCCTAAGCAGAGCGAGACATTTAGGGGGATGGGGGGTGTTCAGCAAGAGACAGGACATTCTCTGGACCTGGGACTCTGAAACTTTAATGTGTGTCTGGCTGCTTGTGTCTGCAATTCTGAGCCTGGCAGCTTTTAATACCTGGCTTTGGAGATGTCAAATCCCCTTTCCATCTTATTGCCTGTCAGCTCTGTTCACGCTATCTTCAGCCTTCAGAACCATTTCAGGTTCAGATAATGAAGCCTCCATGCGAGATATAAACCCTGCAGTAGATCTCCCTGAGCATGATTTAGTTAGCTGTTAAAAAGTCTCATCATTAAACAAACAGAGGAGTAATGAAGAATATTGTTCCCATCATTCATTTGTGAAAAAAGCTCTGCTTGCAGTCTGAAGTACAAAAGGAATCAGCTATGCTCCTAAGTGTGTTGTCAATGTATATTTTAGTAGCAACAAAGAGCTGTGGGTAAACTGAGGTTTATATGGTGAATATTTGATCTGTTCCCAGTCAGACTGACAGACCTTGAACAGAAGCTAAGCTCCACCCGGCTGTCCTTGAAGATCGGGGTTGGATGCATATTTTATGTTGCAATATTTGTGGGTGCACTCGATGTTCTCGAAGTGGAACGACAATGAAACTAATGGAAGTGTTCTTCATGAAGAACACGCCTGTGCGTGCAAAGCACCCCAAATCCAGCAAATCTGAAGTTCTTTTTATTCCCCTAAAGTTTATGAATATTTCTTACCTGTTCTTATGTAAGAACAGAGCTTGCAGCAGGCTTTTACATGAAACTGAAGCTGCTGTCTGTCAGAGGTGCTTTGGCTCCAACTATTCCACAGCTGACATCACAGTCTATCAATTTTTCATAGCCAACATCTGCTTGGCTTGCTACATTGTCACTATGATTTTCATCGGCTCCCCAGATTCCTTGTATAAAACCAACACATGGAAGGTGACTCGAGAAGTGTGCACAAAAGCCTCCACATGGTGTGCTTTGCAATAAAGTCTTTGCAAGGTTTGATGTTAAAATATGAAATATTTTATCAGAACAAAAAGAACCAATACTATCATCTTAGGTTAGTAAAATTTGCTGCTGAAAGCTGGAAATAAGTAAATGCTTGGACAGCATCAGTTAAAGATCACTCAAGTGGCAAGAACATTGCTTGCAAATAACAGCTTTTAACACTGTGATCTTACAATCAATAAAAAAAATACTAAAAATACTAACCTATCTATCTAGAGTCTTACTACAAACTCCTTTGCCGGTCTTACTTCATGTTCTTTTAAGTAAAACATGACAACCACAAAATAGCTGCCTATAAGATCTACAATCCTGTCATCCCCTCCCAAAAACAGTCAGCGGTTTCTGCAGCATGAAAGGCCATTTTCTACTCCACCACATCACTATGAAAACAAATACATTCTATTATAAAGTAGAAATGCAGCCAATTCAGAACATTTCTCCCAAAAAGGACTGACAATGATCAGTCAATTCCATTTCTGTGTGTGTGCCTGCGTGCACCAGTAGGTGTGGATATTGGTAAGTGCTGATTCAATATAACACAAAGTCCTCCTTAATTTTTAGCTCCCTGTGGATTCTATGTCAGAGGTGATAGACCAAGTTGTGTGGTCTAAGCTGTCAGTTTTCAGCTTTTATAGATGTGTTTCTCTGTTGAAGAATCTATAGTAAACAGCCTTTGAGATCCATAGAGGTCTTTGTCTCAAGCATTTCAATATATCACATCCATTCTGCCTGAATACAGGAAGGGAAATGTAGGTGAATATACACTTGTTTCATACAAGATCACACTTGAGATATCTTCTTTTTAAGAGCATACAAGTAGACAGGGATATTCACAGGCGAAGGCCTGGGGCTTATGTGCAAGTGTATGGGCTGCAGCTACTTGCGTGTACGCTGGCCTTAAATTAAAGATTAACCTGAACGTCCCTGCCGTGCTCTGAGAACCTCAGATGTAGCTGTGCAAGCAGGCAAGAAAGTAGAAGAGGTAGGCAAACATGCAGGCATGTTGGGAGCAAGAAAGAAACCCAGAGGTGGCTCCTCCACTGGCTGAAATCCGCCAGGCTGACAGATTGTGCCAAGGTGTCCACGCCTGCCCGCACCCGCCCGAGCCTCAGGCCATGCCAGCTCCTGACAGGAGCGAGTGCGATGGAAGCTGAGAGGACGCTGAGGAGCTGTCTACCCCCTCTACCTTTGAAAGGCTCATGTGCTCACACCTTGTCAGCACACACTCACAATAAAGTCAAGCCACAAACACTGCTGGGGAACTCATCAGATGCAAGATGGTAAATACAGATAAATAGCAGCCTTGAAAGTCAGCACATTTGAAGGAGTAATTTTTTTAATTCTCAAACAGAATACTTCAATATTGTAGAGATGAATTATTGACAATGATATTCAAGAACATGATTTAATGTTTTCAATCACTGAATTTATTTAAATTCCTCAACTTTATTTTCTTCTCATACTCCTCATACTGCATAGTTCACAAAGGCTTTCATGCTCCCATTAATATGAATGATACATAATACTTGGTTCAGAACACCACTTATTCAAAGCTTCACGCTGAAATTTCAGAAATCCTAAAAAATATGTTCCCCCTCTCAATCTTCAGATGTTTGTTTCAATGTGTAGATATCAACAGCTGACTTGTGTATGGAGGTTCACCCGGTGTCTCAGTTGTGGTCTTGATGAATAGGGTAAAGTAATGAGATCACATATTAGAGAAGTGATGTTTCTCCTGACTCACTTTACTGCATTGGCTTCTCCTAGTATCAAAGAACAACAGGTTAAACTCATGTATGTCCTCTTCCTTGAATTTCCCTCGGGATCAATAAAGTATCTATCTATTTATCTATCTTCCTTCTAAAGAGGAAAAAAAGGCACATGGGAAGACCCTGCTTATGACAAGTATGCAAAACAAAGGAATCTTGGAAACATTCAATAAATCTGACTTCAATATTTAGAATTAATTTTAACATCTGAAAAGCCATATTTTTAGAAATATTTTGAACATACATCCTTTTATTTAAAGTTTCACCAACCTGACACTGTCATGTCTACCATAAAGGCTCTGTCTTCCCTCTCTTTGCAAGCTGTGCATGAATTCAACAGAAGGACCTTGATGAGTCAAAAACACACTCCACCCTCAGACCACAGAATTAGGCTGTTTCCTTTAGCTGGAAGTTCAGCTGCATAACAAAAATGCAAAGGTGTACTGCATAAATTGTCGGGGTTCACCAATAACCAGCCTGGCCAATTATCAGACCAACACTTAGCAGTTCTGAGATGATAAGTATAAGTATTATATTTCAACCTTTACACATAATATAAATTCAGCAAAAACAAGTGTTCCTTTTGCACCCCAGCCATCCCTTGCCTGCACTGTGAGTGTTTTCTTCCTCCCATTTCACTAATGTCCCCCCTTCACATAAGTAACAGCCAATCAACACTGAAGTCAGCCTATGACCCGCCTGAGAAGTCTCTGATTGGTAAGACATCATTTAACTAGTAGTCAACCAACATAGCAGCCTTGATGCTAAGATGAGCAGCAAGGCACAGAGCAAACAAACACAGTGCAGAATCTCCCGTCTGCAGAGGTAACTCTCAAGGGAAAAAATCTGACAACTTTTCCACTGTGTAAAACATTAAATGCTTCAGGACAGAAGCTGCAGAATCACCACCATCCTTCAAGAAGCCTGTCCAATTTTACAGATAAACTATGGAAAATGCATGAAAAACAAACTTGGTTTTGTTGATCATGTTAGCCTGTAGTGTCATCAAAGGTGTTTAAATTATGATCATCTTTAAATTATGTTATCCCTTTACATCGGTGCCATTGCACGAAGGACATCTTTAGCTTTTATGCAGCAAATTCTACATTTCTCATCCAAATAATATTGTGTTTTTATAATATGTCAATTCAGCATAAATTAATCAAAAAGCTCATGATGAAAGTCTTATTGTGTTAGTAAAAACCCATAAACTCATTTACTGGTTTATGCTTCAGCCAGATGACTAATAAAGGGCTGTGGCATTATTGCTTCCCTTCAGATATAAAAACTGGTCATAGCCTAAGTCTCATCTCATGACCAGCTGATTTAAAAGTCATAATACTAAAAGACCCAAAGCAGTTCTTTATAATGTTACAGAAGTGGGGAAAATTCTTACAACTTACAGAAGATGTAACAGAGCTATACCTTTGGCTTTTGTTAATTCAAAAGCTGGAAAAATCAAGTATATCTACTTTAGTACTGTCTTTATAAATTTAAATCATTTGAAATTCAGGTCAATTAATGAAATTGCTTTTAAAATTTTACCCCGACAGACAGTGGAGGAAAGCATGCAATATATTACTCTGAAAACATAATTTAATCTAGGTAACTTAATGATGCAAATATTTGCCTTGCTGATTTGGATAATTTATCTAAGAGAAAATATATAGAAAACTAGGGTAACCAACCAACACAGTGATGTTCTGAGATGAAGTCATTCTGCAGTACAAAATCTGAATGAGCTTCATCTTCACCATCTGCAAAAGTGGACAGATAAACGCATTCTTGCATAATCCAGACTTGGTATAATAATTCATTCAGCATCATTTATCAGACTTAAATATTGTTTTTCTTATTTCACATTTGTTCCTCATACAAATAAACTGTCACTTTGTAAGGAAAAGGTCAATTCAGGGGCCATCCACATGAAGACAAGTTTAGGAGTACCAGCAAAAGTTTTTTTTTATCATATGGACATTTTGTCCATATAGTACCTGCATTTTGGGAGCCTGAAAATACAGATTTTTGAAAATGGGTCCTGGCTGCCTTTGCATTATAAGTGTGTATAACAAATCTGAATATTTTGAGCAGCGATGTACAAATTCAATGATGATCTTATAGCCCCACCTCTCCCTTAAACTGCGTACGCTAACCGCTACAACAACACAAACAATGGTGAAATACAGTGTTGTGTTCATGATGCAGAAGCTACCAAACTTGTTATGGCTTTTACAGCAAAATCCTCTGCTCCTCTACAACAAGAGGACACGGAGAACAGCATACATTCTCTGGTTTTGGTGTATACAGCACCACTTACAGGCCTGGCATATATACTACAGCGTTTTTAGTGTTTTCATGTGGACTGACAAATTTCTTGAAACAATGCCGTGTTTACAGAAAATGTTTTAAAAACAAAAACATTTTCATCTCCTATTGGACAGGGCGTCAGCTTGGTGGAGACTGTGACTTTTGGCTAAAATAATTTTGGCATCAGTATCAGTGATGATGAGTTCAGAAAATATCAGCACATCGGATACTAACAAAAATAACATATTAAATAAACATATTTTCACTTTGTCACATCAATTAAAAGTTGATTCTCATTATGACATCCATAAATGTAGCATTTTAGATGCAAGACTGATTTTGGTATCAGAGGAGTTTTTCTATTTTTACTTAAGTAAAAAAATCTGAGCACCTGTAACAGTGGTTGATTTATAACTGAACTGTAAAAGCTGTACAGTTTTTAAAGATAAAAACTCATCTTTGCTGCTGTTGTACAGTATCACGAATCAAAATGTGAACTGAAGCTTTTTTTCATTTAAACAAAGTCTTGTTTTAGAGTTCACAATATTTCAAATAAAAATGTTGACAGAAAGATTTCTATAACTGTAGATGAATGTCAGTTCTAGAATTTGTTGTCAGTCTCATGAACCACCAATAATCTGTACTGATATTGGCCCTAAAAAAATTCAGTATTGGTCAACTCCTAGTGTATGGTGCTCTCTTTAATCTTCACACTGCACCTCTTTATACTTTTGTATCCGTCATATCAGTCTGATAATGATTTGGACGACTGTTATCGAGCTGAAAGCCTCTTGGCGTTCCCTGCTGGAACAAGAGTAACTGTTCTTTGTTAGCCTAAAAGTTTGCACATAGAAACTGCACTCATGGGAGAGCAAAACAGGCGAACATGGGGTGGGGGATTTATTTATAACTATTTTGCGTTGATGCTAAGCCATCAGAGGGACCTTGTAGTGCAGAGCAGAGAAGTACCCTAAATGGCTTAGAAGTGAGTGAACAAACATTTTCTACCTCTCTCACATTCCCAATTTAGTTTCCAAAGCAGGTTTACAGCAATTTGTTTCATTTTGAAACTTGCTCCAACTATCTGCTGTTAGTTTGGTTCCTCGCTGCTGCTTGGGGAAAATCACACTTGAGGGGAAAAGCGGGTGGAGAGGGAACATGGTGATGGTGATGATCATAGCATGAGGTATCCCAGTGTTATTTTGGTACACACCATCCTCCATTATCCCAGGCTGCCTGACTCTCAGGTTCCATTTTGAGGACCATTACTGAGAAAGAGGGCGATGGATTTAAGGACTAGTTGTAGTGCTTCAGAAAGTGTTCTAAAACCTTGGAGAGCTGGAGGCAGGAATTGCCTGCAATGTGTTTATCTTTAGTTTACACATATACTGTCATCACCATATTCATTTCAGTTCTATGTTCTTCATAAGGATGTTAAATCTGATATTTTGCTTGTGTTTTTATCTTTAGTATGTGTTTGTTTACTCCCCTTGCCTTGCCTGCTATCTGAGTAGAGCTTGGTGATCCAGACTGCCTGCTTGCCTGGTGCTCTTTAATGAGATTATCAGGCTAAGAGTGTCAGTAAGTAGGATCTAAAATGAAAGCCATTATGGTGCATTATCACAGGGCCCCACCACGCCATCCTCCCCCTGATCCATCTGCTGTAAGGCCACCCACACTGCCACTACGCCCAGATTACAGCTGTGATTAGCACAGCCAAGTGCTGCTTAATTTAAACACCTCTGGAGAACATGTGGCACTTTGCTGTGTTGCTGAGTCACAGCCATTGAACAACCACAAAGGGCAGAGAGGATTTTCTTCTTTTAGAGGACAACACACAGATGAATCTTCTAAAAAAACACTTAAATCTTTTAAGAGGATGATTGACTTTGGGTTTGTTTTCAAGTGTGGACGATAAACTTTATATTTAATTCTTTAATGCCTAGCAGTACAAAGATTTGAGGTGAAAATACAGCGGATATAAAAAATAATGAAACCCTAATTTGTGTTTTACTTGATTTGTTCTTATGTAACATGTTTTTGTGATCATTTGTACAATGTTTTAAGGTTTGTTTTTCTCTTAAATATAAAGGTATAACTTAGACCTTGGTTTTTAGGAGTTACCCTGCTGAATTTATTCAGTGAAGAGGCTGGCATAATAAGCTTAAGCTTCAGCCCACACCTTTTCCAATGCCTAAATCTTATGCGTATTTTATCTACTGTCTATTGAAGATGTAAATTTTATGTGTATTTTGACTGGAGTAAATTGCTGATTCTGATTCAAAATACAATGTACAGCCAAACTGTTTTATCTGCTCATCACAATAGACTAACTCTCACTTGAGAATTTGCTTAAAACTACTTCTTAATTATTTTCTTAAAATTTAGTGTTTGAACTTTTAAGGCCAGTCTAAGATTCAGACAAAACATATTATATATAAACATAGCATAAAGTAGTAAGGACATTTGTGTTTGGTAGATAATGTCTTTGTCTTACTAATGCTTCTTTGCAACCAATCTTATACTGTTGGAAAGCCTGTTTATTTTCCTTTTAAATGGTGCCACATTTGTGAGGAACAGGTATTTGTGGAATGAGCATCAGAGCTGAGTATATGGGTTGGACCCATGAAAAATTTGCTGAATCCTCTCTTCCAATGCCAAACAACTTACTCTGCTATTAACTTTTGTTTGATGTTGCTTTGTGGATTGAATGATCAAAGTCTGAAGAAACCAGAATTATTAGTAATTTAATAATTTATTTATTTGACAAAAAGGGGTCTTAAAAACATTGTGGAAGAACCATACACAGCTACAACAGCCTGGCACCTTCTCCTCATGTGTTTTTTTTTTTTTTAATCAAAAATTGACTAATTGGCCTTCTTACCATGCACCCCCCGTCTCAGTGACACAAAATAGGCTCTTAAACTTAGTTTTCATGGTATTTTTAGTCTCTTCCATCCAAAAATGAAATATAATGAGAATATTTCCACAGTCTAAATTCTGACTCTTAAACATCTCAAAGTTCAATCAGTAAGCTGCTTTTGTGTACAAACACAACTGTGTTGTGCCACTGAAATGGTGCAGATGCTTCTAGAATTTTATTTCTAAGCAATAAAAAGTATAAGGGAGTAAACCTTCTTTTAAGCACCAAATCACATTTCTTTAAAAAGTAACTGAATAATAGATTATTTGAATTGCAAAACTAAGGTTTTTCATTGTTCATGTTATTGCTCCAGTGGAATACTCGCTCCTCAACGGGCTACACACTTTATAATGTCTTATAAATTCTTAAAAAAATGGGTGCAAATCTGTTATGGTGGTGAACCTTGAGAAACAAAAATTCGAGTCTCCCTGTAGCATATGGACAACTTCTTACCTGTAATCTTGTCACGAACCAGCTTGCAGGATTCGATCTCTCCAATGCTTCCAAACAGGCTACGAAACTCCTCCTGGGTCATGTTCTGCGGCAAGTAGTTGACAATGAGGTTGGTCTTGCTGTCATCATTTGTGGGTCCAGTCTGCATGGGCGAGGGGCAGCCGCGGCTATTGGTGGTCGGCCCATTGGCTGTGTTGCCCCCTCCACTGGGGCCATTTGTCACTGGAGCCTCCATGTTACTGATGATCTAGAGTAGGTCAAAGAGGCGGTGGGAAGAGGAGGAAGTAAAAGAGGAGGAAGTAAAAGAGGAGCAACAAAGAATGAGAGCGGGGAGGGAGAAGTTGTTTTTTTAAGTCAGCTTTTGTGCTACATTGAGCAATATGAATAAAAGCATAGACAGGGTGTCATACTCGTTACTAACTGAATTTAAACTTCCAAATAACTCCTGCCTTTTATGTGACAGGGATTAGAATTTTAGATCACTAAATTGAGTTTAGGTTTAGAAAAGTACAAAAGAAACCCGCCAACATGTATTAGCAGTATCCAAAGTGGTGAATAGAAATGCTTTTAATGACGCTTCAACAGCAAAACATCAATATCTATGACTAAACACAAAGTACATAAACTCTTCATTTTACATTTAAATGTCTAAACACGGAGCAATACTTTACATCAAACAATAGACAGGCGAAGGCTAAACAGTTCAATTTAATGTAAACAATTGATGTTTGAATGGACCTTATGGACAAGGAGGGCACGTTTGGACTGCTGATGCTGCTGCTGTGACAGAGAGGTGTTTTTTTTTTCTAGTTTTATTGATAAAAGTTTAAAAGAAGAGCTGTGAGATTGTCGTAAGTGTGAGAAAACAGCAAAAAAGGTGAGAGGGAAAGTCAAAAGTTGAAGGAGGAGGGAGGAAATTTGCACTTTGTTTTTCTAAAAAAGCACTCAGATACATTTTTCATACAAACACTCTGAGTGAACATTATTCTCCAACAACAGCAATGTGTAAGGGGAAATTATTCATACATTTGCATAAAAAACATTTGTTTGATCAAATTAATGGCTTTTTTGCGTTTGTGAGTGTGTGTCAGTGTTTTGCAAAAATTAGAGACACCTAAAATAATTCTGTTTTAAGGAAGATAAAACGGGAAGATGGAGGTGTTTTAGTAAACCTAGACTGATGTTTAAGCAAGCTATTTGTATGTATGAGTGATTCTGATTAAGTGTTAAGAAACAAACAGTTGACTAATGTCAATCTCTACAAAAAAGTCCATGTCCATGCCTGTTAAAGCACAAACTATCAACCCATCTTACTGCTGCACAGGCAGAGTTATGACCTAACATGCTGAAATCCAAATTAAGATGCAAATATTCTTTAATCTGGTTCAATCAAATTTTTAAAGCCATCACTCAGATCTCTCCCTTCCTCCTGTTCAACCATTCAGCTCTCTCTCTGTCTATTTTTAACTATTCTTAAGAACACGCAGACAGGCTGCACTTGGAAGCAGAGCTGGTTTTAGCAAAAGCAGAAAAACGGCACACGAGTCCTACTTCACTCTATTTCTGGAATATCAAAAGACCGGACCCGTGTTCTAATAATATAGCTCAAAGCAGATTTTAAAAAATTCCCAGATTGTCCAGAAATAGTTCTCAAAACCATTTTAGACATTTACAATGTGTGCACCTCTTGACTTTAATCACTTTACTTCCATCAGTCTAACTACTTGTAGTGGTAAGCAAAGACAATGATGAATAGAAACAAAGGAGAAACAATAATGCTTAAGTAATTAAAGAATTACCACTTGTATATTAATAGCATCATAAATTCAGTAAGGTATCAAAGAAAATTGTATCATTACAGACAGTTTTTTTTTTCTGATTTCAATTTATAAAATTTATTTTACACCAGGCTAATGCTAGGAAATTATTCAGAAATATCTAGGATTATGAAATTGTTGAAGAAGTTTACTATCCTTGATTTGTGAAAAAATGGATTAGGTGATCATTTTACTTTCTTTAAAAAGGTAAAAAGGGATGACTGTGTAAAACAATGTTGTCTTTGGTCAGTGATACAAAATGCATTACAATACATGTTAACTTCAAAATTTGCCCATTATTTGTTCAGTACCTGTCTTTTTTACATCTTTGGACTCTTAAATACAGAATCATGTATGCCAGTATCTGCATTTTGTAAAATGCCTACACTATGGATATACCAGCTGCACTTTTGAAGTACTGGTGAATCAGATAGTTGTTCTGTTTTATACACTACGTCTACAAATTTACTATTAGTTGACTTACATGATTCTCAATTCCCGTCCCCTTTATGGAGGAAAATATTGAGCTGATCTCAGGATGTTTTTTAATGCCATGTGGAATGACTTAGATGCAGACACATTTGACTGAATTTTTGTCCAACTATGGTGCTACCTGTTTTGGCCAAAACACTGTTGGATAAAGACATTAAATCTCTCGGTTAAATTAACGTTTTAAGAACAAGAAAAAGCGAACAAACAACAAAAAGTCTCTATAGGGGCTTAGTTAAGATTTCTTTAAAAATGGTCAAGATTAGAAAGAGGGGATTTATGTAACACATAGTGCTTATTTACCCTTTTTAAACACAAATCATTTTTTACTTCAAATACAGGCAGTCACTATTATCTATATTTTAACCCTCACTTTAAAAAGCTACACAATGGAGGGAAATCATTTCAATCTTCTTGCTTGTTTCTTTGAAGATTCTATAAGATTATGTTTTTCCACTGTCATTATTTTATCTTGTAACAAAAGGGCACACAGAAATACTAAGAAAACCATAAGCAGCCTGTTACAACACAACCCACATTGAGTTAAACATAAACCCCACTTCTGACATAAAAACAAGTAACAATTCTGGATTTTGGACAGGCACATGAGGTGGGTAATCAGATTTCAAGATGGAGGAGGCCACACATTAAGGTGTGCCCCTGCACAAACAGCTGGCAATTTGGGAAAATTAGGTCTACATCTATTCTTATGTAGCATTACAGTCACGCAGAAACAAAGTTTCATCTGACTGTGCACTTGTATATAGAATAAAATGTGACTTGGCTTAATAAATCTTGATATCCAAGGAGACGTCAATGAGTCACATTTTTTACTTTATTTGGGTGCAGCAGCACCAACAAAATGTCAGTCTCAAATCTGTATCCATACTCACATTTTACACAAATGCACACACTCGCACACACTGGCATGCATGCCCACGCTTCTATGCATTCATCCGCAGAGAGAGTGCATCCTCAAATACACACACGTACACACATGCACAGGCAGAACAATGGCCCGAGCCCACAGCAGAAAAACAAACAGACAGGGAGATGTCTAAAAGCTCTCAAGATGAGAGCCGCATGCAAATTGTTCTTTTGACAGTATCCTTTCCTCCTCACTCACCGCTCCACCACAACAGAGACACAGACACAGAGAGAGACACAGAAACAGGCAGAGAGAGGTAGAGCAGAGAGGAAGAAGAGAATAGTATCTAGCCATAACAGAGTTGATTGGAGAGGGCCTTATTAAATCTGTTTACATTCCCTGCTGAGCTCCATTCTGTCAGAGAGACTTTCAACTCCATGGGACGCTTTCGGAGGAGTTTTTTTACACCAAAATGGCTGCCTCTAATTAACAGGGACCTGCCGAGTCCCAGTGGCCAATTATATTCCTCTCCTTGTCCCTGCCCACCAGCATTTGTGCGGCTCAGCGGTCCACTTCATGTTGGTTGGGAACACTCTGGCTGCCCCTGCTCTCCCACTGTGGAACGCAGCGCGGTGGACAGAACTCGTGGCATGCCCTGGCGACTCGGAACAACACTCAGCCCTCTCTAGCTCTCAGCTTCAAGATGCTGCTTCTTTTACTTGCAAGTTTGATTCCTCTCATTCAAGAGGCACAGGCAGCTCTAAGATTCCAGCTAAAAGTAATCGATACAGTCTGGCTGCAGTCGTATAGGTATATTCAAGAATAGATAGCCAGAGTTGTAAGATGAATGATATCTGGCGGCCATTCTTTAAATCTTTAAAACTTCAAAAATGCAACAAAACTCTTTGAATCAGGGATTCCTGATTGGCTTTTGGATTCATGTTGGGTGTTGGATGTATGTATTTGTATATATATATGTGTTTGTGTATTTTACATATGTATATATCTATTAATGCATACATTTGTATCCATAAAGTGAAGAGTTTGTCTTCAGCCTGCTCTATTGTAAGGTGTCTTGAGATAACACTTGTTATGAATTGGCGCTATACAAATAAAGATTGATTGAATGATTGGTTGATTAATTGATTGATTGATTGACTGATTTGAATAAACCATTTTTTAGATTATTTTTTATAGGTATCAAAGACACAGAATGAAACTACAGGAGAAATAAAATGTGGTGTAAAACTCATTAAAGTGTTAAGGTTAAAGCAGAATAGGTTCTTAAGAAATGCTGAATAATATAGTTTTGAATGTTTTAATGCGGATAACGGTTGAGTGTTACAATTGTAAGGCAGATACTGAAATATCTGGATTTTTAACAGTGCTATTTTTTGCAGCTCGACACTATATTTGGTCTTGGTCTTTAGAAAAAATGTTTGTTAGTTAAAATTACTTTTTAGTAATTTTAGACCTTTATGTTTTGAGTTAGGTCTAGTATATGAAAACTCAAAACATGAAAGTTCAATTTTGGCAAAATAATTTCATTCTGGTAACCTTAACCTGCCAAATGATATACTTAATAAGAATGTAAAATACTTGTATTGATACACTATAAGAACTTAACCTAAGCACTGTTGATATCGATACCCCTACCAATAATTTTCTATTAAATGTGGAAGTTACAGAAGTGTATCAGTTTAATTTTACTAAAAAAACAAACAAAAGGAAAAAAAACAAGCATACTTCTCACCCAAACAGCTGTATTTGTCCTACTTTCCCACCAGTAACTGAATTTTCTTATGTTTGAATAAATCATGTGAGTTTTGTGTTCCTCTATCTGGCAGTAAATTCACCCTGCAACCCTGAACACATCAAAAGTATTTTTAGTAATTAGATATATAACTTTAATCCTGACAGTTTCAAAACTGATTTTAACATCAATTATGAGGGTAGTGTTGTGGTAAGACTCTAGAGATACAATAAATAAGTGTGATACAGCGGTGACAACCCTACATATCACAATATTATAAGCAAGGCAATATGTTATGATGTTTTTTTAAACCTTTTAAAAAATGGTATTAGGAACATGCAATATCATACACATAAACAGTTCCTAGTATTTTTCTCTTCAAATGAAGCATGATCCTTACATCATGGATAAACTGAATTGGCTGTTTCAGGAACAGAAATGTTTAACCAGCCATGCCAGATAGACAGTTTCATATATTATACAGGTTATATTTGATAAAACCATCTGGGAAACAGCCATAAAGTTTTTGGGGAGGAATCTTTTAAAACATCTGCAGGTGATTAGACAATTGTTTTGTCAATAACTTTCCTTATGGGGCAGTCACATAATGTAGTATTTAGGCGCTACAACCAAGGAATATAGTACATAACTTGGTGCAGTTTGTAAATCCAATTATTGCCAAAACCTCCTGGAGAAAGGAAAATATATTTTCCATCAAGAAATGTTTCCCATGGTGTACTTTGTTCTTTATTCAGTGAAGAAATGTTGTTGGGATCTGACTCAAAAGCCACCACAGCAGACAGCATCAAGGCTCATCACTTTTTCACTTGCAGTCACCTCTTACTGTTGTCACACTTCCTGCCTCTTTCTCCTCAAAAGATGCTGATTGGGCAGTGCCACTGCAGACCAGGCTCAACTGTAACAGCTTGAAGCTTTGCAAGATGCATCAGCCTGATTAGTGTTGAATCAGGCTGATGCATCTGCACTGCAAGGTTAAGAAATGATCATAAAAAACTGTAAAGGACAAACAAAGAGTCAAAAGGCTGAAGACCTGCAGCTAACCTGCAGCCAGAAGCTGAACTGTTGAACAAAAATTATCCCATATAATCATAAATCATGAAATCATGAAATAATAAGGTATCAGTATCAGTTCCCAGAAGCCCAGCGGGTTATGTCTACATACTTACTTCATTTATTTTCTGGTTCTTGTGAATAGGTATTATGTAAATATGAATGTTTGGCAAAGACTACCTGTTAATTGAATAGTGGAGAAGGGGTAGGTTCAAATAAGCTTATGCTTCATCCTACTCCTTTTCGGACATGTTGGATTAATATTATTATTGTTGTTTCAACAAATCTCATTAGTTTTTTTTTGTTTGTTTTTTCAGTCCACTTCGTGTGATTCTAGCATATGTTCGAAATAAAGCATTCATTCATTCAGGCTCTTGCCTCATGTGGGTTTAGGTTATATTTAGGCCTGCAGCCTATGTGCTGTGTGTCTGCCCCCTGCTCTTGTGCCCCCTTTCTGACTCTATACTTCACTATCCACTGACAATAAAGGAAATAAGGCCAAAAAAAAAAAAACTTTAAGAAAAACACTGATACAGTGTTGCAACACAAAACACTGCAATATGTTGGTGTACTGAAACTTTCTTACAGCCCTATTAATGACATTCATTTAATGAGTGGGATATGCTACAAAATTTGATGTGGTTACCACGACTTTTTTTTGGTGGAGGAGGAAATCTGCCCCACAGGAGCCACAGACAGCATTATGTGTCTGAAAGCCACCTGCAGCAGCAGCCAAAGCAGATTTTCAACCTGCTGACAGTCAATTGTGCCATATTATAGTTCAATTTATTATTCAATGCAAACACTAACATCATTTGTACTCTCTCATGCCACTTTAAACAACCATGCACACACAAACACAATCTCATGCTTTTATTTGCCTATTTTGCCTTTCTTTTGCTTTAATTTGACAGGCAGTATGCACAGCAGGTAAACATCATGGATTTTGAAAATTTGACAGCCAACGTCTTACATTCTAGTCGTTGTTTTTAACATTAAAGTAAACTGCATATGCATTTTTTCAAAGCGTAATGACTGAAAATCAATTTTTTTTGTTAATCATTTCATCTTTGTAAAAAAAATAACATTTTTAAGACATATTTGTCTTAAAATTGGCTTATTAAAAATATTTCCTGAAAGTGTCTTTCTCTACCGTGCACTAGTTTCCTAAAATTCGCACTATGCATTGATTTAAAATGCTGAGTATGCTTTTCACTTGTCTCTGAAACCCCCATTCCTCTCTCCATCTATCAATCTCTGCTCTAGCTCCAACTGTCTCAGTCAGCAGCATCCTCAACCAGTGTGCATTTATGTGAACACAGTACAATATCAGATCATATCACTTCATGGGTGTGTAAAATGGCTGGTGCCATCCATTTGGCAGCAGTAGTCTCCTTACCATCTTTGGCTGTGTCAGCAATCCCTTCTCTGCCCAGCCCTGGAGCTGTGGGAGCTCAGCCTGACGCCACTGTGTCTCTGTCGACCCCTATGGAGCGGAGCACAGGGAGGGAGGGACGCACAGCCCACCGTCAACATCATACACTCACTTTGGGGGTTAGGGAATATGATGGGATTTGGGGAGTGGGGGGAATTCGGGATGAGGGAGAAAATGGCAGTCACTGGAAAAAAGTGCAGTTACACCTTTAGAGCAAAGCCACCAGTCAGACTAAAACAAAGAAAGGTGGCTCAGGATTTGTGCTTTGCCTGGTTAAAATGGTTCTTTTCACTGGTGATGACATATAAGAATAATGATTCATTATGGACTTTTTATTTCGAAGGTGGAGTGTCTTTGATTGAAAAGGGGGTGGAGATATTTTTCCTCCAGTTGTTTCAATCATATGAGTGGGCTGAAAAGAATTGCATGTGTGTTGAAAACAGCAGATTGGTGTGGTGAATGCGATGACCTTGGCAGAGTTTATAATGAGGGTTTCCCTTTTGCTATCTGTGGGTAAACAAGCCTGTGGTTGAGGAGACAGAAATGCCACAAATGAGCAGAAAGTCTGTTCAGTAGCTCTCCGGTGCGGGGGGGCTAAACTGCCTGCAGCTATCTACGGATGCTACAAGCAGCCAATTTAACAGGAGAGCAGGAAGAGAGGAGGACTGACCTCTGCCTTCATTTACTCCTTCAGAAAGATGAGGAGAGGGGGAGAGGGATCAGATGGGTGGAGGAAGAAAAAGGCAAGGGCTGAGTAATGGGGAAGACACTTCCAATACTTCAAAGAAAGAGACAGAGGTGGTGGGGGAGGAGAGAGAGAAGGAGAGAGTCTAAACATGTTCTGTTGTCAATGTGTCGTGTAAACTTAGGCAGGTATGCATAATGGAGGTCTAAATGAGAGTGAACTGTCAGCTACAAAGGGAAAAAGAAGATACAGAAGGGCAGAGAGGTCAGGGCAGAAAAGAGGACAAGGAATATTGTTTCTGCGAGCTGACAGGTTACGGTGAATGTTGAGATCTCTTGAGCGTATTTATTAAGACCAAGCAGGTTGAGCCACCATTGTTTTAGTCTGCTGAGGACTTAAGTCTAACTACTGATCAATGGATGTCTTAATTATAAAAACACTGTTTTTAATCTAAGGGGGAAAATAGTAAAAACACTGGGTTTTTTTCCTATCTCAATCTCTAGGCTACACAATGTTTTGAAAAATTGAGCTTAAAAAGGTCAACCCATAGAAAAATCAGTCCTTATGGTAGGGTGTCCACAGCAGCTACAGTTTGCAGTAGGGCTGAACGATACATCATAACAACAATTAATGACATTTAGGTCACATTTTATCATATATTCATATTCATATATTCAGTTTTGAAGACTGCCAGAGCATGTTTTGTAATCACTACTGTTCAAAAAACTTTCTAGTTTTCATTTATTAAGTACCCCTGACTCAACCCTTTTCTCACTCTCTGAGAGCCACTTTTGAGGCCCACTTCCCCAAATGGCTGGCCAGTCTACTCTGTGATAACTGGTCAGTTTAATGCTGCTCAGCACCATGTTTTCAACAGCTCTGCATTAATTCTATAGCCCATGCTCTGTACTGAGCTTGTCACCCTGAGTCAGTGAGCTTGAACAACTGACTAAACAGTGTAAGGATATTATACAGGTAGGTCTACTTTGGGACCGGAGGAATTAGCCATGTGAGGCAGCTACTGCCACTAGAGGGAGAAGTTCTGAAGCCTTGGACTTTGTTTTCATGTGTAGATGTACTCTGTTAGACAAAGGAGACATGTAAAACACACAACAGTGCATACAAAACACAAAAAGCATAATGTGACCTCTTTAAAGAGACACATTGACAAGTACCAAGTTTATTGGTAAAATTTTCACACAGAAAGAATTGTGTAGCTCCGCTTTCTCTTTCTCTCCACTTCATATTTTAACAACTCAAAGGGCAATAGTAATTTGTAATAAAGTTATTTTTTCATTTCCTGAAAAGAAGCAATATTGGATATAGGAAGTTTGTGCCCAACAGCGACGAAATGTACAATAAAACTGCACTATGAGATGTACCTAATAAAAACAAAAAAAACTACAATCTATGCTGCAAAAAGGACTTTTTATTGCAATGTCAGTTTCTTTTAATATCGTTCAGCCCTAACTGCAGCCACTGAAAGTTCATTCATGAAAAATAATTTTTATTTTGTATTAAAAAGGTGAATAAACCACTCAACCTGCTGTTAAGTGTACAACTGAAAATCTATCCTGAAAAAAGAAAGTGTTAGGCACAGGTGAAACAACAATAGCATTTTTCACCCATCATTGTACACACTATGTCAGTGCAGAGGGGAATGGTGTGTCGCAGCAAGCAGACAGTGCAGTATCATAGTAGCATGTACATATGTGGTGATCAAAATGTAAGAAGCAGCAAGCAGATGTGTATGAGTCTGCATTTCAACAGCCAACAAATAGCGCGAGGGCATCAAGTCGGCAAAAAGGATCGTTAAATTTCTAAGAAGTGCATTAAAATCTGTGCAATATACAGTGTTCACGGCTCAACCATTCAGTAAGACAGTCTCAGGCATTAAACACACACACACACCTACACAGTTTTGTCCTTCATATTTTTGCCATCCTTGCTTTATCACATGAACTCACACATGAGCATTTTCTGATAAAATCTTGAAAACACTGGAATAAGGGTGCAATGCAATTACATTCAGCTGCCGTTGAGATGAGAAACCGCTCATGGATACATTTTCAATTATTCAGGGAATACATTTCAGTCTGTGCTCTGATGCTGGGAAAACTTATTATATAATCAATACACTCTATAATGCCATTAATATTTGATGCCACAAAAGTGCTTCCTGTCTCCTTGGGCACCCAGCCAACGGTGTCTGGGTGCTGCAGTCAAACAGGACGAGGCTTATCCCCTGATTGGGAGGAAGGGGAGTAAACATTTGTTCTCTTCTAACAGTTGAAATAGATCAAATGCAAATTTCCTCCCTGTGCACTGTAAATGAATTAATTTTGATTCCTTTTTTCCAAACTATGCACCTTATCACAGGAGCTAAATTCAGATGGCGGAAGAGTTTGTGTCTACCTTTATGTCCTTTTTTTACCTTTGTCTCTTCTCTGCGGCTTCCTGAGCATGAAACCAACACTTCAGACTGCTGGCCTGGCGCAAGCTTCCCTTGCCCTTTCTCCTTCAGAGCTTAGACAATCAATTTAGGCCGACTTGGCCAGGATAGATGGGAGGCTGTTGAGACTGCGGACTAGACAGTATGCTGCAGGATCTCTGTGCTGATAGACACGCTGCCTGGCAGTAACAAAATGGAGCCAGCATGAATCCATCTGACTTGCTAGACTGCGATTCACCATCTTGCTTCACATATTATCTGTGATTTCCTTGTGTCTTTTGAGCTTCATTCATTCCATTATTTTCAAGGTTAAGCTTCAGTTTTTTAAAAATTTGATTGGCCACTTGTAGATGAATGAAGATATTTTGCAACTTAAGGAGAGACTTAAAATCTTGTCCTTTTTCTAGCTTGCTTCTTTGCCATCAAGCAGCAACAAGTGCTTCTACTCGCAGTCAAACACTTTCCACGTGCCCAAGAGTGATACTGAATTGGAGTTAGTTATACTGAATTGGCATTCCTACAAAACTGACTGAGATACAAAAAATTAATATGGCTTTACTGTTTCTGCATCCTGACCAGTAATGCTCCCCGTAATGCTCTCTGCACTATTGATTTTTATTTTTCTCTCTCCAACTCACTTTCTTCCTTGCTATCTCTCTCTCTTGCCATCTCTCAACCTCCACCAGCATCTTCCAAAGCTTTGAAAACATCCCACAGGTCAGGCGGATGCTGGGCCGGATCAATCGGGGAAAGTAATCTGGGACGCCTTGTCGTGCACTCAAAAACACACACACACATGCACGCACACACACCCACAATGACACATCACAGATCCTCAACGCCATACACCCCTCCTCTGTTGCTCTCTGGCCTGCCTGCCTCCAGTCTCATCGATCTGCATCTACTTTACCAAATGGATTCTTCTCTCTTTCTATCTTTGTCCTCTCCTTTTCTCTTTGTGCAACTAGGAATAATAATGTTCCAGACCATGCCAGACGTGTACGTAAGCAATTTTTCATTTAACTTTGGCTTGACTTCTTTCCACCTCTGTTCTCTCTCTTTTGTGATGTTTCAGTGTTTCAGAAGGATCGATGAAGCTTTTCCCACACACTCCCTCAAAGCTCCTGGGTAATCTGCACACATTTGTGTAAGGCCAATGCTCAGGAAATGACAGAAAAAAAGTCAGTTCCTACGGGATATGACAGGCAAGATGAATATTATCATATAAAGATTTGTACTTCTAAGAATTTTAGAATGAGAGTTGGCACTTGTAGAGGTGCTGATTGCCTAGCAGTTTTGTCCGAACAAGGGCTGAGAACCACAGGGTGGTTCACTTTACGAGTTGATAAGCTACAATATAATATGATACACAGTCTGCAAAATCTATGATATTACAATAAAGCATGCTGCGCCAGTTGATATATTGCTATACCTAATGGTATATATTACAATACCCAGAGAACAGGGTATAAAATGGCTCTAATGGGGTTCACTGAAGGATCAACATATTTACTCAGTAATTGTCACTTCAAGAGGATATGAAGAAGACCATGATGAAACAAAGTCTGTACTTCCTTTTTGTTTTTTGTAATCAACAAAACAAAAATGAAAACAGTAAAAATGAATTTGTGTGTGAACACATCATTAGCTGCAGGAGTTCAATAAAGACGGTTGTATTTGAGACATCATTTACAATTGTGTGCAGATATGTCACAAATATGTTTACACATTTTTATAAATAAATAAACACTTTTGATAACCTGTATGACCCATCCACAACTATTTCCAACACTGCCAGTAACTCCAAAATGTTAAATCTTCCAGTTTTACCAATCAAGATGTGCTATATCGCAGCTTTGTGTTTTTCTTTGCATGCACAGGGACACATTTAGGGCTGGGGGATAGCTGAATGGTGATATTTAATATATATGTCAATATTTTGCTTTAGACCATTTTGAGCTGTGCCAGTACATCCTCCATCTTTTCTTTTGTAGCAGCACAAGTCCCCTTTACTTTTGAACTTTATCTGGATTTAATTATGGCAGGATCATACCATATTTTTAACTGTCATCTAGCATTAGCCCCTAATGCACACTTATCTTTGATGTATTCACCTCCACTCACTGTACACTCACCTATGTCACTGGCGCTGCCATGAGGAGCCTTTAAAGACTGACATGCCAAGTAAAATGAACAGACATCTCATAAAAGTGCTGTAGTTTTTAAATGAAAATAATATAACTTGGATTGCATGTGCCAGTACGATGATACAACACTGTATTGATGTCTAGTCCTGTTGTATTTGATGCGGGACCCTTTCATATTATACCCCTTCTTTCGCTCTCTCCTTTGCAACTCCATTTACTGTCCTATCCATGAAGTAAAGGCATTAAAAGTCCCACTAAAACGTAAAGAAGACTTGGCAAATATAGTATAATGTAATATATGCAAAGTTCTATTAAGTTTTAATCGTTTCTAAAGGAAAGAAAGTACAAAAGGCTTTGACATTGTTTTTGATGGGATTTTCATAATTCAAACAAAAAAACAAATTCCGCTCCCTCTGGACTCATTGGTTTAATTACTTCTCCCAAAAACTTTCACTCAAAATATGACTTCATGCTGCTTTGTGGGCAGTCAAAAGACTGAATATCCTTCAAGGACAACAACTGAAGACCAGCAGTGCTCCATACATGCACAGCCACTTCCTCTCACAAACACACATGCATACAAACACATGCACACTGACACACTACACTCTCCTTTCACTCAGCCAAACTGTAGGCGGAACTGGAGCCATTTGTCCACTGGCTTAAACCCAACTCTGCACCAACGCATGCAGAAAATTGGTGAGCATCTTGACTCTGGAGATGACACTTCAATTTGTGCAGCTCCAGTGACTGGTGCTCTGCAGTCCCTCCCTTGTGGGGGTGTGAGATCAGCTGGACACCTGCCTGACTGTTCTGGCTGAAGCCTGAAGCATGGGGACTGAGCCTTGGAAGCTAAGGCCTGGCTTTGCCTTTCAGCCCATAGTCTCCGTTCCATAGCGCTTACCCTGGCCTGGCCCCCTCAGGTCCTCATTGCACTTTCCCTGAATCCACACCATTGCCAGGAAGGGCACCTGATTTGTTGCCCCTAACCACATTTCACCATCCAATCCCTGGCTGAGAGTCAAAGCAGTGCCATCACTTTACCGTCTCCCCTAAAACAACACCAAGTCCCCATCAACATCTCTGCCAGTCTTTGTTCCTGCTCAAGCTGCTACTGCAGCTAACATCTCTGCACCCAGCTCAGTTAAATCAGCAACATGCCTCCACTGTGCCTCGCTGTCCGTCCCGCTGTAATCCCTGGGTGTGACGGATAGGACTGATCACTGTCGAGGCCCTCAGCAAGACATTTTGGTGGATTAAAGAGGGTAAATCACCGTCTCATCCTCTACATGGGATTCTCAGCTTAATTAAATGTGATTAATGTGGTTAAAGGTTTTAGTGAAGATGATATCTATTCAGTATGTAGGGCGTATTAACGAAGAATTAACCTTGTTTCTGCATGTGGTGAGAACAAAAGGCGCTTTCAGAAATAAAGAGAAGTGGTAAAAAAACAAGCAGGAGAGACAGCATCATTCATTTTTACCCCCATGCTTTTCTATTGCACAAATGTCATGTTTACTTTCCTTTTTTAAGATCAAGAGTGGTTAAGCTGACTCACCCAGACCATTATGTGAATTAATATACATGTAAGTGACCCAATGAGAATTTAGAATACTTTTGAGTGCATTTCAGGAAATAGCTTGCTCTGATTTCCATGTCAGGGCTGAGTTGCTTTTAGCTGGGCTGGGATGGAGGATGTAGGGGCAAAGGACAGACACTGAGACAGGGAGAGCAGGCAGTCTGATCCATCTGAGTCAGCGCCGTATGTCATGAAGCAAGGACACCACCTCCACAAGTAGCTGGCAGGTGAAAGCAGCCACGCACCTGTGCAGGCAACAAGCCATTTTAGCGCGGCTGTCTCCTATCTTTAGAAAAATATTCGTAAACAAACATATGCAAACATGCACAAATACACACAGGATCACATAACTCAACTTTCCAACTGTACACTGTAACTGTGCCCACCTGCATGGAGCAGGTCAAGGATACACAAGTCAGCAATCCTGTGCTATTTCAACCAACTCTAGAAACCACTGTGTATTCCTTGCATGCACAAACTGAGAGATATGCTTGTTATGTGTATTAAAAACACCCTTGAAGAACATAATTGACTAAAACCACTCCCATGAATGTGTTCTCTATGAATATTTTCCTTAAGCAACAAAATAGGAGACATGTAAACTCCTCACTGAACTCAGCTCTCTTTATAAAATACACAGAAGTTCTAACCAAAACTGGTTTGAGGCAGGAAGAGGTAATATTAGCTTTGTTGAGCAGGTATTTAAACAGCTCTAAACAGCCTAGAGGTATATGATAAGAATAATAAAAACCTACAGCACAGCACTTAGACTGAGAACAAGGCTGAGAGAGGGGAGGCAGAGCCAGAGCACTTTCTAATCTAATCACTGTTTCCCCCATCAGTTGCATCTCAGACACAGCCTGCCTGTATATGTGTGTGTGTGAGAGTGTGTGAGTGTGTGTGCCTTGCAGCAAAGGGACGGAGCTAAATCACATAGACACTAACCGACCGTTGTACTTGAGAATTCATTCCACAGCCTTAGGTTCTGTGTGAGGGTGTGGCTGAGTGTGTGCATGAGTGTGCCAGGCTAATCTGGTTATTGATTCAGCTCTGGACTAAAGCTCACATAATCAAATAGCTGTGAGGGGAAAGGACAGCCGTCCGTCATCTGTCTTAATGGGTAAACAGTTTGATGGAGGCAGTGAATAACTGGAAACTACATGCCGATGAGATTACAATATTTCCAATAGACACATGAGTTCAGATGTTTCAGATAATCTACCGTGGGTAGAAGGTTCTAATGGCTGTTAGACTTGGCAGTGATAATGTCCCTAAAAAATGTATGAAAATTCTCAATGTTTTAACCATGAGTAGAGATAATTTCACCTATCCCACAAAAGCATACTCTTGAATAATCCTGTGATGTTGCTGATGATTCCAGCTCCTTATAGGCCTTTGTGCATAGGGCAAGCTTAACTGCCCCCCTTGCTGTCACTGTTTTATTCATCCAAAATCGCTGCATATTTAAAAAAAGTATAAAAAAGTACCTGATGTTGTACCAATTATGTTTGCACAATGACTCCATAACTTTTGTCTGTCACATTGTATTTTCAAAGCACAACTTTCTGCACTTCCATCCAAGTCATGTAGAGATTTTTGACTACTCAGAGCAGCAGCTGAGACAACAACAGTGGCTGCAGCCCCCATTCTCTCTCCTTCCTGCTCTCTTCCTCATACTAAAACATAATTTTCAACAAAATGCGATGCGATTCTGTGAATTTAGGAGCCTCACAGATATGGCAATTATTTGTGCTCACTGTCACACAAGGCAAGACAGACTAAATTAAATGGATGAATTCTTTGTCCTACATGAGTTTTTTTGCACAAAGCACCATGCTGTAACATACCAGCCTGAAGCATTTGAATGACTCTGTGAGTAGTGGATGAGGCAAGTGTGTCTTTTCTTCTTTTTAAAGCAGTAAAAGAACCATAAAATAACCTTTGCTGCTTGAGAATTCTGTAACATTTTGTCTCAAAGCCTGAATTTTTGCCATGAAAAGAGAAATGTATGCTTTTGAATAGCTTGTACAAAGTTTGTATCTGTGACATTTTAATTTGATTATAGATCCAAGAAATGCACCAAAATAAACAAAAAGATAATAGATTAATAAAAAATAAAAAACAAAGAAAAATGTGCAAAAACCTTAAGTTTTACTTTAAGTCTGTGAGTATAGCCATCTCTTACCACTGTGTCATAATATTTTGTCATATTGTACATATCCTTTCAGCTGTTTAGGTCTTTAGGAAGTCAACAGAAATTATCTTTAGTTGGTTGCCTCTTCAGAGACAATAAGACAAGTGAGGCATAACTTGGTGAAACACTGCATATAGAAAAAATCCTTTTCACAGATCAAATGAAGTGAAAGCCACATGTCTGTAGCAACATTTTGATTAGTTTACTGGTTAAGATAACCCTTACAGCTTTATGGTTCAACCAGTCAATGACACGACTTAAGTTACAAAAAAAAAATAGTTTCAAAGCAGAGTTAAGTATGGACCTCATGTCATAAAGAGGTCATATTTTGCCATATTAGGTTCTTATTGTATATTTTTTTTCAGGTATGTTCATCATAAATAACGTTCAGAGAACCCCTGTTTTCATATACAGGCAGCCCCTGATAGTGCTGTATTTTTATTTTCAGTTTTTGCTTTGTTGGAGTTCCTGTCTCTTTAAGGCTTCCTTCCCCATGAGGGCCCAGTCTGCTCTGATTGGTTTACAGGTCAACTCTCTATGTGGAGGAGAGGAAGAAGTCTTCATGCTTCAGACTTTTTGTTTTGTTCCCAAAGGTGCTCCATCACTTGGAACAGACAATTTAAGCTCACCAAAGCTCGTATGGATTTAAAAAAGCAAGATATGAGCTCTTTAAGCTTAGGCATAGCTGGTGAAAAAGACAACTTTCTGAAAAATATATTTTATTATTTCAATCCTGTTTTCACACAACACATGCTTAACATAGTAATTAACAAGCTGGTATTTAGGGCTCAGCTGTACTATTTCTTTTGTGCCTAACAATCAGTTTCAAAATAGAATTAAATTGTCATACAAATAAAACACAAACGTTAGAACACTGCCTCCTATTAATGACTACACAGTCAGTTTAGAGTTTGACTAAGAATTTGATGCGAGCCTATCTCCTGTGAAAATCTAATCTCACTGCAACTTGATGGGACAGAAGTGCAATTTAGTGCAGCAGGAAGTGGAGAGAGGGAGACACGAAGCCTCAGTGTATACCAGCACAGCTAACAGCCGAGGCCCACGGCACACCAGCTAAACCATTAAGTGTGGCTTCCATTCAAATGGGCAGATTAATCCTCCCTACTGCCATACAGAGCCGAGTAATTGAAAATGCCCACAGGAGACTATCTTTGCTCATATACTGTGTGCATATGCCAGGGAGGCGATGTATAGAAGGCGGTGGCTGATTGCCATAGAAAATTCTGCAGCGGCGTTTATTCTGACAGCATGTGCCGAAGAGCTGCGCAGCTGTGAGATAGCACACATATATCTCTTCACCGTTCACATTTTCTCGCTCCCTTTCTTTTCTCTTTTGGACATTTTCTCACTTTACCTCCCAATATCATCCTGACAGGTGCAGTTTGTGCCTGCTGCTGACATTTATCTGTCTTGATAAGCATCTGATAACACGGTCCCTCCAAATCCATCAGGTTTTACAGAGCTGGTAGGACACCAATTTTGTTGAGTCAAAGGGAGTAAGTGTTGACTGTGAGGATCCATATTCCTGTTGGGACAAACACATCTTTTATCAAAATTACTGTCTCATACTGGTGCAAAACAACCACAGTTTTGGGGCTGGCTTACTTTCTATCTCTGGTCTAATCGACTATGTGCTTCATGCAACAGAAAAAAAATAATCTCTGCCAGATTTGAGTTTGTCAAATCCCATTTTTCCCATTTGGATATCAAGAAAGCAAGAATGTATTCCACATTACAAGTTTGTAAATCAAATTATTAAATCAGTGTTTTACTTCCCGATATTAGTCCACTGTAATTTAGTCAGTATCTGAGGTAGACATACTGATAGTTATACACTTTGTAGATATAACTCAGTTGTAAAGATTGAAAACAAAAACTGCTGAGTATTAGCTTCCCCCTTCTTTCATAAGCTCCAATCATTTGCAAAATGATGGCTTTCAAGTTATGATCTTCATGAGTCACTGACCACAACTGACTCGCAGGACCCTCCATATCCTCTCTCCTTCCTCTGTGGTACTTTCCTGTGTCCTAGTACTGCAAAGAGCAAGATCAGCCTTTTTTTGCCCCTGCGTTGGAGCTATGGTTGATGAGAAAAGGCAGCCTGGAGGCTGTCGTGTGGGATGCTGTATTTGTAGGACCTAATGTGTCTATTACCAACCACAATGGTGCCATTTTGTAGCATGTTCAGTTGCATGTTCAATCTATAATTCATCTGGATACAGAAATGTATAAATGTTTAATATGTCAGAGGCGGCGAGGCCTGTCGAAAGCATGACCTTGAAATGTCCTTTAAACATCATACAGCGACAGTAAGGGGGGCAGTTAAGCTTGCTGAAGCCAAACAACACACACACACACACACACACCCACACACACACACATACATACACAGCCTGTCTGCCTGCTGATGCTTTCTGCTGCTTTCTGTTCCCCTTTTTTCCTGGGATGCAAAATGCAGATGAGACGAGTCAGCCTCTTGTGCACAGTCTCGGGAGAAACTGCCACTCAAATCCAAACATCTGTATGAAATACCAAAACACACAGCGTACAGTGGAGGATGAGAGAAAGAGAGGGAGGAGAGAAGGAAGAGAGAGAGGGGATGGAGAAAGAATGAGCAGTAAAGTAGCTAAGAAAGCCAGCGTTCGCCTCTCCTTCTGTAGCTTTGACTGAACAAAGAGCTATATACACATGAATACCTCTTTCCTCCCACTGTATTTTCCATCGGGATATTTATTCTGAAAAGCAGCGATGCACAACAAGGGCTCGGTCCTGTGTTTGCTAGTGGGCTGAGGCGCCAACACTCCCCAGCTGATTATGTGTCTGTCTGTAGCAGTTTGAGCTCCTGCCAAAGGAATTAGGTCTAGTATTTGTGAATGCTGTTCCCCTCACAGCAGAATGCCTTGCCATGCCTCTCAGATTTCTAGCTCTTTAAAAAAAGAGAGGGGAAAAAAGAAACATTTTAAATAAATGAAGGAAATCGCTGCGGAAGCCTATTAAATTTTCAATGTGACCGTTTTGTGAGTCTTCATGTGTGTTTAGGCTTTGCACAAAAGGAATATTTAAAAACCAAAGCGTGCTAATTGGGACAAAGATTGTTACAGTGTCTTCTTATTCAAACAGGCTTTTGGCTCATTAACTGCTTCCATCCAGCTTTTGTTGAAATGAAAGGAGAACAGACATTTAAAGACAATGAAATATTTTGTGATAATTTTATAGACACTGTACCACCATAATACAGATAGACTGCATAATGTAATGGAAAAATTAAAATGCCAATAGCAACGTCTCAACCTGAGTTTAAAGGAAAGGAAATGAATGTTTTTCTTTTACTGTAATGTCTTAGTACTTTCATTTTTATACTAGGGCTGTCAGCATAGAGACCATTTTTGAATATCTGTTTGAGCATGGGTTTAAAAATCTGTATCTAAACTGTAAATATACATTCAAATTGAAAATATACCGTTCTGCAGCACATTTGGGTACCTGGAGCAATAGACTGCCAATCCAACAGAGGGCGCTACTGGCACAACTTAACCGTCCATTGCTGTCTTGACCTTAACAACTAGAGGTACACCTTGAGAAAATGGAGGACAGGCAAAGCCACTCAGTGGAAGCACTTTGGGCTCTATACCGCTGATGGCAAAATAAAATACAGGTAATATTGTTTATATCTAAAGAGTTGTAGCTGAACTAAGATAGTGTTAAGCAAGCCACCATTTTGGATAATTTTCTTGACTGTGTGTTTGGCCCTCCCCACCTTTCTTCCTTTGCACAAAATCAAAATTAAAAATATCACAACAGCTCACTCCATCCCCTGCTCACTTATAACAACAATCCTCTCAGCTGTCCCAACATGAAGGCAGAGGAAGACGTAACCCTACTGAAGAGATACTACAAGGAAAAATAGTGTCTCAATGATTCATGTTCAACAAATGACTCTCAAAATCCAAAAATCAAAAATAAGCAGCAGAAAGATGTGCCCAGAATGCCAAAAAGGTGTCAAAAACAGCTTAGGCATGTTGAATGTTTTCAAAATTTCACATAAGCATCACAGAGTGCAATATAATGATTATGTAAAATGGTGAGCCCCAAACTCAAAGTTTTTGAAACCCTCTGCATCAAAACAGTTCTACTTTTAGCTTCATTAACCTGTTTTTTTTTGTTTGTTTTTTTTTAAATTGAAAAATCTATCAGATTTTGCCAATTGCCTAGATAATATCAAGATAAAAATTTTGGTCCATATTATTGAGCCTAAAACCCCTGTATTACTTAAAAATTACAATTACAGATATAATGTTGTGGGTGTATCAGTTAAACATGGGCAAACATTCAAACATGTTCTTCTCTATCCTGTTATTCAGTAACAGATTTATGCTTGACATGTTAGTAGAATAAGTAACTTTTGGGGAGCTTTGATTGTTTGGGCATTGACTTAAACAGATTTAATAACCTATTATTTTTTTTTACTTTCTACACAATATAAAAAAGAAAAAAATCCTTTCATATAGTTTTTATATTTATAATTATTCCCAAGGATAGCCATCAACACAGTTGTAAAGAAACTACAAGTTTTCTCATATCTCAAACTCACATGTCACTCTATGGAAGGACAAACTGCATTACAGTATTGGGTACAAGTCAATCAAGTTAATGGGTAATTACAGCTGACCCTTAAACTGATCTGTTTGTCCACGGCTCACTGCCGCTGGCCATTTAACTTACATAAAAAAAAAAATATGTATGGTTTAATACACCCACCACACACCTGCATGGACATACGCAGACCGACAACTCATTTAGTTCATGTGTATCCACATGCATATTAATTAGGAGCTACATGGATGAACTACACTATGATAACATGAACACAAACACTCAGTGGGACCGTTTGACATTTCTCTGCTCTGTTGTTAATTACTGTGGATGTAAGAACTGCATCACAATCTCTAAATGGAAAACAACAAGTTTACATTGAAGAAATAAGAATGTTAAAGCCTCTACAGCTCTGCTAACATTTCCTTCCTACAACAACCTTTTAATGAAAGGTTAAATGATAATAGTATATTATTAAATGCCATCATTTAACTATACTGAAGTAGCCACAACACAGTATTACTGCATTATTTACTTCTATCAAATGCAAATTAAACATCATGGACCTTTGCCATTTTGAAAAGTAGCAATAAAAACAAGCATAAACATAGTGTTTCCAGGACAAAATGCCTCAAGGAGGTAAAACAGGATACTTATTATATAATTACAGTAAAAATTTGACACTAAACTATTTTGAATTTTGCAAAAAAAAAAAACCCAAAACAACAGATATAATTTAATTATCTACATCTAGAAAATGATGTCTCCATGTACAACCCTTCAGAAAAATACTTGTGCTGCAGAATCAATGCTGATTTTGTCAACAAAAATATTAATAAAAATAGTGGTAAATGGTCATTTTCAATGGCAAAAAGAGAAGAAACTAGCTTAGCAAATTATCTCTAATAATAAAATCTCCAATGAAATGCATGTTTACTTTACATCAACCATATGAGACAGGACTTGAATGTTAGAGATGGGATGTTCAACACTCACAATCCATGATATCTTAGTGGTTTTGAGAGTAAAATGTTTGTTTCTGCAGCAATATAGAACAGATATGCAAGGTCTGTTTGAAATATGTTCAGAACTTTTAACTAAAAAAATGGATAAGCACTGATATGGGTATCAACAAACACTTTTCTTAAAAAGAAAAAAGAGGAAAAAGCTTTTTTTTGGCTTAGGTCCTTATTAATTAGAACACACTATGTCACATTTTCATTTTAAAGAAAGTTTAACTGTTCCCTTTGATGAAATGCATTAAATGCTACTTACTGCACATTGTTACCTTAGAACTGTCTCTTGCAAACAAAAATCCCTTGCTTTGTCAATGCCATTACTTTAACAAAAATATGAATAATTATAAAAATAAAAACCTCTTGTAAAGGTAAACCTGTGGTAAGTATATGCAGGAAAGAGAGGAGGGATCTAGAGATAAAATAGCATTAGGCCAGTGTGAAGAGGAAAATGTTTGACATTAACAAAGTTTGTGATAAATGATAAGTTGTTTGAAAACAGGCTTTGGGTTTGAAATGTAATCATGTCGCTTCTTTTATGGGTTTAACAAAGGCAGGTTATTTTTGACCCTTTTGGAAAAAGGGAGTACAGAAGTTTATGACAACACAATGGTTAATTCAAGATAGAGCCCGGCAACTATTCAAGTTTAACATTCAGCTACAATTGCTGCCTCTTATGAAAGTTAGATTATTTAGATGAAAAGATGACTCTGCAGCATGATATAGTGCGCTTGGTTTGTCTTTTTCCATCTATCATTATGTTTAGGTGTATTTTTTCACATGTATTTATTTAATGCAATAAATTTAAAGCACCAACAGAAATGATAACAAAAATCCCCTGATCAAATCAGATTCAACTAATTTTGCAGTGTTTCTGAGCTGTCAATCAAACCAGCTTTAATACACCCACACAATCCTCAGAAAAAGTGGAACATCTGTGTTTACATGCAGTGGTTGCATGCGGTGCTTGTTGTAGTCAGTGATTAATTGTTTTTATATTCAGGGTATCAGTATCTATTAAAACAATCATAACTATAACTTTTGCCATAATCAAGCAGCCTTAATTCAAGGTATTCCATTAATAATTTACTTTCTTTACATTTAGTACAGTGTTGGGGGTGCTTTAACATGAATTAATTTAAATCTGATCATTTTACAATTTGTATTTTTAGGTGAGTTTAAAGAGAGAACACCTTTAAATTTAAAGTAATGACTAAAATGTTTGAGGACTTATTGACCAAAATGGACTTTGACCAAATGGATCTTTTTAAATTGTCATCTGCTGAATGGAGACTTTAAAGGGCAAAAATACATAAATGGGATTAAAAAAAATAATGAGTCCCTTCCTCCAGGGACTACAACAAATACTAAATACAAAGTAGCTGCTAAAAACACTGATTGAAACACACACACAAACGCACACACAGATAAGTGCCAACTGTTTCTGTGGCCTAACCTCTTCCTCTTCTCTCTTCACCTGTCTCTTTCTATACATATTATCTTGGAATTTAGTGAGGATCCAGTTAACCATGTCATTTTGCATCTGGACACACGTCAATCGCTCCCTTGATACGTGCATAGCCAATGGCACAGACATGCATCTGGTTTATTGACCTGTTACTCTAACTTTCATTTGTCCGCTCATCATCCATTCTTTTACATAATGTGTGTGGATCAGATTCATTTTTCACTCCAGCACTGCCTGTCCCAGCATCTATTCCCTCTCTTATGTATCTCTGATCCTCAGTTACATTAAAATCACTCAGCACACACTCGGCCGATGCTCTGTGTGGATAATAAATTCCTTACACACATCCACCCTATTAGCATTGATGTGTAACCTTGGAGCTTGTGGTGTTCTGCCTGAGGGTAATACAGCCACTGTATGTTTGTGTCTATGTGAGTGTGGGTGTGCATGTGTGAGGATGTGTGTGTGTGTGTGCGAACTTGATATGATGGCCTGTCTCTAGCAGAGGTGCCCCACTGGTTCTCATCAGGAGGCTTCATGGTGCACACACTCAAATCTAATACCTCCAACGCTGATTAGCATTCAACTTCTTCTCTCCCTCTCTCACGGTTTCTTCTCCTTCTCCCTTTACGTCCTGCTCTTCTACCCTTTATCATTCTTAACATAGCTGGTTTATTCCCTCTCTTTCTATTAACTTTAGTGCTTGCTAGGCCCTTCCATTTTTTTGCTACACTATGGCTGCTAGTTGTAAACGTCCAAGGAGATGTGTTTCCTGCTAGCGTCATCAAACATGGGAGTCGCCCAGGATTTAATTAGCATTTTGATAGCGTCCAGTGGAGAGAAGCCAACGCACAAACAATCAAACATTTGCTTACCGCCGAGCGAATAAAGCTTGCACTGTTCTTCATGCTAAATGACAGTGAGTCAGTGTAGTTGGTGGATCGTGACAGAACCACTTTGAAAGAAGATAGACGCCTTGTGAATGCAGAATAATGGTATTGACCGTAAAGGCAGGGTGGTGACGCAGTATCTGCAATGAAATAAAAATCTATCTTATGTGACAGGTGGAAATGAGGGGAGGAAGAAATATGGCTGCCAGATATGCTAGTTAACCTTTTACACCGCCGCTTGGATGTAATGGATGAATGAATGCAAAATGACAGTGAGACGCAGGAAGTTGAGCAAAAGAGACGACTGGGATTTCTGAAAAAATACAAAATGAAACACAGTCACACTCGTAAATGCAGGGAGTAAACTCAGGATGCAAGGCTTAAAATATCCTGCAATCCGGGAATGCATGTATGCCAACACACCTACTTCATCTTTCTTCAGCTTTGGCACAACACATGGACAAACTGTGTACACAAGCAGCATGACAGATAACATGTCTACACATATAATTAACAAAGACTGTTTTGCATACATGAATACAAATTTAAACAAAGCCCTTTTTCCCTGTCATCACTTATTTGTTGTGCATCAGATCCCTGCTGCAGTACTACACAGGTAAATGGTGCAAAGGCAGTAAAGGAGGGGACACCTACAGTCCTGGCTTCCTAATAAAATGGGTACTGTTTCCTGGTTTAACCCTTCACTCCCTAAGGTCTTCTCCCCATCGTTGCTTAACTCTACACCCGCCTCCACACCTCTACAACTCTACTACTACCATGAGATCCCTCTCTCTCTATCTCTCTCTCCCTCCTTTCATAATCATGCCCACAAACCTCCCCAATCTACAGTAACCCCCCCTGCAGTATCCTTTTTCCCCCTCGTGGAGACACCACATTTTCCAAGACAAATAGTGTGCGATACTATCACTGCATTGCCCATGCTTCAAGAATATAAAACATCCTGGCTGTGGGTGGTAGTATATCCATAACTACAACCTGCTTCAGTCACTGCAACATGCTCAGAAATGAAACAACGGCTGACAGTAAACAGAGTAGTAAAAGTGGAAGGCTGTCTGTCTTACCATCTTAAACCCATTCCACTCCATTTGGGAGACGCCAGCCGTTGCCTCACGTTCTCTCTCTCCTCACTCAGCAGCTACAGCAGCACCACAGCAAAGAAAATCCCCTACTCTCTTCCTGTCTGACACTGTCTCCTTATCTTCCTCTTTCTGTCTCTCTCCCTGTTTCTGCCTGAGTCTCAGTGGCGTGCAGAGAGCAGCATACTACAGACGCACGGAGCGAGCATCACCTTCTTCTACTGATGCTGAGAGGAGAATGGTGAGGCTTGGATGGGAGAGTGCTGGGCTGCAGCAAGCCTCCTCTCCCCCTCCCCTCCCCTGCTCTCCCTCCTTCCTCTCCACAGCCACCCGCCCAGTCTCCTGCTCAGCTGGAAGGTCAGATCCCACCCACTCCCCCCCTCCTTTCCTAGCGTCTCTTTCCGAGGCGATGATTGGCTCCTTTGCTTGCCCGTCAGCCCTCAGCCTCACCTCCCCCTCCCTCAGAGTTAACACCTTCGCTCTTTCGCTGGCTCTGAGCCCTCCTCGGCACACGCCAGCCTCAGCCCCGGTTTGGCAGAGAAAAGGCTTTCTGAATCCCAGCAAAGCAATCAATCGCTGCTGAGGTCTGTGCTTGAGTGAGCCGGGCAGAGCGGTGCAGCACGGCTCGAGGAGAGTGATTGCAGCCTCAGGCACTATGGTAATAGGATGCCTGCGCAGCACTGTGTATATAAATTAGCCATTACTGGGTGCATGTTTAAAACATCTGTACATTTACATGGCTGTGTATACAGACTCATACTCTCATAGTCTCTGTCTGTTCCTTTTACACTATACAACACACACATTTACACGCCCATGCATACAAGTCTGCTGGGCTGATTTCAATTCGGTCTTACATAACATTTAGAAAGATTCTCGAGGAATGATGAAAAAAGGAGAGTTATTTCATCGCTGTTGGGCACAAACCTTTTATCTCCAAAACTGCAACTTTAAAGGAAATTAAAAAAAAAAATGCTCCTCTACCATTTTAATTTTGTATTGTCCTCCTTACAAATGGTTTTTGAAAGTCTAAAAGAAACCCTCGCCAACATGGAAGGTGACCAGTAAGTCTGTTTTAAAAGGGAAAAAAATATATAAAAAAGGAACAATATACTGCATCTTGCGCTCTCTGTTTTAATTTTGTTATTGCATAGTTAGCCCATGATTCCTGTACTGTCCTTTCTTTTTATTTTTGAGCTTTTCTGTGGTGTTTCTGTATTTGGTCTTGCGTGTTTCAGGGACCATAGAGAGATATTTCAAAATTATGCCGGGCTTCACATGCTGTGGTATGGGCAGCAGTTTACCTGCTTCATACTGTACAAAAAAAATAAAAAAAATAAGAAAAATGAATACTAAAAACACCGAATTCGACTCAAACGGTGTACTTACATGATCATAGGGGAACAATTGTTGCTGTTGTAGTGTAATACCAATAGGTCTGCCCACACCTGCTCGCACAGGTGCACCTCATTAATGCGATAATTAAATTCTTTAAGACCCAGTTATCTGCGCACTAAGAACACTGTACTGAGTCTAATGTTAGCAAAACAAATTTTACCTATCTGCTGTGTTACGCTTTAATTCTTCTTAAAGAGGAGAACTGTTCAACGATATCTACTCACCATGACCATTCTCGTGTGAGACTTTCTAACAAAAGGAAACGCTCTCGGCGGACAGGCTGTAAAGAGTCGGCGTGGTGAGCGGACGGAGTGCCGGCAGTGTGCAGGAGAGGATGAATGAACAGCCTGAGTGCTGTGCTGAGTGTAGCACAGCCAAAAACTAAACAGAGCGAACTCGTGGGTGTGGAAGACCAGCCTGCAGCCCTGTCCCGCGTAAAGGCAAAAAAAAAAAATACTCTTCCCGGGGTAACTACGACAAAACAATGTCGTGAGAAAATAAAAACCCTCTCAAAGATTCACACCAAGCGACGCGCTACATATCCCCCAAAGAGCCATCTATGGCAGGTCCACTCGCCGAGCGCGCGACTCCCATTGGCTGAGCAGGTGTGGACGGGGAGGTGCGCTCGCGGATGCTGGAGGAGGCAGGTCCAAACAAATGGAAGCAGGGAGGTGTGGTGGTATCATGAGAAGAGTTGGATGCTCAGGAGAAGTGACTTAGGGCATTATCATCGCTCATTATTTAAGCAGGTCCGCTTGTGGACGTTAAACTGTAACCGCCTGCATATGGCCAGGGGTGCTGCCAAGAATTTTTGGTCCCAATGGGAGGATATCACATTGGGCCCCATCCCAAACCAGCGCTGCAGAGTTTCTCAAACCGAGTATCTTCCGAGCAAATCAATAAAAAAAAATGCAAGTATGATAAAATATGTGCTTAACAATGGACCACTAATGATTATAAAGCCAATTTATTAATAAGCTCCGAACAGTGAAAAAACAAACAGCCATCAATAGAAAGGTATACAATAAATGATAAATTATTTAAGGTAACTTTCTAGCATTTGGACCATTTTAAGCATTCATCATTATTTTATTATTTATTATCAGTTTTGTCTTTTCCTTTCAGATAAAAATCAGTCCTCAAGATTCTCTGTTCTTTTAACCCTGTAAAATATTTGCAATTTTTGCTTTTGTCTTATTTCATTACCTGCAATTTTAAAGATCAAAATATTTTAACATGCTCTTCGGGCATTTGGACAACTAGAAGAATGTATACAAGAAACTAGCATAGTCTATTATGTGTTCTAAAGAGCCTCTTTTTTATCAGTGTGTGTTAAGCAATGCAAAAGATGTCTGAAATTTACTTTTTTTTGCATGAAAAACATGAAAATCTGGTAGTTTTTGTAAGTAAGGAGTAAAGAAATCCTCAGGCACCTATGGCAAAATGTTGCTGTCTCTATAATATTTATAGGGGACCCTTGCCATCATAGGTCTGCAGACACCCCCCCTTACAGCCACAAATGGGAGGAGTACAAAATGGGCAAAGTTATTTCATCAAACATCTTCATCAAATATTTTTTTTCTCATGATATTCTAATCACCTTTGGTGTTAATGAGTAAACATTTCAATAAGGTGGAAATTTTCTTTGTCCAGTGGCCAACCTGGCTCAGGCTGATTTTTTTTTTTTTTTTTAGTTGAACCCTATTACTGCCAGACAAGAAGGAGCTCATGCTTACTTTACTAACCTGGCTGGAAGGAGTACTCTGCTATATCTTAATATCAATACATTTGAAAGTGCACACACCATAAACATACATGCATACACATGTATGTGATTGACATTATACTCAGTAAGGTAAATAAGCATATCAATATGCTTGATATGAAACTAGGCCTACACATACTCTCAGATTCATGGACACAGTGAAGCACCTTTGTCCGTAGATCTAAACATATATCCTCATTTCAGAAAATAAACCAGTTGTGTGTTTTCATCCATCAACTGAGCTTTATTTTTTGGGGTTTTCATAGTTTGTCAAGCAAAGAATTTCAAGAAGTCACCCAAGGCCCAAGAAAATGTGAAGGGCTTTTGTCACTATGAGGGGTACAAATAAACAACTAGAAGTGCTCACGGAGCAAACCTCTGGCAAGGCAAGGCATTTTTGACATTCTTACTCCAGTAATGATAAAAAAAATGTGGGAAACAGCCTATTGCACAATGTTAAATATGTAAGAACCGTCCTGAACTGCATCTGTATTCAGATCACCACCAAAATGTAACCACTTCTCCCCTGTGCCATGACCAACATTACCTGAAAATGTCATCAAAATCCATTCAAGATTTTTTGAGTTTTTAGAGAAAATGTGGAAAACTGCCGTATCTGGCAATGTTAACAAATCCTTTAAAAAAATCATGGATCTACGTCTGTCCTCAGATCATCACCAGAATCTTATCACTTTCCTTGTACTATGACCAACATTTCCTGAAATTTTTCATCAAAAGCAGTAGAGGACTTTGAGTCATCTTGCTCACAGACAAACAGATAGACAAACATACAAATAGACCAACGACAGCAATGACATAACCTCCTTGGCAGGGGTGATTACATAACAAATACTTACATACTTAAGTACTTATAAATACCTACATATAAATATACTTACATAAGACTCTGACTACTGACTTTCTTAAATGGTCTTTTTGATAAGAATGTATATGTAGGCCAGTTCTATAGATCAATAGAAAAAACAAGGCTAAAACTGATTGTAGTTTTGTAAAGTGATCATAGATTTTTTTAATAGTTGTCCTAATGGGGCTTGACTACTCATAGATACATATGTGGAGGGTATACTTCAAGGGAAAAAGGTTGAGAATCACTTACAGTAAATTTAATATGCGTTCTGTGTCATCTAAATGTGTGCCTCTCACAGATGGACTGTGCATATACACGAAAGGAGTAGTTCAGTAGTAGTAGCAGTAAAAGTAATTCAGAAAGTTCCATAGCCAACAGTAGGTATCTTTCTGTCAGAAAGAGAAGTAGAAAAACTAAGGGGCTTGCTCGCAGAACCATAAAATTGTAAATGTGTACAGTACAGTGGACAATCACCCAATTTTATTTGCTCTCACCCAAAATTTATTTTAACCTAATGCATAGTCCAACTTCTGAGCAGGCTTTCTATTTTTGTTCTGTAGCATCAAAACAGCTATTATTCATGTTTAATTTTTTAACAAAATCTTATGGAAATGTCAACAGCTGGTAGCATTACATCCTTTGAAAATAATTTACAGCAAAAAGAAATTATATTAGATTGTACACAGGGTATTGTAAACCATACAGCATGCAACAGATCACACTTACTACATCAAATATTTTTACTATCGTGATTTATAACCACATACTCAAGTAACTACACAAATGAACTCCCAGATGAAAACAGTGAAGAAAACACTATAATAAAAGAAAGAAAAGGCAAAGACAAGAGGGGAGCAGTGAAGGGAAAACTCCCCTGCCTCTCCAGCTCACCTCTGAACTCTCCACATGTCTAGTTAGCTACAGCAAGCTAACTAGCCTAGCGGAACCATGTGCCTGACATACTAATGAGAATCACCACTATGCCTTCAATTAGGGCGAAGTGGTGTATGGGTAGCATATGCACACACACACATACTCTACGCACACACACCGTGGAAGATGGACTGAACAAGCTTGCTATTGTTTCAAATAGAATAGAATATGCTGGCAGTGGAAGTCTGGAGATTTGAACCGATCACACTGAATATAACACAACAGAAGAAGAGTAATGTAGAATGAAACACAAAGAAAACTGATTAAAATAGAAGTGCATCTTTGTCTATCGCCTATTATTTCCCTTCATATCTTCGTCAGCCAAAGAGCAGAAAGATGCGAAAATTTACAGCTGAATAGCGCAGGAAACAAATCCACTGTTTCCAGTCCGTCCTTTATCCTCCTGCTCTGACCTTTGAATTTAATACAGGCTTTTAGCTGGACCATGGAAAAACCATTCTCCACCTCAGTGCCTCTAATGTTCTCCTCCCAATCATGTTTTTTTTATTGTTGCTTTTTAATTCTCCGCTGTAAGAAACTGAAAGTCAGATTTATGGAAATGACTGAAGCACTAATCACATCTCTGTTTTTGTCTTTGCAGGCAGTCAACTTTTTGAAAACAGAGGGTCATCATTTTCTCATTCACAAATGGCGATGTTTTGAGGTTGTTTTTCGCCCTCTGTAATATGATCCAAATAACCTTTTCTCTAAATGAGAAAATGATTTGGAAGTGAAAACAGTCTCTCCCAGTCGCTCGTCCTTTCTGGAAATTGCCCTGCAGGGCCGTTGTTTTATAAAGCAATGAAAGCCACTGCCCCTACTCAGTAAATTAGCTATAAAGACAATCTGTGTGCTGCAGTGTACTGCTTTTATGGAGTGTGTTAGTCTGTCTGTGTAGTAAGGATGTACAGACACATATTAAGATTGAAGCATGTTGCTGTCATGTCCTAGTTAAGGACTTGGTGCATTATTTTAATGCATGGACAGATGGAGGGAGTGGCTGAGACTCTCCATCAAGGGCATTCATGCTGATACTTTACAGCTTATATATGAGAGATACTGAAGTGCAGCTTATTAATATGTAAATTTTCCTGTAAGGTTTGTGTTTATCCTTAAGTAATATTGCAAAATTAATCAAAATGTGCCGAAAAACAGTATTCTGGAGTAACTGCATGAGGATGCTTGATTAGATTAATTTATGGTCAGTGACTTTTTGTAAATGGTTTAACTGCTAGACTTGGAGACATAGCACACATTGGAGCTCTTTTGTTTTTACTTATTAGTTCAATTACTGTAACTTCACATGTGCAGATGAGGGCAATGTTTAGTGGAGAGCCATGCAGGATGATGGAGACAATGAGAGACACATTGCTAAATGAAAGGTTTATGTACATCTACTGAACTTGAACAATCAAGAATGAAGTGCTGATCAAGGATGACTGCCATTGTTGGGCTGTATGAGAACAAACTGGTGGAGGTATGGACAAAGCTACTGACTACTGGCTGAATGTAGTTTAAAATTGTCTTTAAATGACAGGACTGAAGTTAACGAAGCACTAAGAAAGTGGTCATAGCTCAAGATTGATCAGATGATTATACTGTCAGTGAGTAAACAATGTGAGCTCAGTTTGCAGGGTTAAGTATGGCTAATGCCAGCGTTGCTCATACTGCTAGCCTTCTATTCTCCTCTCGTCCAAGCGTCCGTTTTTCTGGGCTGAATGCTGTCCCTTGAGATTTAGTCGAGTGGTTATTCGTGATTATAACTTGACAAAGCCTACATACTACTCAATCTATACTTTTTAGATTGAAATACAGCTAAACCAACCTGAGATGGCAATAGCTATCTGTTCATTACATAGAGTTCTTTCATTGTTAGTTTATGCTCAGGTTTGAGGACATTCTATCAAACAAGGTAGGCTGTTAAATAAATAAATAAAGTTAAGAGGTTAGTAATTAATAGTGTAGGCAGAAAGACTGACCAGGATTTGGGGCCTGTGTTGATAAGATAAATATGTATTAGTTTGATTGACATGTAAATCTGGTGCCACCTATTAAGTTGCCCAAACCTGTACAGATTATTAGCTAAGTCCATCCCTCGTTTATGCACACAAAAACTCCACACAAACAGGGTAGCTTTGCACTGATTCAAGGAAGCTTCGGGGACACATATATAACACATAGTGAGAGGCCAGTCAGTAAGAAGCTCACTGGCCCTAGAGTGAGGTTGTATTCTTTAGCTGGGTAATGTTAAAATGCTCCTCTCCTTTAAGAATTCACATTTTGCCAATACTTGTATCAAGAAGTGCAAATCAATGCGTGGATGCATTATTCTTTTGTTTTTTATTATTCAGCATTTCAATGATGACTGATGCTTTATAATTTCTGAGAAGCCAAACGATAATTCTCCCACTCTTGTTAATTTTGAAAGTTAAAAAGCTTCTGTGGCTTTGACCCAGGACAACCAGCCATACTGTCAGCAATGTGAAACCTCAATCTCACTGATTAGCTCTGGCTCTAATCCAAAAACACAAACACACACCGTAGAATAAATACACATACAAGCAGATGCAAAGAGTTCATTTTGTAAAAACAAGAACAACAACGTGATCTCTTATAAGTCATGGTCTAATGTAACGATGCATGTGGAACCAGAGCTTTAAAGCCATGACCACACAAGAGTGTCTTGATGTGTGCTTCCAGCCTGTGCATTCGGAAAGCAAAGAGCCGACTAATTGTCCTGAACTCCTCCTGCCCTCTATCCTGCCCTGCTTGTCCACCCCTAAACCACTCCTGGCTTCAGACCTTAAGATTAACTGCAGGCTAATGTTATCACTTCCTAAGTTTTATACTTCTTTCTTCTTGTACCGTGCCCTTAAAATGCCAAAAAACATATTTTTGGCATCTCCAGATATATATAATTGAGTCTTTTGTTGGCAAAGTACATGGCAAAACACAATAACACACTGGGTTTTGATATCAAGTGTGAAAAAGCAGGCAAATTAAAGTGTCTTCAGAATAGCAGGTTTGAATATGCAGCGTGCAGACAGTGATAATTGTGGTTGCTCTCGGTTAGAGTCTTGTTAACTGTCAGGCGCTGCGTTTCAACACCTGCCTTGTGTTTCACTCTGCATAGTAAGTCTTCTATTTAAAGTAGGAGAAGTGAAGATGCTAACAGAGGTGTTACCTCAAAGAGCTGGAAGGAAAATACCTTGATTATTAACAAAAGAAGGAAAAACTTGTCTGTCCAATTGCTTGTTGAGTTCAGTGCAAATTAATGCATCCAAGGATACAAGGTGGTAAACACGGTTTGAAGTCAAATTATTCCTCTTACGCTGTGCTGCGACAACGCTGTAATTGAACAGTGTTTTTGCAAAGAACAATGCAACACTTATCAGGCCCGGTTGATTTCAATTCAAAATATCACAGCAGCATCTGCAGTAAAAACAGCCTAATACATTTAATAGCCCAGAACACGCTTCTCAGTATGCTGCAGCTTACTCAAGCTCTTTTTGATTTGCCCTTGAAGGATAGATTTAGTGGCTCTATTGAAGTTCTGGCAGTAGTAGCTTCTTGCTGTGCTACTCAGACTGATGATCGCCTCTTTCCTGGCAGGTGTCCACCCTCTGCCGGTAACAATCAACAAATGAGAATCACAGCCTTCAACTCGGCCGTCTCCCCGCATCCCCTGCCCGGCGACAGACTCCGCATCACTCAACCCCAGACACCAGACGGCTATTAACACAATGCGGCTGTATCTGCACAACAATAGCCACTTTGGATTCAGCTGACTTTTGTTGTTTGCTTTCAGTGTTAAGACCAGGAGGCTTTATTCAAGTGGATCAATAGTGCCTACGTTTTGGATACTGATTTTTGGTAATTTCATGGTCAAAGACACACAGAGCACCTGCATCGCTTTGCATCTTCAATCCAATCACATCCTTTTCTTTGTTTTCAAAAGCAGGCAGCTCTGTGCCACGATGCTCAGAAAATTTAGAGATACAGAAGAGCTGTTTGAAGTCGGCAGGGTTGCTGTGTACTTTATAGAATCAAATTTAAGAATTTTTAATACCTTTAAAAGAGCCACAATGGGAAAACTGAGTTAAAGCAGAACAAAGAGTTATCAACATTAATGTGGTATTGTAAATGGGTTTTTTAATTATCAAAAGCAGATAAGATTTTCCGTTTTTTTTCCGAAAATTCTTATTCTGTCTTTAGTTTCATATTTCAAATAATTGATGACAGATTACCTAAAGGATCCAGTAACCCAAAGATATGTTTTACTTTTAACCCCAATACTCACTGCCACCTATTTAGGCAACAGAATTATAACCATTTATTGATGGTTCAAAATTTAATCCCTCTTTTTTTAAAAAGGCGTAAGGCTTTTTAAATATTGTTCATACTGTGTGGAGGTCAGCTGGATACACAGACTTAATCACGAGATATAGAAGCAACTGAGAAAACCAGATTTCAGTAAACAACCAAGTTAAACTGCAGTCTAAGTGTGTATACATATACATAGTAATATTTTCATGTTGGACAATACATATAAATGGTAGGGTATGAAATGACATTTCTCTTACATGTCACACCAATGACACCAGACTGGACTAGAAATACTGTGCATGCTCTACAGCCGGAATCATCAACTCCATTTGTACAAGGGCAGCGCTCTTTTGACAGACACTAATATTTTCGTCTCAATATGTTTTGATATTGTCATCTTCTTCCTGTCCCCATCGCCCATACTGCTGCAAGTCACATAGAGGCAACTGATATGTTATGGGTATTTATATCTGGGGCTGTCATGTTGTCCATTTCTTGATTTGGCCCTTAATACACGCGTGCATTAGTATATTTCAATATTTGCTAAAAATGACTGGCAAGTTGCTTTCTGTAAAGCCTTAAAACATTAAAAGTCTTAATTGTACTAGTGCCTGCTTTAAAAGCTGTAGGCATTTAATTTAATAAGAACCATAAAACCATAACTAATGTTTTCCTTCAAACGTTTTCTGAATTTTAAAACATTCAGGGGGCTGGATAGGAAGCTGTAGAGGCCTGATATGGCCCTGGGGACCTCAGTTGATGATCACAGTTTATACCCCCGAGATCAAACAGCATGCTAATGCATAGCCTGCTAGCATAAATGCTGTCTGTACATTCTTATCATTGTCAGAAGTGGCATTTTTGTCTTTTTTGTCTCCTAGCAATAACAGAGGGCCTAAAGGAAAATGTTTCCAAAGCTCAATCAACAGTAAAACAAAGAGTTTGTATGAAATGTGCAGAAATGTATATTAATTCATATTGACAACATGCATCCATAGTGACTTGCTAAAATGAGTACATCTTGCCTCCTTAAGTTGTGGAGGCTGACAAGTCTAAGTTAACAATGTTGATTTGCCTTGGTGCATGTAATGTTTCATTAAAACTGTCTTGTAAACGTAAACCTACAATTTAAAAGACTGTGTATATCCATCCAGGGATCAGCAAGGATTTTTTAATACTTTATTCTATCTTAAATTTCACTGACTAACTATGACTTTATTCGAAAGGTCACATAACATGCAAAATACACTTTTTACTGGTTTTCATACACAAATATGTGTCCATGGCCTTTCTACTAACCCCCATCATGAGAACCATTCCTGCTCTCCGTCTGCTTTTTGCTCTACCTTTAAGAAACTGTGCTTAAACTGTCTGTTTGAAAACTCTCCCATCATGATATCTCACTTTGATGTGTGTCTCCTTAAATGCAGATAGGCTCCCTCTTACCCCACTCCTCTCTTCCTGGGGTGTGCTTACATGAGTAAAGCCTTTGGCTTCTATAGTTGGGGTAGAGATCTATGAGCGGAGTTAAGAGGTGAGGCAGGTGATACAACAACTCATATGTCACACGGAGAACAGATTTAAACAGACTGTAAGATTTGAAATGAAAGTGGATTATGAACAAAGGACTTGGTTGACCTGTTTCATCTTTTGTGGGTTGGTAGTTACTTTTGCTACTAAAATACAGTGAATAGGTGTTTTTTTATGATATGTCTTGCCTTGTTTTTTATGATTGTTTTTGGGACATTTAGGCTGGAATTATACAGCTTAAAAACATTTGATTCATTGTTGTTTTGTTAGCATGTCACAGCAAACTGTTAAAAAGGATAATTTTTTCCCATAAATACAACAGGTCTTAGCCATAATTTGATTTCTCTCTACGAAGCAAAGGGACTGATGTTTCGTTCCTTTTGTTGAAGTAAAGGAGATAATGGTAGTTCTTTGAGCCTGAATCCTCACACAAATGAGGCAAGGTTTGTTGAGATGCCCGGAGAGGCTTAGCTATGCATTGGCTGTTGAGTCTGGCATGTGTTCTGGCACAGAGAGTGTATTCTCAACAGGACTCTGGTGGATTAGTGTCCATTTGGACAACAGAGTGGTCCGCAGCTTGGGGTGACATTCAACTTTCAGCAGGCCAGCAGCTTACACAATGATGAGGAAGTTTAGCCTCGCTGGTAATTGCCATTTATGTGTAATAAATATAGTGGAATGTCACTGTCATATTTGAGGGTATTTTGTCTTGATAGTGCATATTTTTCTGTAGTTGTTCTGTCTTTTAGTCCAAACTAAATGACTGTGTGAGAAATGTGGTGGTGGCCTTTCTGCGGTGTGGAGGGTCAGTGGATCATGGGGCGTAGCCGTTGGTTTTGGGGCTGTGGGGATGGCAGCCCGCTTTGCGTTTGATCCTGGTCGGGGTACATCCATGCTCACAGGGCGACTGCTGTGGTCCATCTGGTAGAGGCTTTAATCACACTCCCCTCACTACTTACACACACGCACACCAACACACTCACACATTGGCATACAGAGCTCCCCACTTGGGATCCTTTAAACTGCTGTTCACTTTCTATTTCCATTATTTATTTCTGTCTTTTCTGCAGCCATGTGTCTCCCTGCAGTAAAGTGCGGCGTTTTATTTCTCCTTCTTCTTTTACAGAATGTCTGACTAAGACCTCCGGTGGAAAAAAAACAAAATATGAGTCACTGAAACACCACCTGCCAACTGTGTTGATGCTTAAAATCCGTCAAAAATCTCACTCTATCAGATCTCCATAAATGGCTGCACTACGGCTTTTTGATAAGGAATAACCTTTAAGGAATGAGAACACATTCAGACTCATTCACAGGGGCTGGCCTGCAGTACTATGGACCATAACATGCCCATGCTGCACAAATCCAGCTCTCCAAATGTCACTTCATGCTTAACCGCCCTTTCTCATGCTTGAAGAAAAGCGAGCAGGCGATTCACAACAAGAAAAACTCCACAGTATTTCACTTAAAATACCTACATGCTTGGAGGGATGGTTAACTTATCCTGTCGAAATATGAAGCAGAGTCACAAATAAGAACAGATTTAAGAGCTGCTAAGATTATAAAAGTAAGAAAATATTCCGTTCTGTGCTTGTGGACCATTTAAGGGCTGCTCAGGCGCCCTTACGTTTAATCACAGCACACCTGAAATAATAAGAGGTGCACATGCCCTTTCAGAATTTTCTGATAGCTTATCCTGACTTTGTTTTCAGCAACCATCTGAATTCATTAATGATGACTGAAGAAATATTTAAAACTGATGAGTAGCTGATGAATTCCCCCAAACAGGCTAAATCATTCTCATCTGCATAAAACAAAATCTTTCATTACATTTTGGACAATGATTAATCAAGAAAGAAAGTAATGCAATCAGATTAATGTACAACAGTTACAATATGCCCTGTGAGAAACTGCAGTGTTACACACCCATAGAAAATATCTTTGTGGGTCACTTGAGTATATTTACAGGCACACAAGTATATTTGCAAGCCATTTTTCTTTGGAAAAAAATACATAATCACTATCTTAGTCCATGGGACAGATATAAATGTACCAACTGAGGTATGGCATCTCATGAAGAAGAAGAAGCTTCTTGTGCTGGTGTTTAAATATTGTCCTGCAGCTTCCTGCTATAATGATAATCGCATACTTCTGCACCCTAGAATGACAGTTGCAATACACTACCTCATCTAAAAAATGCCATGCAGCTCATCGACTATAATTAGGAGATAGTGAGAAGTGTCTTTGGAAAGATGTGATGTTATTTTTGTGTCCTCATAGACTGTAATACTGGTGAATATGGTCCAAAGAGAGAAAACACGCATGCACACACATGCTAAAACTGCACCATCTCTGGACCCCTAAATATATCAGTTTTTCGGACTAGATGCATGTTGGCTGCGGTGAGTGTTGACTTTTATAAAGTCATGGCTTTCAGACTGGTGGAATAACCTCCCCATTTCCCAAGCATTGAGTCTAGAAAATAGAGGGCTATCCATTTTTTACTATGAGACATGCATGTATCTCTGCCAAAATAGAAAGACGGATGAAACTTAAGGGTCATATTTACTGTCCATAAGCAGAAATGTATATCAGCATTGGTACAAAATATCTTAAACAAAGAATACACAGTATGGTTACACTTCCTGTTTAAGACATTTACAGAGAAAGCCTGGTTTGTGTCTATTGAGACACTTGCCTAATTTGCAACGAATGCATTTTTCTGAAGTTTCACAGGTCAGTTACACAAAAGATTAAGTTCCTTTATGGAAGACTTATTTTGTTTTGCCCTAAATCTCATTCATAGTTTTTTGTTAGAGTAAAACTTTATGTAGAGGGACAGGGCAGAGACCAAAGCAAAATGCTGTGCATGACCTGGCATGAGCTGACATGCGTCCAGCCAGAAATGATTATTCTTTGAGAAATAGTAAACTGGTATAGAGCAAATTCTTAAGTTAATAATTCTCTCTCAAAATATACAAATTTTGGGTGCTGATGGCCTAGCGGATCTCACGCCTGCGCAGCCCATGTGTTGAGGCTCTTGCCTCTGGAGCCGGGGTTCAGTATCACAGCAGCCTCTCTCCCATGTGTCTTCCCTTTGCTCTCTCACCCCTCTCTGACTTAATTCATTGTCTCTCCACTTGCCATAAAGGCAAACAGCCTTAAAAAAGAACAGAAAAATTTACACATGTAAGCATGATGATTGACTTCCTCTCGCTGGTTAATTTCTTTACAAGCTTTGTTTTCTCTCTCAGCTCGTCTATGGGAGATGAAAGAGTAAAATTTGTTGTTTCTCCAGTTTTATGGTTCTGTTCTTTTTATCCATCAGTGAGTGGGACCGGTCACCTTCCATGTCTGTCTGTGGGTCTGTTTGCAAATTTTGACCAATAAATTGTATCAAAAAAGCTTGTTCCTAAACTCTGTAACTGCAATGGGTCCCATAGCTGTCAACAGGGTCTCTTACTGCAGCTTCCTCACTTTTAGCACAAAACATTATTGACAAGCATTTTTGGACATAGTTAGTGTTCGGCATAGGAAATTAGGAACAGATAGTTTTATGAGGCGTTATACTCATATATCATAATATGATGCCAGACATACTGAATCTATTCTAATTTTGATCACTGATGGCAGTAAATTACGTCTAACTTTTTTTGCCGATAACCTTGCAACATAATTTTAGCTTGATTTTAGTGAAATTTTAATAACTCATGGACACATAAGAAGCCCTATGAAAATACATATATACGTATAAGGTTTGGGTCTGACTGCAACAATATGCAAGTCAGTTTATTCAATGTTTTCCTTTTAAAGGAAGAAAATAAAACAATAGAAAACTAACAAAAAAGCTCTATTTCAGAGGTTTAAGTCATGTCACAGTATTATGATTGTCAATTAAATCTCTTAAGAGAAAATATCTACTGTTCACAGGGAGAATTAAACTGAAACTATAAGAATCAACCTCTGCAGGAGCTGAGGACTCCTACATTTCTGATCCTTAAATCGCTTCTGGCAAAAACCCTGCTCTCAGTAACTGATGGATAAATTCAATGATGTCGAGAAAAGTAAATATAAAGCCTTATGTTTAATATTTCTCCTGAAAAAGTCATCTTCTGTGAGTTGTTTTCTTGTAAATTAGCCCACTTTACAGTTGTAGATATACAGCTCCATGGTAAACCATTCAAACCTTAATACTGCTGTAAGGATACATTTATTATTAAAGGGAGTAAAGGGTTACAGATAATGATGATGCTGTGTTGCATCCCCCCAGGTCAGAAGGAGCAGCCACTTACTGTTAGCTGCCTCTGGACAAAAATAACCTCAGTACACTCAGCAATATCCAAAGTCGCATCTTGTTTTAGCTTCCCCTTATTCAATTAAACACTAAAAGCTATGACATTCAAAGCATCTTTGGCTCTTTGTTCACGGAGACCTGAGCAATCAGACACCTCCCAGTGGAACTCCTGGCTAGCGACTGTAACCCGAATGGTCACTCCTCCCTGGCACTAATGCACAGGTCAACCGTACATCATTTATTCATGGACACAGCAGATACTCAGGCCCATCCTCAGCAATTAGCAAATCGATAATGACGCACTGGCTTTGATACTATCAATTCTGAGAGCATGGGACAAATAGTGTTGTTCATCAACATGCCAGGTTTCCAGACGCACACCATCACTCACACATCATTGCCGTTTGTCATCTCAGCATCAACAGGCACTCAGAAGTTCGACGATGAGGTACATTTCCTGCTTTCAAAATGGAGTCCTCACCTAGAAAATAAATCTCCTCCATGTAATATCTTCAATTGAGGTCTGAAAAGGGCTAAGCCAGTGACATATTTATAACAAAGGTGGAATTAATGTTCTGTTTTGTCGGGAGGATTTTTGTTAGCATGGAGCGTTTATTTCTATTGTGATGAAGAGATGATGGAGCTGAATCTAACCGAGCGAGATTATCATATTTGCACACAGGTCAGTATAAAGGTTCACAACGGCTCATGCATCTTTTGTCAAATTTTATACAGCTGACAGATCTGCAGTACATTTTGATATCGCTGTCACTTTTATAATTAATTCAGCAAATCTGCATGAGCCAACACACACCCCTGACTGCTCTTCAGAGGGAACATTATATTCTGAATTTAGACCTCTCTATCAGTCATTTCTTTGCTATAATTGTTAATATTTGCCAGCAAATAACAAATCATGAGGACCTCTAATCTGAAAACCATTCAGAAATTTCCTTCTTTCCAGTATTGTCTGTTTTATTATTTTCACTCTGGTTATCCTTTTAAGCCAAATGACATAACTGCAGCTGAGTGTGAAAATGTCCAATAGAGGCAATGATTTTAGCTCTGGAATTAAATGTTTTTCTATACCAGAAAAGCAGCCTTGGTGTATTTTTTTTTTTCAAATTGATGAGGAAAAAGCAGAATTATTTTGTTAATTGAATCTACTGAAGTAATGAATGTAGTGACTGAGTTGAGGCAAATTTGAAACGAAGACCCTAACATAAGCTCAGTTTACTGTGGTTAATATGTTCCTGCATGTGTTTGTATTGTAGCCAATGTCTGCGTGGTACTCTTTTCTATTTTAGAATTGAAACCTTTACAATAGAGCTAGCAAATATTAACCTGACATGCTAGATAGATCATCCAATATGTACAATACAGAATGTATTTCACTGATTACAGACAATGAAAGAGGCGAATTCTGCTGCATTTTAAGGTTAAGTAAATATATCCTTTTTGAGATATTGTATACCTACATAATTTAAATTAGAAACAGGGTAAAACACTGTCTTTGAAATGATATAGCTTATGTTGATATTGACTAAAAGATGGTAGGGCAAATATTCATACCATGTATTTCATTGTTGTTTTTGTAAAAAATCAAAACAAAACAGTGGGGGCCTTCTGATACCGCAACAATAAAATGAGTCTATAAGAGCTTAACAGTTAACTGGGTAATTCAATGGCCAGAAAATGCAGGCGCACCCCCTCACACCATCTAAACTGAACGAAAATTTTTGGAAAAATAAGGAGAATTCAGCTCACTGTTGCAAACTCAGAAGCAAACTTTAGGCAGTGCTCTCTCTTTTGTCCTGGTTAAACTATATGGTTCAGTAAGGATCAGTACTTTTGGATGACATCAATAATTAAAATAAGGATATTTTAACATTTTGATATAAAAAAAAGGGTGTTTAGAGGATAGAAAATTCAACAGCCTTGTTTGGCAGCGATGTTGCCAATATTTTCAAACACCGTGCATAAAGTTTGGGTGCAAAAAAACAAAGAAAACGACAAGATTTGAGTGTAAAAGGCCTCTTTTTATGTAGTTTTGGAAGTGGTATTATTTGATTATTACAATTATTATAACAAAGTTCATAAATCTGCTACTGTAAATACAGTTTGTTATTTGTAGACAGATTAATCAAAGACGTGTATTGCTATTCAGCTAAAAAAATATTGAGATGATTTTTGCTGCATAACCCCTAGCTTTACTTCAAAGCCGCTTTCTCTGTTTCTCAATACTGTTTTACCATAAGCATACATACCCACAGACTGGGGAAAAAAACACAGATTTTAATGAAAACACCATCAATAAAGCCGGACATTTGCAAGAGGCAGAAATAATAATAGGCTACGATCTTCTTGTTCACTTCTTGGTGCACTGGGGGTTAGATCTTTGTTTACATTTGGATTTTGCTCCATGCCCCCTTGTCCACCTCTTTAATAAGACCTCCATGTTTATGTCGTTCAGCTTGCACTGTCACTTTGCTTTTCTTTTTTCATGAATGTCAAGATACAAAAAGCGCGGAGCACTGACTCTACTGCTGCTCCTCTCAGAGAAATTACAGGTCATTACTTCCAGGTCACAGTACCTGAACACAGAAAGGTGACCTTTGGCTGGGCGTGGGCGCTGGAGATGCTGCAGCAGGCTGCTCTGCTGCTCAAGTATTCTTTATGGATTACCTACACGTCTACTGCAACGTTTTTCATCTTATCTACAGAGCCCAGAGTGTGGGTGAAACAATGAATTCTAATCAAAAATTTGTTTTGTGATGTACACACTAGAGGGTCAATTTTGGCTGCTTTTTTTAGACTTGGTCTTTGTTTTTGTATTAAAATGAATCAATGAATTGATTCTTTGTCTTTCCAAACTATGGCAGTTTTTTTCCTTTATACGCTTTAGTGTGGTTTACATCAACAGAAATAAACAGCCCTCTAAGTTAAGTTCTAGTTAATAAAAAGTGACGTTTTAATCTTTTTTTTTTTATCCATTTATGTTTTTTTCCTTAACCCAACTTAAATGGCAAATTTGTGAATGAATAATCTATATTTCTCTTACATCGATGCACTATCGAGACTCCAATTGATTTACCAAAAAAAAAAACTGAAAAGTACTGACACCTCAAATGAAGGACTTATACTCCTAATGGAGCGTTTTCTTGAGAGTTCCTTTTTTTCTTAAAGAAATACCTCATGTAGTCCCTTTCAAGTTAGTTTTTATTGATACAACATCTCAATTCACTTCTATCATTTCATGAAGAAAGGAGACAATGGGTTTCTGAGAGAACTTATAAACATGTTTTACAGCACTGCAAAATCAAACATATTTTCCCTCCTAACAACTAGTATATCATGGATTAGAAAGTCTAACTGCCCAACACTAACCTTTAAATTTTGTATTGTCCGAGTGACAAAATATAAGCATACAATTTCACCATAACCGGTAGTCAACATACATTTTTGTCGTATTATTCATTGACAGAATTACACTGATACACTCAATGGCACTTAAAGGGGGCATAAATTACTGGGAAGGTTGTAGAAACACATAAAATAAATCATACAGTTGAAGAGAGAGACTTCACATATCCTACAGTGTGTTTGTATATGTGTGTGTGTGTCTGCGCATGTGCCTGCAGACACCTGCTCCATTCTGCAGTGATGGCTCCCAGCGGGGCACAGACTCAGCTGCTGATCTCTGGGCCCTCCCTGCAGCACTGGTGGCCAGCACACACAAACACACATCCATACTCACATATACAGCCCCCTCCTCCAAATCTGAACCCTTCAGCCCCCCTCACGCATGTCTCAGTCTCACCGTGTTCCTGGTTACTGACACACCACATGCGCTTATATGAAGAACAAACACTACATGATGTACACTGACTCAGACATAGGTGCACAGTGCATGCTCATATGGTGTTTAATGTTAATTCTACGACATGGTGCAGTCATAACCTGCTTCACTCTAATATATACAGCAGGGATGACATGGTTGAATTACATGTGCTCTTTATTTTCTGTCGACGTTACAGCTCAAGGATGAGCATTGAGTAACCAAGGGGGCCAAATTAACTTTATCACCATGGCCAGAGGGCTTTATTCTTACAAACTACAGGATAAACTCAGTTTGAATATTGTTCTGATATACTGCACAAATACAGTATATAGTTTTTATCACAATTTATCAGAATGGCGAACTGTACATTTTATTTGAATTCAAATACCGATAGTAATGCTTCATTCAGTGTACTGAACACCAAATTAAAGGCAATTCAAATACATTTTTGTTTATTTTACTTAGATTTTTTTTATCAAATATCATAAGAATAAAATAAAAATAAAGATTAGCATTATCACTTGAATTTGCAGTAATTTCAGATTTTTTGTAGATTTTCATGGCAGATTTTTTCATGATTTCTTTAATGTAAACAATTAGGAGTTTAAAATTGACTTGTAGGCCGCATTGAGTGAGGGGCAGGGCTGCATGTGACATTTCCTCTCTCATTACTGCACATGATCAATCAGTATTATGATATCCTATGATTACTGCAAAAAAAAGGAACAAGATGAAAATTGTGCGCAAGTATTTGCTTCTCTTTTGTTTAGCTTGCATTGTGATTTAGTATTTTCAACCTGATTTTCAAAATTAAAATAACTGCATTTGTTCTTCTCATTCCACTTCTTATTTTCTTATTTGTTGTCTCCATCTCTTTGTTTTTTTCTGACTATGAGCTTCATTTTCCCTCTGTAGTCTTGTTTGCCAGGGTTGTGCGGCATAAATTAACTAATTTCCTGAATAAAGAAGACACTGCAATCAAAGGGAGAGGAGCAAATGCACAGATGGAAGGATCTAATCATTGTTATGAAATAGAGATGACCTCTAACTATCTCCTGGCTGCTTGTAAGCTTCTCCACCTCTCCTCTTTATCTCATTCTTCTGCCTTTGCATGATTGTTTTTGTGCTGCTGATAAACCTCTTCAGGAAGGTCTAAAAAAGCAACCCCCTCTGTTTTTTTTTCTAATGTTGAAACAGAAAAGATTGGAGTTGTCAAACAAAGCCTGGTGTCACATCGAGAACAGCAGCTGCCTGCAGTGGCTAATCAGTGGAGCTTTCTACAAATTAACAGCATTCAGCTCTGAAGCACGGCGCACTGCAGGTTTTAAGACGTGGGATTTTGAAAATTAGATCTCTGTGACTTGAAATACGCAATAATTAGCTGCTTTAGGTTTTTTTTTTGCCCACATGCTTTTTTTCACTTTTATCCAGCTTTGTGTAAGGTGACGTGGCTGAGATCGCTCGGTCGTACTAATGCCTGTAAACTGATGCTGCGGATGCTCGTTTAAAGCCGAGGAAAAGGCGCTCTAAATGTCATTAATTGCATGCTGAATCTCTTCTCTGCATGCCTGATGCTTTCTTAATTCATCTCTTTGAATGCTCTTTTACAAGAACTGTCCAACAGCTTGAAAGATAGACCACTGAGAATACACACACATTAAGACCTGGCAAAAGCCTCTCACACACACACACACACACACACATAAACGCTCCAAACAAACTGAATCCACAGTGGTGCCAGGGGAAGAAATGGTAAACTTTGCTGCAGGCGGCTAGTGTTTTCAAGGATGGAACCACCGTCCTATTTATTCATTTATCAAAGCCTTTATTCCAGGCAGTGCTGCATTCAACGGAAATACTCAGGATCAAAATAACTTATTGAAAAAACTGTTTATTAACTCAAGTTCTTTATTCAAACAGCAATTGTCCTTGTGTTGAAATATTGCATCTCTGCAATGCTGCATTTGAGGCTTCACATACCAAAGCCAATTGAATCTCAAAACACATTTATCTAATGTATGCAGATGATCTTGCTGTGCCTAATGAAGGCACCATTAATCACTATAACGATGATCTTTTTTAACTAGGGGAATCATGCGCACACACACGCACAAAAACACACATCACACAGTACGCCTCATCAACAGCAACATGTTGATGACAAATGCACAAAATCTGTAAACATTTTTGCATAAAAGAAAGTCTGTATAATGAGAAACTAATCACTCAGTTATAAATAACCTGTTTTGAATTAATTTGATCTTATATTCTCCTTAGTTTGCATCCAGTCATCTGGTCATCTAGCTGTGGATTAATCTTCTATACTTCTCTTTCTCTGTGTAATAAGGTGGTAATAAAATGCAACATAATACGTTCAAACGTCCATCATATTTATATAATAAATTCAGCTAATTAGTTTCACTGTTTCAACAAATAATTTACGGTCCAGCAGCTTTATGCAAACAGCAGATAATGCTGTTCTGAGTCTTAATGGGCTCTGGAAAAACACAATAACTTTCTGTGCTGTTTAATAACAACAAAATACTGGACAGACATCTTTGAACTCGAGCAAAAATGCAGAGCAAAAATACAGAAAAAAAAAAAAAATCATTGTAGCATTAACTCCTAACGGACACATTTCTGCAGTTTATCCTCAACGTTCATTTGCATACAGTTGACGGAAACCCCTGGGTACAGTCAGCAGCATGACAGTGGGTTATGAAGGCTTCCGGGAGGCTCTGGGGTGTGGATCTGAGCCAGTTTGAAGGAAAGCCGAACCAATGAAGAGCCCACAGCGGATTAGACACCCACAGCTTCATGTCGCTTTAATGCGGCGAGTCAGGGATTTTCTTACAACGCTTCTTTTTTCCTTTTTTGCCTAAATGCTCAGGGTTTTTTCCTCATGGCCCTTTTTCTCTTCCCCTTGAAGTAGTCTTTTCTTTGTTATGTTGTGAGTAATGTTTCCTCCAATCCAAAATTTCCAACCTGTCTATGTTACTACTGTCTCTGCATCTGTTCACTGAAAATATAAAAGATTTGTGTATGTCCTTAGGCAGTTTAAATAATAATCTTATCGTCATACAATTTCTGAGTAGTAGATCTTTAGGCCTATTCCACAGTTTATTCCAAAACTAAATTCACCTTCAAAGGGCAAAAATAAACATTAAATGCAAATACAACAGATGCTAAGAGAATTCACCAAATAAAATTACATTTATTAAATCATACTCACACAAATACACGCTCACACATGCATGTACACACTCCAACACCTCAAATCCCCCTGATAACAGTCTGAATGGCAGAGGCTAAAGACAGAGTAGGCGTCTATAATTGAACAAACATAACAATGTAAATATTTACTAATACTACCCATTGGGGATACTGGCGAAATCCCACAATTGATTTGCTCTCTTTCTGCCCTTTTGTTTTTTTCTCACCCAAGCACACATGGATTCTCACACAATAATTACCACCCCATTCTCTTCTATCTTGTTCTTTCTTCCTATCATGCTGACCATGTGTTCAATAAAGAGACCGAGATACACATACATAGTGGTCTGTCTATCCTCTTACCAGGGGTGACCTGTAGCCCATCTGGGCTGGCGATGACAGGAGATCCCTGGGAAATAGCGGCGAGTGCGTCTCGGGGACGGAGCCCACGCCACTGGCTGCTAGTCCCGAGAGCTGCCCGTACCTCGCCATCATCTTGAGATGCTGCTCGCAAGAACACACACGCTCGTACACGGACGCGGGGAGGAGGAGAGGGGAGGAGAAAAAGAGTAAGGAAAAAGGGAGAGAGAGAGAAAAGAGGGGTGTGAGACGAGGGAAGGAGAACAGATAACAGCAGGTAGGAAGGACACGAGGATAGTAAAGGACAGAAGAGGGGGTTTGGGGAGGGGGGGAGAGGAGATAGAAGGGGATTACAGGGCACTTTGCTCTCACACAAATGCACATGCAGTCACACACCCACTCTTATGGACATACTATCTGAATGCGTACAATTTTGGCCCCAGGTGGGCAATTTCACAAGCAAGCCTGTGCTACATGGGTCTGATAGCTACCTTGGTTTTGATACAATAGAAATTATATAGTCTAGATACTATTTCTCTGTTTAATATTACAAAAGCATAGCAGTCCCCTTCTCCTCATAGTGACTATGTTGCCACAGGAAATGTAATAAACAACTTCTATTATCAATCACCCCCTTCTGTCTACTGGTTATGAGCAAAAACACAAGTATACAAACACACACATGTACGGACATACAAGAACACACATGACAGAATGGTTGGCAGCAGACATTTACAGGTGAGGTGTGAAGAAAGAAGCAAATTGAAGAAAATAGAATAGATCTCTTTACCTCATTGCTCAACAAGGCAGCGTTGAGTGTTCGGCTTATTTCGAACATGTTCAGACTCTTTTTTCGTTTCTGTTCTGTCCTTTAAATTTGTTGGATTCTCCTTCAGTTCTTTTGCTCCCTCTTCTTTCTCTTTCTCTAGGCTTGGGAGTCAGTCCCGTGGAAGCGAAATAAAAAAAAAAAAAAAACAAAGAAAAAATCAATTGGGAAAAAACAGGGGGTTAGAAAAATCCTCTTTAATTTTCAGATTTTTTTTTGGACTTGTGGGTTTTCAGAGCTCTATCTCTGTTCTCTCCCTGTCTCCCTTGTCTGGTGATGCACCTCTGCTGGCTGCTGTGGCTTGTAGTAGTGATGGCGTTTTGTGCCCAGGGTTTCCGCACACGTCTTAGGAGTCAATATGCTGCTGCTTTTTCTGTCTGTCTTTCTTTTTTTAAATCTCCCCAGAGTCAGCACATTAAAACAGGCGGTCAGGCAGACGGTGGGTCGGTGGGTCGGGCTGGCGGGCTGGCTGGTTCCCTTATCTGTCCCCCGCACACTGGCTCACACAATACGCTCCGATCCTCACACTGCTCGCTAGCAGATTAGCCTGTCCCACAACATAGCACTTAGTTTAAACTCCCCTCCCTTTTTGCTCTCTCTCTCTCTCTCTCTCTCTCTCTCCCCCTCTCTCTGTATCACTCCCTCTGGCTCTCTTCTCCGCCCTCCCTCCCTCTCTTGTTCTATCTCGCTCACTCCATCTCTCTCCGCATCACTCTCTCTCTCTTCCCTGCTGCTCACGCATTGATGCAGCTACAGTTCACCGTGCTGCCACAAGGTGGGAAGACTGTTCTAGCAACAGCGACACCATCGCCGCCACGTCCCTTTTCCTCTCAGTGCCACTCCTATCTCTTCAGATTTTCTCCTCTTTTCGTCCTTTTACATGTGTGTGTCTGCACTCAGATTTTCTTGTAAACGTTACCACTTATCACTCCCTACCGGGATCAATCATACAGCCGGGGATAAATGGATTGGTTTGGGGTATGGGGACTCATTGTTAACTCCTTGTTATCTAATTATGGCTCCAGAAATAACAGTTTGGCTTTGAAAGTGTGGAAGACTAGAAAAGGCTTTTGGGAGTTATTTTGAGACAGTTCAGCATAAAGTGATAGGAAGCAATAACATAATACTCTATGAGGAGACCACAGGAGAGTAAAAAAATGATTGGTACCTCAGCAGAGGGACAGCCAAGGGCTGGGCTGATGTGAGCATCAAGGTCAGGTACTTGTCCTTTTCCTCAGCAGGGTGTGGCACAAAGATGACGAAGCAGCCAGTCACGGGCATGGTAGGAGATCCCGACTAACAGAACAAACAAACAAGGGGGGGAGAGAAAGATTAGGGGGACTTGTGCCAAGGATATGATTCACTTCTTTTTTGGCTGCATTCTGTAACACCTGGGAGATACAGAATATGACTCACAACATGCAAAAATAAGGGGCAAAATACAGCAACAAAAACAGAAACTTGTCAAAATAATAACAGTCATTCTCACTAATCCTTACTGTAATTTAGTCCAGGGTTAATTTTGGCAGCTACTTAAGATTAAGTTGTACTCTTTAGATAAATAAATTTGCTATTCTTGTCAGTTTTTATTTTTGAAAGTTTTTGTCTCTTTTTAGCTGATGAAAATTAAAAAATGTGTTCATTTTTGGCTTTTTAAAGACCTTACATTGAGGTCATTACTGTTTTTAGAGGTGTGATCAAAAAACCCATGTTAAGAATTTTTGAAACGTAATCTAGTATGTGAAAACCAAATTTTCCAACTCAGTGAGCAAACACAGAAATTAAGTTTCATTTAACAGTACAGCCTTCTTTACATTAAATGATATATCTACATCATGCCAACATGTATCATTTTTATATTCTGAACCTATTTCTTTAGAGATTTAAGAGAAGTTGTTCATTACAAAAAGCAGCCTGGTACAACACTGTCTGCACTTATTTTCACATAAACCTCATCTATGACAATATCAAAAACCCAACCACACCTATGGGTTGTGGATTGGCACCTTGGGTAGCCTGTCAAAATTTAAGGAGGCACAGGCAACCAATTCGGTCACACCCTGTCCAGGCAAGCCATGGCCTTAGCACTGCCACCTGACTACTATCTGAAAAACACAGCTCTAAAAAAACTTGATCAGCCAAGCTTTTAATTAACATACTGCAGGGGTTTCCAACCTGTTTTTTTTTTTTTTTAACTGAGGGCTTCTTACAAGAAATATAAAAATGACTGAGACACATTGATCCCCCTACCTTCAGTATGTTTAAGTTAGAAAAAAACAATCTAATCTAATTTAAATTGGCTTAGTTGTTGAATTTGGTAATAGGAAAAGAAAGAGCCCACATTAAAGTTCTATATTAAAGTCTTAACAAAGCAAAAAGCCAATCATTTTTAAAGATTTAGGGTTGGGTTGGCCAGTCAGATTTGAGAGAGCCCTGGTCAATCCTGTTTGCCACTGGATCAGTCACTGCCCAGGATGAGAACAATGCTTTGTGTCGTTGAGAGGAGAGACACTGACGGCTCATCTCCCTCATTCAGACATAAGACAAGAGCAGCTATATTACAGCGTTAGCACTAATATCTTTGAATCAGACCACTAGGAAGGAGCAGATAGCACAGCAAATAGGCATGGTTTGTGTTGCCATTTAATGTTATAATTCATTTGACATAATGCATCACTCATTAATAAGCTTAATCTCGGCTGATTATCCTTTTATTCTTAGAAATTGCAGCTGATCATCTTAAAGAGGAACACAGGCCACAGTTTGCCACCAAAGAAAAGTTTGGACACCCCTGATATAATGAATGTAACTTACATTAATCAGTACATCACACTCTTTAAAATAATCCATCAAAAATACTATACTTTAAATAAAGGACTTTAACCTCTGGTGGAGTTATTGGCTGGAAGTTAGATAATATGGATATTAATACACTTATTGATACTCACTAATAAATCAGTCTTTGATGATACTACAATCAATACCAGTTTTTTTGGTAAAGATGAGATTACCGCCAAGGTCAGACTACACAATTTTTTCATCGGTAATGACGGTCAGTATGTCAGACTAGGTGACCACAGAGCCATAAATTTGTGCAGTGACTCGCCCGACGAGCATGACAGACTACACGACTGAAACCAACTTTATGTAACAACTGAGGTGATGACAGTGGAAGGAGGAGGGGTAACACTGAAGGCCTCAAACAAACACTGTATTTAGAGTACAGTAGGCAGAACAACAGATTTTTGACGATGACCCTTCTGTTGGGTCGGGCTATAATCGTGCATAAATTGTGTAGTCTGACCCCGGCATAAGGGTTTCTTACAGAGCCTTCAAACCCATATCAAATTGCAGTGAAAACAAACAAATTTTCTTAAAAATGCCTAATATTTGATAGATTTTTTTTTTCATGGAAAGAAAAGGTAGGTAGTCTAAAACATTTACACTCAGTGTTGACAAAATTAACACTGGTGTACACATCCATCAACGTGTTGAATTCCCAGCGCTTTGAATGTGCTTTTGTCACTGTCTTGGATCAGAGCGGGGAGAGTGGCCAGTTAATAGCAGCCTATTGACACTGGACCATCTGTTTATGTGGACACTGTCCAGCATAGCACATAGGGAGGAAGAGAAGGACAGCGGAAGTGACAGAAATAGAGAGGGAAAAAGGGTGACAATTATTGGACAAGAGAAGGGGTAACAAGAAGAGGAAGTGTCAGCTAACTGTGAGTTTGAACATGTTTCCGTAAAACATGGAGATATGTAATATGCAGAGAGACTCATACTCCTCATGGATGTAGTCTAAATCATTGTTTACATGTTTTAAAGTAGCACATTTTTTCTGTTTTATCTCCAGTGGCATGTGAGAAAAACATCATGTTTTTATGGCAGTGTTGTGCTGTCTCGGCTTCAGTTGTGTTTTTCCTCAGAAAAAAAGGCTGCTAACCACATCCCTGTTCTGTAAAGCCGACTCTCTCTAGGGACGGCTGGTCCGGCAGAGCCCTGAGGGGGGAGCTGTCAGTTGAATCATCCAGAGTGAGGGCTGATTCCTCAGTCAGCTGCTTCTCAAGCTCTCTTCTCTGACCAGGCCCCACTCTCAGGAGCCCCCCTGATTGCTGTCACCATAGTGATTCTCTGTGTACTGCCGCACAGTCCCCATATATAGCCCCCCACCGTGTCTCACAACCAGCGGTCACCAGCTCACTGCCATTTGTGTTTTGATTTTTTCATGACTTTCTCCTTCATTGATGATGGACTTCATGTGAGTGAGCTGAATAGAGTAAAAAGGGTTTCCCTGTACTTTCTGAATGGAAAAAATGGATTTACTTACTCTGCACACACACACATACTGTACATGCATCTAGCTTCAGGCTTTAACAAAAACAAGATATTCGATGTGTCTTTTCCTTTGAGTTATGTTACTGTGCTTCAAACACTGACTATTTGATCATTTTACAGTTTTAAAAAAGTATCTCTCTAAAGAAATGAAAACTTCTGCTTCAAAATACCCTGGCAGTGTCGAAGCTATACTTTTCCCCAAGGAGTTTCTGATATGTGCTGCGTGAGACTGTAATGATGCCATGTGTCCTCCAATCATTATCCACTCATGCTTAAAATACCAACAATTGTCTTAATGTTTCAGTAGTATCTGTATTAATCCCTGACAGGTACATCTACACGTGAGGCGCATCCACATGTGCTGAAATCATTAGAGGTCAAACATGTTTTGATAAGCATGTAAAAATACACTCTCCTGAGAGATAATTAAAATGTAAGAGGACACAATGTGGACAGTATTTTTCTTTCATGTGACTGTTTTTTTCAGTGATAGATGTGTTCATTAAATCATTGCTGCACTTTGCAGACATCATGACAGAAAACATACTGCATGTATGCAGTGAACTTGAGTAGAGAGATGAGGGGGTTATTTTTAAAAGTGCTGCTATTTTTTCTCCTTTAGGCATGTTTAAAAGAAGGACATGCTGGTATAAGGACTTTAAGTTTAAGATTCACTTCATATGGAGAATCAATGAAAAAAAAAATCCATAGGTGTTCCTGTTAAGTCTTTAGGGACAAGACTCTCAAGCTTTGAAGTCCTACACTTTTTCTTGGGGTTTGTTCTCAGATTTTTTTAAAGAACATTTGAGCATTAAAGAACATTTTTTTTCTCTGCATTTTTATGTCAGTAGTATATGCATAGTGACAAATCCACTTGATTTCAAAAACCCTACTATTTTGATCTTTTTTTTTTAGATTTCATTTTTAGCTGTACACATCTGTGTATAGCCTTTTTTACACATGCAACTTTCAGGGTAACATTCCCTTCTAAATTTCTTGACTTGCTTGTTCATGCTTGTCCTTTTTAACAGGAAGGACAGTTGCTTGTCAAATCATTGAGGTATGCATGAAGAAAAAAACTGATAAAGAGCAAGTACATGCATAAGTGGAAAACCCTGTGGTTTGAAGCGACAAGAAGAGCGTCTCAGACAGAGTGAGAATAGAGGTGGTTTAGGGCTATTCTGTATGTTAAAATTGGCAAGTTTTCTTTTTTTTTTTTAAACACAAGTGACTGTGTACATATTTTTTAAGTCATCGAAATAGAATATATGTACCTGAGTTAAGGCAAAATATAACCATGTTAACATTAAACAAGGTATATCTAGCTCTATGCTGGAGACAATGCGGTAAAATAGGCAATCATACGCACATATTCTGGGACTGTCCAGTTATTTTTGATTATTGGAAAAATATTGAAGATGAAATTGAGAAAATTATGAAAAGAGAAATCCCCTCAAATGTGCTGTTTTACTTGCTTGGTGTTGTACTGGTTGACCTTTTCACTGCTGACCAAAGATATATTTTGCATATTTTATTATTGGTATAAGCAAACTGGAAGAACGTTAAATCACCGAGTGTGGCTGAATTGAAGCAGAGGCTGAGACAGGTGTATCTCATGGAAAGAATGACTGCATCATTACAGTTGAAAATGGACCTTTTTGATCGAGGTGGAGCATTGTTGGAAATTACCTTATAATGTGAACTATTTAGGTTGTTGAGACTGTTCTTTAAGTAATGGAAATTGATTTTTTTTAAATCTTTTATTTATTTATTTATTTACTCATTTATTTTTGTTTGTCTTTTTGTTTATCTTTTTTGTTTCTCCTTATTACTACACTGTGTAATGTATATTTGATATACATTTGCATCATATGCAACAATATCTATGTATGTGATATGTTTTTTGTATTTTTTTGTACATCACTTATCTTGTCTCAGACACTGTTCAAAGAAAAAAAATTCTAAATGAAAAGTTCTAAAAAAACAAAAACAAGGTATAACTAAATGATGCTACTCTGTTGTGATGAATTTTATACCTAATAAAATCATACACTGCTAAATAATATCTGCAACATACTTATGTGTGTATATAATGCAAATACTTAAATAAGATAGATTAGTATAATAACAAAAAATAAATTCTGGCTACACTGCAAAGAACAGAGTCAATCAAAAATATCTTCCCTAATTACTTCATCTGCAGAGAGAACATTTTAAGATTCTGAAGGCCTTGGTGCAGACTAATAACCTGAAACACCAGATAAACGGTTCTATATAGAAATAGTAATTCACAAGTCCGTCCGGACAACAGCCAATTGAAAGTTCTGAGGAGGGTAGAACCCTTCAATAATATATCCGGAAAGTGATTGGTTAATCAGTCTGTCAATCACATTCACTGGGGCAAATCAGAGGTTGTAGAAGACAGTGCTGCTGCAGAGGAACTGGGCCAGTTTGTAAATCAAACTTGTGCTGAAACCTGTCAGTAGGGGTTGAATATTTTTTAATCAAAACATGATTTCGTTGTTGTTCTTTGTTTTCATCTTTGAAGAAATGTTGCTCTGGTTTGATAAAACTGCCACTAAAGCAGACAGCATCCATGCATGTCTCTATACCAGCAGCCAGTGTTTACAGGTTTGCTGTTGCTTCTCACTGTCTTCAAGTTGTAACTGCCAACTATTTATCCTTAAGGACAGTGATTGGTTAGCACCTCTAAGGACTGTGCTCAATCGTTTTAGCTTAAATCATTACACTATGGATCTGCCTGATTAAAGACATTGAATCAGGCTGGTCCAGCTGTACTGTAGTTTAGCAGACTAACCTGGAAAAAACACAGGAGTGGAATCTGATTGGCTGAAAGAAGTACATACAGTGAGCTACACTGGAGGTAGCGCAATAATGGGAGAGAGTTTTTTCAGGATTTAGATGATAAAAATAGGAACAATGCTGCATAATACCCATAATACTAATGAGAAAATGTAAAAATAAGTTTATCCATTTGGCAGTGTTTGGGAAAGCAGAGAAGATCTTGGTAGCCCTGATGGCCAACCAAGGTCCAAAGCAGTCTTTTTATTTGATAAGCCCAGAGAAACAAGAGAAACATGCAGCGAATCCAATTCATTCTGCTCGTGCTCCATAATTCATTTTCAATCTACCCCTTGAAAATGAATGTTTGTACCACCATAGAGCTCTTTAATTGGCATAGTCTTAAAGGAATGACATAGCATGGAGGACAGCTATTCAATTTTCAATTTTAACAAAATATTGCACAGCAGCTCTGTATTCTCTTCCTGTCATCTGAGAAATAATCAGCCCAACCTATCTACTCAGCTGCCTGTTGATGCTTGCCATCAAATACAGATCACACATAGAGAGAAAAATCATTACCCTCTCCCTGGTCTTATTCATTTGGTCCTGTTACACACGGCTTATAACCTGAAAATTAGCAGCAGCCTGTATGCCTCTTGCTCCCGGAGTTGTGTGGCTGCTCATTTGATGTACTTAATCAGGTGCAGCCTTTGTAATGGGAAAGAAATAGGGCCAGGCTTGATTGGCCTTGATGACATCTATGCTCCAATTGTCTAGAAAACCTCCAGCTTTAATCAATCTACAGGATAATTCTGAATCCCTTGCTGCTGCCTGCAATGACTGGCTTTTTCCCCCTGAAAATACCATTAAAATGCAGGTACGTCTGCCATAAAACTGAGGTGTGTGCAATATACTGATTACGCATACAGGCAGTGTAATGGGTGTCATTTCTAGTTTAGAGGTGCTTGCAGAATGCAAATGCTGGAAGTATACTTTGTTGAACAGCTGCATGATAGGTGTTTTCCTAATAGAGGTAGGCTATCATTAAAATGTTCATTTAAAAAAAATAGCCTCCATGAGATAAGGTTTTCCTGTGAAGTTCAAACAAGAAAATAGCAGCTCAGAAAAAGAAAATACCATTTTTTTCCTTTTGCCTTTTTATGATCAGTATACTAACATGATTACAAGAATCAGGGGCCAGGGATTGCCCAATAATTACACTAGGAAAAACAATGGTGAAAGGAAGATTATTTTTGTTAAAGACTCAAGAAAAATGTTAAAATGACTTATACACAACCTTGCAATGCTGGATTCACCGGATTCCATGTATGTCATCAAGTAGATCCATCTTGCAAAGCTTCAAGCTGAACTGTTACAAACAGTCAGCTTCAGTTTAGCAATAGAAATGTCTGTTGGAGTGGTCAACAAATACTCGCCAACTTATGTTACATGGTGCAAACACCCCACTATCACTCTTACATCTACCCTTAACACTGTTTAGTCCTACTGTTAAGATGAATGGAATAAATTACAAAACCTACATTTACATTCACATTTCAATCAGCCAACAGCGCCTTTGCAGTCATTTGCAAGTTTTACACAGAGGGGTGAACATATTCTGCTCTGACTGCAGCTGGGAGGAACTGCTGATGACGGAGCCACCTGTGAGTGCTTTGAGACTGGGGAGGGGCCCACGACAGCACTCTCTGCTCATTGAGAAGAGTAAGAGTGATGCGTGCTTTAATGTCTGTCTCCAAAGGTCTATAATAACACCGGAAAAAGTTGCTCTGTATATATGTATATAAAAACAGGGTGGCCAATCTGATGTAAGGGGACCTGTTTGGCACTGGCTCCATTAGCTCCACCCCGATCAGAAAAAAGAACATGTCCAATTTCTGCATTTAGACACAAAACAAAAGGAAACTATATAAAGCTGCCAAGCCTTATATGAGTTTTTTTTTCTTAAACATCATTAGCAAAACATGCTTTGTAAACCAGGTTACAGAGCAGATAGAATGGAAAGAGAGCATAATTTTTCCTTTCCCTGGTACAATCAGTTCTATTCTGTCTTCATTTATCAGTCCAGCAATTGCTTCATGTACCTTTTGGAGAGCACTGTGGGCCTATATAAAACTTAACACAGGCCATAGTTGGCTACTGGGCCATGGTTTGGACATCCCTAATTTAGGTGTTGAGAAAAGAGATAAAAAAGATCAAGAATAAAGTGGCTAAGGGCTGTGAAGGAAATAAGGTAAAATTTCCAGAATGAAGTGGTCAAGGGCTGTGAAGGAAAACTAAAATATCAAGAATAAAATGGCTAAGGGCAGTGAAGGAAAAAAAGTAAAATTTCTAGAATAAAGTGGCAAAGGACTGTGAATGGAAAAAGGTGAAATTTCAAGAATAAAGTGGCTAAGGGCTGTGAACGAAAAGTAAAATATTTAGAATAAAGTGGCTAAGGGCTTTGAAGGAAAAAAGGTGAAATTTCAAGAATAAAGGGGCTAAGGGCTGTAAAGGAAAAAAAGTAAAATTTCAAGAAAAAGTGGCTAAGGGCAGTGAAGGAAAAAAGGTAAAAGTTCAAGAATAAAGTGGCTAAGGGCTGTGAAGGCAAAAGGTAAAAGTTCAAGAATAAAGTGGCAAAGGGCTGTGAAGGAAAAGTAAAATATCAAGAATAAAGTGGCTAAGGACAGTGAAGGAAAAGTAGAATATGAAGAAAAAAGTGGCTAAGGGCTGTGAAGGAAAAAGGTAAAATTTTAAGTATAAAGTGGCAAAAGGCAGTGAAGGAAAAAAGGTAAAAGTTCAAGAATAAAGTTGCGAAGGGATGTAAAGGGAAAAAAATGGTAAAAGTTCAAGAATAAAGGGGCTAAGGGCTGTGAAGGAAAAGTAAAATATCAAGAATAAAGTGGCTAAGGGCTGTGAAGGAAAAGTAAAATATCAAGAATAAAGTGGCTAAGAACAGTGAAGGAAAAAAGGTAAAATTTCAAGAATAAATAGGTTAAGGGCAGTGAAGGAAAAGTAGAATAATGAAGAATAAAGTGGCTAAGGGCTGTGAAGGAAAAAAGGTAAAATTTCAAGAATAAAGTGGTTAAGGGCAGTGAAGGAAAACTAGAATAATAAAGAATAAAGTGGTTAAGGGCTGTGAGGGAAAAAAGGTAAACGTTCAAGAATAATGTGGATAAGGGCTACGAAGGTAAAAAGGTAAAATTTCAAGAATAAAGTGGTTAAGGGCAGTGAAGGAAAAGTAGAATATCGAGAATGAAGTGGCAATGGGCTGTGAAGGAAAAATGTAAAATTTTAAGAATAAAGCTAAAATGCAATGCATGGGCTGCAAAAAATTGAAAAGACCAAAAAGTCGAAACTTCTTGAACCTAATTCCTGGCATTTTAACTTTCTTCTAGAGACTGCATACTAACCTTATTTATGACATTTTCAGTTTTTCTCGTCTTTCTGACTTCTTCCTCGCCATTTTGACTTTTTTTCGAAGTGTGTAATAAAAATTTTCTCCTCCCTAGCTCTAAAACCCCTCCTGACATATGAGCGAGAAACACGCAAATAAAAAGCCCAACTGTACTCGCTATCCTCCTCCTCACGTTTTAAAGCAGAACCTCTCTTAGCTTACCTCCATTTTTACGGAAGTCCTGTCCGCGTGCAGCAGCAGCGCGCTGATGGAGGGACGTCCGCGCATCTTCTTCCTCCTCCGTTGCCGTGGCAACTCATGCAGAGCGTCGGCTGCTCTGTGACAGAATGGAGAGGAAGATGGAGGAAAACACTGTGAGAGACGCCGAGACTGGTGTGTAAATATGAACCTTACATGTCTCTCTCTTCATTGCTAGGCACGCCATGGACGCTAATGAGTCCCCTTTGTTTGATAAATAACAGCTGCATGTTCCAGTATCGCTGTGTGTCTTTATTTTGGCGATATCGAGAACAGTGCTAGCATACTTGCTAGCAGGTGCAAGATGTAAACAACATTCATGTCACCAGATTGTTATTAGCTAGCTCTGCAGCTACAGACGTTAGCGGACGATGTAATTAACGTCACACCGGTAATGTACCTCCTGAAGAGACTGCAGACAAGTCCTGGCATGTTAACAAAAATGACTTCGCCGTATTAAAGCAGGTGCATTGGCTCTGAGAGGTTAATACCATTCGTTAGCTTTTCAATACGTGAAGTGCCGTGCGGCTGATTAGCTAACGTGTGCAGGTGTGTCGAAATGCGTTTCCATGGTAGATAACGCCTCCTGTAGCGGCGCCCGTCCAGGTCAGGAAGAGGGTAAAAGTCAGACAGGGTGAAGTGAAATGCGTTGCCTTTAGGGTCAACAGCCCTTGTACTGACGGGAGAACAGCGGCAAAGCACCTGTACTCGTTTAACATGAGTTCAAACATGCTCTCTGTCCCTTTCCATCGTTTTTGAACCTGTTATTACCTCCGCCAAGGAGGTTATGTTTTTGCTGGCGTTGGTTTGTTTGTTTGTTTGTCTGTGTTCAAAATAACTTGAAAAGTTATGGACGGATTTGTATGAAATTTTCAGGAAATGTGTGGAATGGGATAAGGAACAAATGATTGGATTTGGGACTCATCCGGATCACCATCCGGATCCACGAATTTTTTAAAAGATTCTTTAACACTGCGAGATAGGACCAGGGGTGGACTAAAGCTGCTTGGCGGAGGTCTGCGCTCTCTGAGCGCTTTTCTAGTTCGGCGGCTGTAGCCTTCAGCAGCCCCCACTGCAATTTTGATTGACACATACATGAGGCATAAAATATTCTGCAGGTGTCTGGGTACAAGACAGAAGATATTCAAACACGAGCATGAAAACCTGTCCCTGCACCATGTTTTAAAGCAGGGGTCCCCAACCTTTTTGACCCTGAGAGACACCCAATAGAAAAGAAGCATTATGGAAGCCTACTTGTTTGATTAAATGTTTCCGAGTAATATAGATTTATATAGTTTTCTTATAATAATTATTTCCATGCATTTAATAGGCTTGATACAACACTGTTTGTTACCTTCACTTTTAATGATTGATGCAGTAGTTATTACTAATGATTACTAAATGATATGGGAGCATTATACTTACATGCATCTTTAATATTTTATCAATCTGTCAAACTTAACTGTACGACCGTCACAGTTTTGCAATTTTTTTTTCTGCAAGTGACACTGTAAGGGCTCTAGCTGGCACCAGTAATGATAAAGGTGTGGCGTCTGTGCATCTACCTAAACTTTGACCTCAAGCAGGCTAGCAAAAGACAATTTTAAAATTTAAGACACATGTTGCGTTCGTTCTTTTTGTAACTAATCTGAGCATGATGTTTTTGCAAAATGTCCAATTTAAGATAAAAGATGGGTATTTATTTCAAGCTTGTGGTGATAATTCATTTTATTTTCAAAATGCACCCACAGGTACCTCAAAAGTTCCCACAAATTAATTCGGTTCAAATGAGCATTTCTGGGCATGGATGTTGTAGGGCATTATTGTAACAAAATTTCATTAAAATGTATGAAATGATAAAATGAATTCATTTTTTTTTAAAAAGGAAAATAATTTATGATAATGGTAGTAATAAAATGATAGTGGTGGGAAAGAGTACAAAATTATTTTAAAAGTTTGTGATTGAATATAAATGTAAAAGTTTATATAATACAAAAAGAAGTGCTCTGAGAGCACAAACCTTCAACAAGGCATTTCCAGGATTGTCAGGCGAATTGTTGTCAAAATGGAAAACTGCCCTTTCTTGCACTTTTAAGAAGTCATTAAATATCCTGGACCCATCCCCAACACCAAAATCGTATCACTTCTGCCTTGTGCCATGACCGACATTCCCTCAAAATATCACCAAAATCTGTTCTTACCTTTTTGCTACTCTATTATAAACTAACAAACAGGCAAAAAATAACCTCCTTGGCAGAAGTAATGAAAAGAAAAAAAAACAAAAAGATGGGTGCTTTCTATGTCTGTATTGATGTGTTTTCATTTCTCCCAATAAATATGAACATTTTCTGAGTATCAGCAGTTCATTCCACAGTGCACTCACTAATGACCAAGAAAGTTGAAAGAAACTTTTATCTAATTCTAATTATTTCCAAAACAAAATATACTTGTCCACTGTAAACATTGTATTGATAAATCTTTTTAAAAAATCAGTATTTCCCCTACATGAAGTAAGCAAGGATTAAAGATTAAGAAGTGACAAGGCTATAATAATGCTTTGTTTTTATTTCAACTATTTTCAAAACAAAATATACTTGTCCACTTTTATCCTTGTTCAAACATGTACTGATAAGTCCTTAAAAAAACAATATTTTCCCCTACATGAAGTAAGCGAGGATTAAAGATTAAGAAGTGAAAAAACAATAACAGTGCTTTGTTTTTCAGTCTTGTGTCATGTGTCACCTGTACATTATTGTCACTAAGAAACAATAAAAACTGAGCAATGCACTGTTTCGGCATTGCAATTGCACTGAATTTGCACGTGGTATTGTCACATCACAGGATGTGCAATATTGTTCATGTAATTTATAGCACAACATGCTGCCATTTGTGTTGTTTGATGGAAACCAAAACCTCAAATTTTATTGTTTTCTTCACTATGTACTGAAAAAGTCTGTCAGATATCACTGCTGTAGGCATACTTAGAGACCATGGTGTATGCAGAGTCATCATGTAACCAGCACTAATAATTTATAAGCTGTACAAAGATCTCATTACATATACAGTGATGTTACAGTTTAAAGATCGGATCAGGAGCAAGGTGTCATCATTAACAATGAGAAATCTACATTTTTGAGAACTAGGGCAGGAATTCCTCAGGGTTCAGTTTTGGTGCCACTGCTGTTTAGTTTCCACATAAATGATTTGCCACAGTCATGTGTAGGAACAGGTGTTCAGATGTATGCAGTTGATGCAGTTTTGTATGTATCTGGAAAGACAGCTTCATCTGTTTCTGAACAGCTATCTCATTATTTAAAGTCCATAGCAGCCTGCTTTGAGAACACATGTCACACTTAGTACCAATTAAACGATGTCGGTTTGCTTTTTACCCAAAGTCCGATCCTCACTGACAGCTAACAAGTTAAATTTCAACATCAAAAGACAACAGATTCAACAGATTCAGGAAGTAAATTATCTTGGCCTTTCTTTTGGATTCTAACCGTAAATTTGAGAAACAAGCGACTCATCATCTCAAACGGTGAGTGGGGCTGCTAAGGCAAATCTACACATCTTTAGACTCATTATGGATGGTTTACCTTTCCATGCTGAAAATGCCTTTATGCACTCCATGGTTTTCTCCCATTTAAGTTCCTGTGTGACCTCCTGGTCACAAGCAGCACCTACCACACTGAGGCCTCTGATGATTATCTACAACTGACCAATTAAAATCCTACACAGGAAACCAATCAGGTCACACCATTGTCATGTACCGAAAAAATTGAACCTGTCAAACATTGATGACTTCATTAAATTCCTCAAACTTCAACTCATCCACAAATGTCTTAATCATCAGGCTTCTCAGGTGTTCAGTGACCTTGCGGTTCCACTGTGAGTATCGGGGTCTGTAACACGTAGAGTAGCCGATAGAGACTGTAATGTACCCTTGGGACTGGGACAAACTGCTCTCTCTCTCTTCAAGGCGTCAACTTTTGGAACACTTTACTTTCAGGACTTGAACTGGATCCAGACTGGAAACATTTTAAACTCAACCTAAAACAGTTTTTAAAGAGGACTCAGATTTGTAGTCAATAATGATTAAGTGCTTCTTGTTTTACATGTTTTTTGCATTGTTGTGTGTATTTGTTTTGCATTGTGCAGTCTGTAGTTTTTGAGTTTGTTAGTTGTTTTTAGAATAGTATTTATTGTTGTTTTTTATGTCTTTAAAGGCCCAACTAGGGACGGGCAAGTTAGCTGAGGCTCTAATGCTGTAGAGTGCAGCAACGTTTTCTAGCTTCATACTGTCCCTATACAATAGACATTAAAAAACAAATAAATTAATAAAGAGTGATCACGTAGAGCTGATTTTCTTCATTCTTAAGTCCCATATTTTGTATGAGTCTAAAAATCATCATTATATGTGTTTGGGGAAAAAAAACAAATAGGCGTTTGTTAGGACACAGTTATGCTTAAAAAGATGCTGGAATTTTGTGGAAATTGCCTTTGGAAATTTGAAATATATATTGCAGGATGAAAAAATAGTACAGTATCATTCAGTATCATTCAGCCAGGATAATAACGTTTAAGTTGGTGATAAAAGTTCAGTGGATGTAATTTTGTTTTTCACATTTATTCTTGTTTCTAATCTGAGAGATCAATAGCATGATTTCGTAACTGTTTATTATTTGATATTTATCCCAGAACCTATTATTATTTCTGTTTTTTATTTTTCTATGCTCTCATTTTTGGATTAATAAGAGACCACGGTAGTTTATTTTTCTAGCATTATCATCAAATAAAGTGTGTTTTTTTTTTGAATAGCATAATTTATCAATTGTTAAATAAACCCAAGTATTTTCTTCAGGTAAGTCTGTTAGGGGCAGTAGCCTGGTCCCATCTTTGCACTAAGAGCAGTAACATACTTTGCTTGCTCATGGCTGTTAAAATATAAAAGTTAGTGGGGAACATGAGCTTCCTCTGTATTGCAAAAGTTTTAAAGAAATATCTTTAAAGGAAATCAGTAAGGAAGACACTTACACTTGCATCTTTTTAAAGCAATTGGCCCAATTAAAATCTATACTCTCACATCAATTCAGAGACATACCATGGTAGATGGTCAATATTTGAGTTATTGTTATCACTGTCATAAAGGATATTCATGATTGGTTTTCATTTTGACATTAACAGGAAAAGACAATATCTGTTAAAACCCACAATTAAATAATGTACAGTGTAATCCAAAGGCTAATTTATTTTGTGTCTCTTTAAAAATGGTGGGGACCGTGTTAAGGTGGGGGTGCACTTCTTCAAAAGAATGGTAGGGAATCATTGAACCCCTTTGATACATTTTGCTGAACTCCTTAAAGCAAGACTCCTCTAATGTTTACATAACATGCTTGTTTTTTTTAGGCAGTGAAACTGGAGGTGAGGATGCCTTGGTGGGAAATGTGAACAAACTGATGGTGAGCCCAACCGGTTATTCTGGAGCACCTCGAAAAGGACATCTGGTTTTTGATGCCTGCTTTGAGAGTGGTAAGTCGTAAAAATCTAAAGTGACAGTGTAAAGGTGTAGGGTGGGAGTTAGAGTATTTTTCAAATTATTGTTTCTATTGTTTTTGGTCCTTTTTTATGAGTGACAGTGTTTTTTTTAAATAACGTGTCACTGTCAGAGGTGTCGAGTAATGAAATACAAATACTTTGTTACCTTACTTGAGTAGAAATTTTGGGTATCTTACATTTTCACGCAATTATCTGTACTTTCTACTAGGACTGAACAATATATCGTTATCGTATCGATATCGAGATATGAACATTCAAGATATTAATATCGAAAAGAAACAATATAAACGATATAGATTTCCTCCGCGCTAAAAATGCACTTTCCGCATTCTTTTGTATTATGATGTTTTTATATTTCTGAAAAATGCTTGGATTTCACCGAACCCGTAGTCATATCATATCGTATCGATATTGAGATATCTGGCATGAATATCGAGATATGAAATTTTGTCCATATCGTTCAGCCCTACTTTCTACTCCTTACACTTTAAAAATAGCCTCATTACTCCTTTTTCATTTCGGCTTGTTTTCATTCCGGCTTGTCATCATTCAAACACCACACACAAATAAAACCTATGCAGATACATCGTGGCATCTGGACAGAGTGAATTTGATTGTGGTTGGATGAGATGTATAAACATAATACCATTCTAATAGCCTATTGGTGCGTAATCTATTGCACCTGCACATGACATAAATCACGTCACACTCCCTATCATTATATTAGGGGGACACCGCATCCCCCTTAATGGCCAAGTTCATTTTATTCTCTATATCGCGCCAGATAACAAAAGAAGTCATACTAAATGGCCTAATGTTATTTATCTTATTTACAAGACAGCATGTAATTTCTGTCTCTAGCTGGTCCCGCGTTTACAATTGTCCTCTGCTCTTTATATCGCCCTGATGTACACAGTTTTGCCCTGATGTACACACACACACAGACACTTGTGCGCACACAGGTGAGGACACACTCACCAGCAGAGGCCTGTTTGTGTGATTGTGTCTCACACACAATTATAAAACTTCTGTATGAACCATCAAAAAACACAGTAGTCTGCTTTACTTAAGACTTTCCTGGGCATGTCTCTTTCCCTGCCTTTACTCAGGGGTTTTGCTGTTAGCATGCTGCATTCAGGGGTGCTCAGAAACAGGAGGTGCGAGAACAAAAACTACGCCGGACAGACCGTTACAAGTTCAAATAATTGTTCAGTTGCTATAATGACTGCTGTCATTTAAAGAAACACATTAACATTGTGATCCCCTTTAGTATCTGTGGCGGTGTCTGACTCCTGATCAACCCAGGGGAAACACTGATCTGTGACTATAACAGTGCACAATTAACTTACAAATATTGCATACAGCAATAATATAAGCTCAGATAACATTTTTGGAAAGGTGGGGTAGTGCCCTAAAGACCCCTGTGCCTGTTGTCTTCAACCGCATTTTTGTGCCCTTACCTTACTTTTACTTTTATACTTTAAGTAGTTTTGAAATCTGAAGTTTACTTGAGTAAAAAGCTTGAGTTGATACTTCAACTTATACAAAGGTCTTTTTAAACCCTAGTATCTATACTTCTACTAGAGTAATGAATGTGAATACTTTTGACACCTCTGATCACTGTCAGAAGTGTGTAAGATAATCAGAAGCTTTTTTGCTATTTTTCCCATGTGCTGGGGTCAAAAGGAAGAGAGTGGGGAATGACATGCAAGATAGGAGCCAAATGCATGACTTGAACAGAGGACAGCTAAAGCCTCTGTGTATTAGTATGAGGGCATAACCATCAGTCATCTCATTATTAAACTACTTTACAAACATTGTTGTACAAACTGTGAAGATGTACCTTGACATGAAAAATTGGCAAACAATTAATTTTCTGTACTTTTCTCATATTTTGTGACACGTTTGGTGTGTATGACCTGTAGCCAGACACGTCTCTTTAATAATGATTGTTTTTTTTGTTTAGAATTTCTTTTTCAGATGTTGATTTATTAAAGCTGCACTTACTGCTACTATTGATCGCAATAGCAGTACATAGAGAACCCTGAGGTTTTCACCAAATACATCATGATCTGCAAGAACTCTCATTACAACAAAACCAAATGATTTTTACAGTATCAGACAAATTCCAACCTTTAGTGCACTGGCTGCCTGTTCAAACTAAAACTGACATCAAAGTTCCTGTTTAGGCATTTCACATCTTTGAATTCATCAGTATCACCTCAATTATTCAACCTTTCAAGGCAGCATTTGACTCCACAATCTCACATAATTAGATGTTAGGCATGTAAATAGACTTAGTCTTATCCAGAAATTAGACATACTTTACATCAGACACTCTGTATGTCTCATACTGTATTTCCAATGTATTTTATCCGAATTACTAACTCTATAAACATTAACATGTACCATTAAGAATTTTAGATAGGATTGTGTCTTACTTGCGCTTCTGCAATCATTCATGGCACCACTGTTGTATAGCTGTTTTGGTTACAGTCATTGTTACATTCACATCCAGGTTTTTATATTCATATAAACAACACTTTTGTTAAGAGCTGACAGATGGTTTGAAAATCTCCCAAAAACCCAGTAAGACTTCTCCAGTATCTGAATAAATAGCAGGCTGTATCTAAAGCATAGATTATTGGCTGGTTGTTTGGGGCACAGCAGTCCAGTGTCAGTGTTTTGGTGTGAGAGCTCAATCAAAGCACATCACACATCTTGGCATCAGTGTCATCAAGGCCAAGCTCATACAAGTATTTAAGGACAAGCACTTAGGACTTTAAATAGGGCAGTGCATCTCACAGGTTTTTTATCTTTGTTATGGTTATCATGGTAACAGTTTAACTCGGTTCAGCATTATGATGCATCATGCTACATCACATTGGGCTGAATGTCAATTTGGTTATATAATTGATCATGGTTATTTTTCACAAGTGAAGACGCAAAATGATAAATATAAACTCCCCTTTTCTTTAGAAATTGCTTAATTATCATAGTAAAATAATATTCAAAGAAATATTGTCTTGTTTCAATAAATGTTTATGATTTTTAAAAAAAGACAGTGCCCTTAAAAAAAGAACACGTATAGGTTCATTTTTACTCTGCCAAGAAGCTTCTGATGTGCCAGTGTTTGTTTCTTTGGCTGTTGGTCTGGCTATGAGCAATAAAACTCAAAAAAATATGTACAGATTTTGAGGAAATTGTCAGGGGATGTAGGTACCCATCTCAAATCAGTAGCTAGGTGTGCAGAGGCTTTTCATTGATGAGGTAGTTGCAATTGTCTTCTGAAATGTAAAAATACAGAATAACATTTGCAGCACAAAGTTGAGGGAAAAAGGTGTGTGTGTTGGCAAAAATCTGGCAGCACAATAAATATTGTGATACAGGCATGATGAAAGCTTATATATCAAGATGTAATGATACTATAAGCAGCTTGATATGAATTATTTTCTTGTTTTGTTTTGTTTTTCCTGAATGGTCTGTTTTTTTAAAATGTATACATACATAGGCCTGGTTATCTGTCGGTCCTGAGGGTTATCTTGCCTGATTATCCTGTGGTGTGAAGTGTGTTAAGAGTTATTTTATCCTCTCAGAGAGGATAGGAGCTGCCACGATTGAAATCGTAAGACATAAACATGTTCAATATTTACGAACTGAATTCTCATGTGTGCATGAAGCACACAGAGGACAGCTGAGCACATCCTCTGTGTTTTGTCACATGGACCACAACAAAGCCAATCAGGGAGCAATCTGGCTGAAGCAGGAAGCAAACTAAGCCATGGCAACAAGAATAAAGGCGAAGCACAAAGTTAGAGAAATGTTAGAAATTGAGAACCAACTTGTTGATTTGAAAAACACGAGCATCTATACAGCTTAACCTGTAGAAAACAGACTTATAAGGAGATGAGCTGGATGGAAATCACAACCCCCAAGGTTGTTTTAGGAAGCTAACAATTAGCCATATTTACTCTAAAGTGGCATTTGATCACAAGGGATTATAAGCTGCGAGTGCAGAGGCCTTGGTGGTTGGTGAGTGAGTCAGTTGGTATGTGGTATTCTGTCTCTCTCTTTGTTGACTTGCACTACAACAGTAAATTGGTCAAATTTGCCATTAACTGTCTTAGTGTGTGGGCTCTCTCTTGTTTTCAAACTAAGTTAAGATTTTAAAAATCTTTATGTGTTTGCAAGGCCTTATACTAGGATCTTGTCCCAATTTGAGAGAATCGTTAACATCATTAACCTTTTATGTTGTTGTTCATGTGTACTCTGAATGAATGTGTGCAAAATATACATTTCCTGGAATTCCCAAAGTTGAGGTAGTTTACATTGTCAGAATGGCTTTATTTGTAACTACTGACTGACCAGCCTACTTTGTAACTACTGACTGACCAGTCTACTTTGCATCCTCTAAGCCAGTTGACCTAGTTTGTTGAGAACTAAACTATATAAGCATCAGTGAGTGTTTCATTGGAGGCACTTTAAGCTTGAACTGGGCATATAGTTAGATAAAGTAGGTGTGTTCCATTGCCATCTATTAATGGCATTTGTTTTCCACTTTCTCTGACAGCTGAGTGGCTCAAGGATGAAAATAAAGCACTGTCTCGCCACTGACAAGGTCATTTAGTTAGACCAACACACTCAAGCACACAAGTGGCAAAGTAAATCAGAGATTCAGTGAGTCAGCTGGGACTGAATCTTTGTGTGGAAAGATTAGTTTCTGATAGCTCTCAGATTGAACATCACTGTTTGCTTTCTGATGTCCAGGGTTAGTGTCTTTGTCAGTGCTTCTTTAAAGCTGTATTACTAGAATAAAGTCATTACACTGATTTTCTTCCTCACACAGATTTCACTTGTTTGGAGCTTTAGACAATCACAAGAGAAATAACAATCATGAGTGGGCATGTGCATGGCTTTATGATTAAGTAGAGGCATTTGAAGGAAAGTGCACCAGGATCTAAACATACTAGAGAAGGACTGCTGTGATATCAGTGGGCTGATTGGCCTTTGTATAAATCTGCAGATTTTTTCCAGACGACATAGCCAGAGTAGCACAGACATTGATTAATTTGCTCAGAGCTCCCACACTGAGATCAGCTAACATACCAGTGTCTCAGACTCCGGATGTATCCCCTGAATGATTTATGGAATTGATATTAATCTCTTTCCAGTAATGCATTACTAAAGTTAGACTGGGGCTGAATTGATGTTTGCCTTCTAATGTCAAATTAATGTGTTGTTGCTGTCTCATTTAAACATCACTGATTTTTCTGCCTTGTACTTTAAAGCAAAACTTGATATTAGTTTAAATAAGTCTCTTCATGTGTATCGCCATCTTTTCTCATGCAGCGACAAACCTCTGACATTTATTCTTTAGATGATAACTTCTTTCCTTAAGTTATTTTTTTATGTCTTACATCCACACACCCTCAATAACTAGTTGTGTAAGACCCTGAATCAATCTTTCAGTGCCTTTAATATAAATTACCATTAAGTTATGACCTGAATATTGATATTGATTTTTGCTTTACGCCATGAGACTGATATAGTGACTGGAATAGATTTGAAGCAGATAAGTGAACATGTGAGTGCAGCTTATACTAGATGCATAGGGAAATACACCAGAGATAGCCGCTGTTATTCGACAATGAGGTGTTTATTCATGAATTTAATTTTGATTAGCCTTACATAAGAGATTAGCAGTTTAATGAAAATGATGCTTCAAAGTAAGTTGGCCATTATTTGAGGAAAATCAGAATAATCTACCATATTTTTGTGTTTTATGCTAACCAGGTTGACCATCTTCTAAAACCCCAAAAAGAGGACCCTCAGCAGCATGTATTGCGTCATGACCCATGCGGCATGCACGCTCAATATCTTGACAGGTAGACACATTGGAATAATGCCAGTGGTCCAGCGCAGTGCTTCATTGTAAATATTAACCTTTTTACTACTATGAATATAAATGGCCGCCTGATCTTTTTTTGCCTTTTTTGTCAATATATGTGTCAGAAAATGCCCTTTGCGTCAATTATTTTGCACCTTTTTTCAGGTAAAAATAAAACATTCTAGCAAGTATTTGTCATTATTAAGTTGTAAATGCTTAAAACAGTGTAATTACAAGGAAATAACAAAAAAACAGATTTGAATTTTCAACAGGTTCCTCTTTATAAATAATTCTAAACGAGCAACACTTTTGAGAAAACAAAACAGAAACTCAACCTATTTTATATTTATTATTATTTGATATTATTATATTATTTAATATTTATGAAATCCATAAAACACAAACTATGATGAAAAATACGATGACAAAAAAGATGAACTAGGCAAAAATACAGCAAAAGAATGTCAAGAAAACACTCTAGAATGATACTACAATATTTTTACATTATTTATTTGTTATTTATTTACACAGAAAATACTGATAAACCATTGATAAATGACATGTTTGTCTCTGAATTCTCTCTCTGCTCTCTGACTCAGCTCACTTCCCGTATTCTTTACCGTAATGTACTGTATATCACTGGAAGCTCCGCTTCTCAGCTTTCAGAATCCGTTAGAATTATCTGGATAGCGTGGATATTTGAGGAGTTACAATAGTTTGAATCATGCATATCTTTTTCTGTCACTGGTGACAGCTTCATCTGTAGAACAAGCTGAACAAAACCAGGACATTTTAGGATTTTTTTTGAAATCCCCCTGGACATAATTTTACGACCAAAAGGTGGACATGTCTGGGCAAAGGAGGACGTAGTCACTCTAATGCTAACACAAATTGGAAATTGTCATTTGCTGTCTAACGGCCTAGCCTTGCACTGTGCTAATTTTTAACATGTGAAACAACCCATTTCACTTGAGAATACGTAGACAGATAGGATGTTCAGTTGATTGTATTTATTAAATGTTTAGAACATTACATTGTTAAAAAAAAGTAAGAGAGGCAATTTAATTGCAGCTTGAAAAAAGCCTTCAGAAGCCCTGCTGTCACCTCTGGCTGTTGAAAAGCCCTTGGCTTAATGCCAGAAAGATCTATTTATTAAACATTTAAAAAAAAAAAATCCCTTCATTTTCATTTACTCCAGCAAAAATTCTAAGTAATGACATGACTGAGTGTCATAAGGAGGAAGAAGATTGTTTTTATATGAAACATTGCTTTGACCCGTAGAGGACAGAATTAATGACAAGAAAAAAAACAATTTCTTCAAGGGAATGCCAGAATCAATAAAAGGACTTATGTTTCTCAATTTAGCTTTAACGTTAATATAGAAATTTAGACTCCGTGAAAAGTTAAATATAAGTTGGGCAATAGCTGACATTAAGTGAAATTGAAAGCAAGAGGTTCTCACTTAAAGGATTAATCTAACATTTCAGATGCTGCCTCAGTTTACCTTGGTCTTTTTTCACACATTGTCTTTTGGTTTTTCAGTTTTTGTTATACTTCCTGCTCGGACTCAGCAATACAGCCTAAAAAAATAACATCACAGATTTTCCCCCCACAAACTCGGTTCCTGACTCTTTTCCCTAGTAAAGAAAAAACACAAATTTCAAAGAAATTACATAAAATGCATGTTGCTTTAATTTCATCAAAATATGTCACAGAAGCCAACTTAATTTCCCTCCCAGAATTGCAAGTGCATGATCCAGTTTTGTTATCAAATGTACACATAATGCCTTGTCTACACTAACACTGAGAGCTTCTAATTTTGCAAATACTAACGTGAAACTCATTGTTCAACTTTATTAAAAAGATACAAGCCTTGAATTACGCCTGTGCAAAAATTGTCAGGCCCTGCCATTAAAAAACAGTGACGTATTTCAGTTTTTGTATCTCAAACAATAACACGATTTCCGAGATGCTGTTGTCTCTGTTGAAAGGTAATGTGCAGGAAGGTGTTCATTACAGGAGTACAGAGGTAGGAGTAAGCTGAGAAAAAAAAATAACACAGGTTTGCATCTTTTATATTGTCTTCAATAAAAATGCTAATTGATTACTTGAATTGCCTAGGCCTAAATCCTGTTTTCCAGTACAGCAGTACATTTAGACCGTTGCAAAATTTTCACATATTAAAATTTTATATTGATATATGCTGTTTAAAAAACATTAAAAAACATGTCATTGTTCATTTAACCAGAACTATGATATGTTGTTTTGCTTCCATGTCCTGTCTTGATAAGAGGATGTGCTCTCTTTAAAGTATCAGTAAGGCTTATAAGATGAGCAGCTGTTTCCCGCTCATCCAGTCTTATATCTGTGAGGCCAATGACAGGAGGGAAATTGGAGATTCGTCTGTGTGAGCTCATGCCACATGGATTTCATGTTGAACAGGAACACATATATTTGTCAAAGCTATTGAAATGGTCTTTCCTGACAGCATATGTCCATATATCTGTTCTATTCCTGTTAAACCAGAGAGTATGCTATTTTAAATTCACACAGGCCTACATCTCACTGATATTTTAATACTCCGAGTCAACTGCCATCTGTAAGCCATGTAGGACTACATTTTACACAAAGCAAAGATATTGTTTTGTGGTGTTAGTATAGCACAGAATAAAATCTAATTGGTTTATCAAAATAGACATTGGTTATGTAAGCTGACTGGCAAAGGTATAAAAGCTCATTTACATTTAGATAAGGCTTAATTCACTTTGTTGTCAGCCCTCTGCTGATGGAATCAGTAATGGCCTATGGATTTACATACAGTATAGGTGAAGTCCTCTGACTCAGAGTTATTCTAAACCTCTGTAGCTTTTTTGTGCATCCACTTAAACACAACATTCAACATGAGGTCTACACCAGTTATACAATGGTTGATACAGTAGCCTAAACATTTAATTGTTTACTGGAGATATCATACAAGCTGACTGACTGCTGTAGTTACACCATAAAGAGCAATATGCAGATTTTCACTAAACCTTGCATATAAAATAGTCATAGAAGTCTTTTTTATACAACTATGGATGATGCCGAATCATGGAAAAGAGGAGACGATTATGTTGATTTTAAAACATTAAGTCTTGGCCTATTGTGGCGTATTGTGTCAAGAGGCAGAGATTCATAGACGTGATAAGAGAAGTCTAATTGTTTTTTAGAGTGAAATCCAAATGACATTCTTATCTTGCCTTCTCACATTTTTTTTTTTGTTGCACACTTCCATCTGTCAACATTTTTAGCTAAGTCCCAAATTCTTTTGTGAGAGCCTCCTCACAATGTCGCTGACTAGAGTACCATCTGTCTTTACAAAGGATGACAGTGACTGCGCGGGCAGGCATATTGTTTTACTGCACCTTTGGACTGTGCACCAGATGTAATTAAGCACTCATTGATTAGTCAGACTGCTGTCTGCTGACAATGACTTGCATTGTCAAAGAAATTCCCAGAGGGTGACAAGTGTTTAATGGGGTCCATTGATAAGCACAACTCATAGACTCATCTGGCTTTACAATCAATGCACTCAATACAATCCAACTTATGTGAAAGACTGGAGGGCAGATATGCTCTCTGCATTATTTCTGTCAGATAGGACACAAGCAGTGGAGACCTTTTAAACACATACTTTAACTCTCTGAGGTACTTACCTAGACTGAGACACCTTAAAAGAATACAAATGTTCAGTGTAACAGTAAATTTAGATAAGCAAGATTTTGGCCTCCTAATCAAGGAAACAAAATAATCTGGATAAAACTAGTATTGTACCACATGAAGAGTTAGACTTTTTCTGTCTTGTTAAGCAACTATCACACAGTAAAACTTTAAATTAGGAATGCACCTGCGTGCCGCTGCTTCACTTTCCCCTCCCAGCCAAATGCATGCCAAGTTCCAGCTAATAACCATCCAACTTCCAGCCACTGGGAGATCCCCCCACTTTTTGGGGGTTGTCCATAAAGTCCACCATAAACACGCTCTATGCAATTGCAGGGTGTCCCCAGGGGATGGCGCTTTCCTTATAAGAACCACCAGTGGACTTTAACCTTTGCCCTTGTTGGAGTATCGTTATCATTAATCAGTCACTACATTTTTGTTTCATCATCACGGGGGGATCTCAATACAGCCAGATCCCACCATGTTCCTGTCACAGCATAATCAAGAATCAGTCAAGTAAAGTCATAAAAATTTAAGTGGCTCTATCTGTTTACATCAATTAAATGATGGTATTGGCTGATTAAAACAATGTCTTTTGCCGGTGATGTAGCATGAATAGACTTCAGTTGCAGTTCTTCATTTGAGTCCCATCAATCAAATGCTGACATCAAACACACTGGACGTCTGATTTAAAGAAGAAGATAATTGTTAGGCAGAAGAAGCTATCAACTGGACAAACTCTGTGTTTTTATGATCAAATGTGAGAGAAAATGTTTACATTGTGGGGAAAAAAAACAACGGATGAAAGCACTGGAATTGTTAATATTAATGTCAACTATTGGTAGCATTAGTGGCCCTGACTTTCACAATTAGTGCATCACTGCTAAGAATAAAGCCCTGTGGTGAAAGAGTCATTGCTGGTCTGGTGTTGCTAAATGTTTGAACAAATGCAGACAACTTTCGTACTACTTATATGTTATGGTTTTCATTTCTGTTACGAAACAACCAAAACACAGGTGCTATTGGTCAAATCCACATGTCACAGGAGCACTTTTATTAACAGCCAGTAACACCACGTACATGCAAAATGACAATAGGAGTAGCACACTTATTTGTAGAATTTAATAAAGCTCCTCAAATATGACATGATAGACAAAAAAGTTTATATTTTCTAAATTTGAACTCAATATTTCAATGAGATTTTGTTTTGGTAAGACGACTACTCTTAGCACACCTTACTATAACAGGGTTCCCTGTACAATTATGATACTTTGTTGTGTCACCCGGGTGTATTTAAAAGTGAAATATGTTACTTCAACATGAATAAGCCTCTACAGTTGTTGGTCACCTGCTGGGATAACAGAATATCCCATCTTGATCACCAAAGTCCAGCTTCTGAATTCAGGAGCACTGTGTTCTTTCTTTTTAATCGAGAATTGGCCTTTGCACCACTTTCTTGTTATTTTTCAATCAATTAAATCATCATTACACTTATGCATGGCCAGATGATGTCAGAAAAAAATCCCAACTTCAATTTAACATCAGCTATGGTATATTAACAACACTGTTTTCCCTGCAGTATTTTTTATGAGAATATGTAGTTTTAATATTTAAAATATGATGTATAGCTGATTCATACCGTAGGGCCCTTCACTTAAAATAATCCAAATCTGATGTTTCCTATTTTCCCCATTGTGAAAGAAGCTATTGAGTAAAAGAAAGCGATTAAGGCTTAATGCTCGTTAAAATGTTTTCTTAGTTAAAAAAAAAAAGGATGTGCGTTTCATTTTTTCCTTTTTAGTTTTGCTCTTTTTAAATGTTTCTTCTACCAAATATGCATTTTATCTTTTTTGCCTTATCTTTTCTCAGAAATTGCAATGTCCCAGTTGCACAATGACTAATCATATCTAAAGCAACATTTACCACAGGATAGAAACAAACATGGTGGGGAAGAGGGAAAAGAGATGGGGATGTAGAGAAGAAAAGAAGAGCATGAAGGCTGTGGGGATGGTGGGGGTCTGTAGCTGGTGAGGGGAGAATGCAGTCAAGCTTGTCAGAAGATATTTATATACTCCAGAGTGGCCCATGAATCAGTATAGTTGAGTTTCCATTGCTTAAAGAAGAGGGAAAGGTTTTTACAATCAAGCCTGATGCTCAGAATGAGAGGCTTGAAGAGGCCTGAGCTTTCTGCAGCAAACAGCTTCCCATCTCGCCTTCCTCTCCAGTAAGATGAAACAAAAAAGAGTGGCAGCTTAAGATATTTTTTAATGTCATTTTCTTTCATTTATTAAACATGAAGTTAATTTAATAGCAGCCTTTTAGAGTTTTACAGTATTTTTCTGTAAAGCATCCAAAGCTTAGATTTCTCTAACTCTTGTGGGCTTTCCAAAAGAACATCCTTTAGTCTGAGTGGGAGGGAGCACTCCTGACATCTGATGTATTGAGAGGCACTCCCAGTCTCTCTGTCTCTCTTACATGTCCTTGGCAGCGGAGAAGCTTCACTGCTCAAATCACTAAATGGCCTCTCCAGTTTCCCTTTTAGCAGTTCCCTCTCCTCTCTCTTTCTTTTAAGGCAGGAGTGGAGTATGGAGATAAATTTGAGTTGTCTGGGGACTGTTGGCAAGACCATTTCTTTTGATTTATGCTATTTATTGGTCATTTGTATCCATAAGAGATTATTCTTTATTATTATTGTGCTTTTTTATTATCCTCCTGTCCTATCTTTTTGCTTTCTCAAGGCACTTTTGGTCAGTTTTATCTCCCTTTTTTGTGCAGTATCATGCCATGTGAGTATGGATGTGTGAAATCTGTGTGGCTCTGAGTAGAGCCAGAGGAAAAAAACTGCCTTAAAACTGCAAATGTCATGTAAATAAACCATAAATCCCCTTATTCTTAACAAAGATCATTAGAGAGCATGTTTCACCTCTAAATTGTCTGCAACTCTAAAATACTCTAAAAATTGTGGCATGCCAAGCAAACTAATACTGCAATGATTGTTAATGTATATTTTGTAAAAGTGTAATTAAACAGCTGACACCTTTTTGCCTCTCTCACGTGGCCCTGTGGTACAGTTTTCTGCAGTAGGAGGTGAAACCTTGGTATCAGTTTGTCTGCCTGAGCACAGAGCAAACAGAAATAGAGCGGTAATCCATTCTGACATTCAGGCCTGTTGCATATGCTAACGTCCAATCACTGAGTGAACACATTGGCTCGGTAGCTCTGGTCGGAGATGCCTCCTCATCCAGGAAATAGCACAATCAACCTCAGTGTTTTGTAAGTTAATTGTTGATGGCTCTGATACGAGCCACACATATGAGATCCAGCCTGCAACTCATCTTCTCAAAATGTCACCAAATGCTAGCAGCAGCAGGCTGTTTTTGAAAAGTTTGAGTAATGAATGTGTTTGATAGTTGAATGTCCACACGGTGTGGCTTCGAGATTTGGAAAGGTTAAGTGGAGGATTTTTTCAGATACCAGGTATTTCAAGAAATAGCTCATTTGTAGCAAACATTGGCATTGTTGCTGTTTCATCCGTGTTGGAAGATGTTGTGTGACACAAACAGATTTAACTTTGTTGTTGTTTTTAAATTCCAGCTTTAGGCTATTTTGTGTTCTGAATGTACTTTGGAAACATCAGTGTTCATTGGCTTAGGGCCTGCCTCCAGCACTGTGATACAAGTGTGTCGTAAGTGAAAATTACTGCGACTAGATTTCAGCTTCTCACAAGTAGTGCCCGCGCGTGCACAGGGCTACTGTGAGTCATCCAGTAATTCATTTCCAAGCAATTCCTGACTCCATAAACACAGCTTCAGAGCAGACGTCTCATTTTTCATCCCAAGCAAGACTGGGAAAATGGCAAGGATTTGTAATGCCTTACCAGTTCATGTTTTTCAAGCTGCCTGTGTTTATTCTGCTGATTTATTTAGAAAATGTCTGTGTGAGATGAGCTTCATTGATGTGCCAGGATTTGTTTGATAACACAAATACATGTACAGAATATGCTTATACAGTGAAGGGTGAAGCACCGACAGCAGCAGAATTTTGATAGATCACATTTTGGTCTGAATCCAGGCAGCTATCTTGTAGCTCTGCTGCTCAAAGTAAACACTATTGAAATTCATTCCTCGGGGGCAAATGCTCTTATCAGGATTTTCTTCCATGGACATTCCAAACATCTCTTAATAGTGAACATATTATAATGTTCACTAGCTGTCACATAGACCAAGGTAGGATCTGTTCTTGTTTTTTTAGGTCTTAATGTAATTGAAGAGTCTTTTTATTAAAAGGCAAAAGCACACAAACATGGATTTGTAAAATAAGAACATAAATGAAAATGTTCACGTAAGTTTTATTTAACTTGTTGCATTTTGCATATAAAATGTCATCATGACAATATATATGTTACTTATTGGATGAAGTTAAAAAGGACCTGAATCTTTCCTCAAACCTTTTCTGATACAAAATGTTTATTTCTACATCAAGCAATATTCAAACAGAAGTGGCATTAAATTAGAGTTTGTATCTAAAATATGCAGAGCTAACTCAGCTACATTACACAATGACTGCCTTTAATTTATTTTATTTTTTCAGCTGGAGTTAATGCCTTCATTGAGAGCCAAGACAATAGATAGGGTCCTAAATCAAGAGAGAGAGTGGAAATGACGTACAATTTAGTTGGCACTATTTAGATAGAAATCAAGAGCTGGTTGTATGGAGCTAAGTCCAGGCCAAAAGTGTTGTAATTTTAAATTAATAAAAGATTGAAAAAATAAAGTTTGAAACTGAAATTTCAATGTTTGTTCTTGATTTTTATTTTTAGACAAAAACACTAAATTGAATTAAAAAGAAGTGTAAGATAATGTTTTTAGTTCAAATGTACTTCTGATTCAGCTCAATAATTATTTTAATCAAATATTTTGTTTTCAATTTTAATCTGAAATTTTTTTAACATGTGGTGTATAATTTTTTTCCATTGCAGGATTATTATTTTCAGATTCAAATCTTATCTTTTTGGTTTCAGATTTATTTTTTTTCACCTTCAGACCATTTTTTTTTTTTTACTTTCAGATCTTATTTTTCAGTTTCAGATATTTGGCCGTGTTCTGGCGTGGGGGCGCAGCATTGACTGAGAGGGGCATGGGATTGATTAGTGACAGCATGAAAAAGCATCCTAAAATGATGTTGCCTACAGGAAACATTGACACTTTGATAGAAATGACTCAACACTTTCTCTACCCTGTATTCACTTGATACCTGTAAATGAAGTCATGTGAAGAAAAAGATATCTTTTACAAGCAATTCTAGACAACTCTTGGTAATTATTGATAAATAAAAACGCCAGATTGTTAAGTTTAACAGTCATGCCCAAAGACACAATTTGTCCCAATTCCACACAAGTCTATGAACGCAGCACATCATCGTGGCATGAATTATAATGGTGTCCTCTTTACAGGGGCAACCTGCATATTTGACATAAAATATGCCACATCTGGCATATTTTTTCATTTTTATATATCAATAATTACTGAGTTGTCTAGAATTGCTTGTAAAAGATATCTTTGTCTTTAACACCACTTTATTTACAGGTATCAAGAGAATACAGTGTAGAGAAAGTGTTGAGTCATATCTATCAAAGTGCCCACATTTCCTGAAGGCAACATAATTCGAGGATACTTTGCTGTGCTGTCACTTCATTTTATGAACTATCAAGGAAGTAACAGTGATGGCAGTACTGTCTTGTTCAAAGTATGAGGCTTTATATGTTTTTTGTCACTAAAACCCCAGGTTACTTTACCCTCATTTGATATTGAATTAATACCTGGGGTTTTGAGGAATGGTGAGCCCCCACAGACAACAAGTGAACCATTTGCAGGTAAAAATACAAAGATAATGAACAAGAACTGAGATACTTGTTCATGAGGAAACATGAGTTCTGTGGTATTTATTTTACAAATAACACCCTTCCCTGTTTAGAACACTTGGAACAAAATAAGTCATAGATAACGTTTTAGTTATTTCTAAGAGTGTACAAGAAGAACATAACAGAATAAAGTTACTTAGGTAACTTTAGTACTATGTGCTATGAGGCACTTTTAGCGAACCTGATGTGCCCTAGTTTGATACTAAACACACTCAGGCAAATTGTTGTAACAGGCAAAATTTACACTCTAAAAGAATAACATGTCCATCAGAACGAATTAAATACTCACATGTTAAATATTTTTTTGAAAAAGCTTGTCTTTCATACATCATGAGACCTGGCACAATTAAAAAAGTCAAAATGTTAAATGTGGACTTAGATAACACTCCATTGACTGAAAAAAGTGCTGATTGCTCCTGTGCTTCACTTCTTAAAAAGTGAAGTTCCCAATGTCTTAATGTATCAGTTATCATCGCTGCATCATGAACTTGGTATCATCTGTAGGCTCCTGCTGTGATGGAGAAACTTCATCCCAAAAAGCTCTCTGCGCTCCTCTTCTCTGATGAATTATGTCTAAATTGAATTACCAAATTATGCCTCTTAATCTTCCATATCCGAGGGTATAAAAAAGGATTAGCTTGTCATAGGATGGATTTGCTTTTATGGTATATTCTAAGAAAAAAGGAGAATATAAATTTGTACCTTGTGACTTTGACATGTATATATTTACTGCTGTGTTTCTTAAATTCTGCTAATTGCACGATGGCTGGGTTCAGTTCCTGGCATAATGATTGCTGAAAAACTCCTTGATTGCCTGCCAAGCCTTTTGAATAGTATTCAGTGCTGCATTTTCTTGCTTTTCCATTTTTTTCCTTGACTGAAAAGCTGGCATCGCATTGACAGTACCAGCACTTAGGGTAATTCTCAAGATTGAAAAGCTGCTCTGCAATAAGAGATTTTTTGTGCAATGCTGCAACTGTTGAAAAACCATCCCAAGAATTTACAGACATTTCCTCCTCACTTGTAAAACCCTTGGATTTACTCTTGTTACTTAGCTGGTTAAATATGTACCAGTCTGATTGGCAAACACAAAACTGGACTGGTCCATCTGTTAATCTCTGAGAAAGAAATGCTGTTTTTAAGTAAATAAATAAAGGGACTTTGTAAATTTGAGGTGGAGATTAAATGTTTTAGGTCCGAGGTGTGTCTGAGCAAACACAACCTTCTCACAGTCAAACTCTATTAAAGACAGACTAGATTCACAGGGCTATTCCTGAAGGGGCTTTTTGACAGCAAGAGACTTTCCCTGGGAACATGGAACCTTTTGAGACACTCGGCGATTTGACAGTAGGAACCTTAGTCTAAATTTAGTCCCTGGGTATTTAATCTGTCCCAGTTTAGGGTGTTGTACTTTTCAAAGTTCAGGACCTTTTGGGGCCTTTGCTGCCGAATGCTTCTTATAGGTTGGGTACTAGGAGTGCTTATTTTCACTTTACCTTAAAAATACATCCAGGATGGTCCAGCGCCATGCTTTCAACATGTCTACATTCTTTCTACAGTCTTATATCTGCACTGGATTTGCCACTCAGAGCTAATGGACTTAAGCTGCTGACAAAGCAATGGTCAGATGTCACACAGGTAGGGGTAGAAGGGGAATTCAGCCATTACAGGAAACTAGTGTCGCAGTTACTTTTTATTACATACGCATACAGCTAAGGGAACTGTTAGGTTCCTCTGACAGAAGTTTCAGGAACTCAAAGTTATTGGTAGCTTAGGTCAAAAGCACATCAAGTGGATTTGTTAGCTCTTTAAGGGTGATATAAAGAAACAAGACAGAAAAACTGTCTTAGAAAGGAGAAAACACTCTCCTCATGTTTCCTCTGGTTCTTCTACATTATCTACAACCAGCATTTTCTGGTCCTGCTTGCTTTTTTTTCTTGCTGACCTATCGGTTATTGGCCGGTGATTTCTTGCCTCCCTTGTTTCTCTTCTTTTCTTGCACCGGCTCCCTGTGTTCCTGAACTCATTACAGAGCAATCAGCCCCAGGCGTTGAAGTGTGCACCCAGAGGGAGCAATAACTGTAAATAAACACTACTGCAGGCTCTCCGATAACATGTTACCAAGATGATAACAGCCCTTCTTTAGCAGGCCTGTTGACCTTCTCCTTGCCTAAGGCTTGCCAAGGACTCCTCAGCTCCCTGTGCTTTTATCTCCTAACTCTCCCTCCACCACTGGAGCCGCTGGAAAGATTACTACCAAGGAAGGAGGAAGCTACACCAAGAGAATATAAGACGAGAGAGGAGAGAACAGAGATGAGGGCGAGCGCTCAGGGAAGAAGACACAAAACAAGATAGAACAACAAAGAGCCGACCTGGCCAGTTGTCCCTCTGCCAGTGCCGCCACCTCCCCTGTCGGCCTCAGCCTTTGTAGGGCTCAACATAATTAACTTGTTAAAAGATAGCATGAAATTGGAACAGACTTGTATTTACTCAGTGGCCACCAACACACAGTACACACCAAAAGCAAAAGATAAAGAGAAAGAGAGAGGAGATTGATGGACTGATGTGGAGACAATAAGAGAGTGACACTGAAAGAAAGTGAGAGCCCGAAGCATGGCCGTGCCAAAATTCTGACAAAAACATCATCCAACCATTAAAGCTGCTGTTAAGCTTGAGAAACAGATGAAAGTGAAGATCGTAATTCCTCATGGTTCACTCTTCAGTGCTAATGTCTGACAGTAGCATGTCCAGAGCTGTGGGGCTAAAGCACTGTCTGGATGAGATTGATAATACAATTAAGCTAGTCCCACTATGAATGCATCACTATGACCCATTACCACACCAGCCGCTTCAGATGGAGCATACCAGTCTAGCTCTAGGGCCTGTTGAACGGGGGGAAAAACAATTATAAAAGGCTAGCTAGAAAATGTGTTCTCTTTAGGATGTGCAGACAGGCCTGTACATCATCAGATATGTGTGGGCTGCCTGCATATCTCTGCACTCTCCCTAGGCCCAGCTTTTTTCATCTATATTGAAACGAGGACCTCACTGAAGCATAGATAGACTCATAACAATATGATATTTCTCCCTTATTGTCCATTTCTATTGTCTGCTTTTATCCTGCTTTTGTTAAACAGTAAGAATATTTTCTCAACAACTTCCAGGTAATGTTGTGCACACACAGTCACTAAGAGTGTGCATGTTTTAATGAGTCTGTCCATGTAAGATCTGTTTTGTTTTCATATTCAATTAAAATGGTTATTCATCCATAAATATGGTGGACAACTAGACATTTAGTCATGGCAATGTCTTTCAAACAAAATATGCTTTGTTAACAGTGCAAATCAGACTTTTGAACCATGTAATATTTGCTAACATGGCTGTTTAAACTTTAATGCTAAGACTGGTGGTGCCTGGAAGATTTGAAATCTTACCCAACTTAAAAATGGTCAGCCGGCCCCTTCCTTGGCCTTTGTCCTCTTTTGTCTGAAAGCAAAAAAATGTGACTGTTAAAACAAGGTAAAAATTGGGCTGTAAACCATTTAAGCAACAAGATGTACATTTTCTAGCTTAAATAGTAGTTTGAAAGTCGAATCAATATTTTAATTGAAGACATGACAAAAGTTGATTAGACATATAAATACTTTACATGCATATAGTATACATACAAAGGAGCGCAATTAGCAGAGTCATATTTGCATTGGTGTCTTTCCAATCAACATTATTTCTTTGCTTCTAAAAGCTTCCTCAGTCTGTCAACATTTTGTTGTTTATATGAGGGAAAATAACAGTAATATGCATGTTTTATGTTGCTGCAATTATACTCAGAGACTCTTATTGGTTACCAAACCAAAGACCTACACATTGTTGCTTGAAGAATTTGACCAGCCTAAAGTGTTACTGTAAGGGCAGGCACTTTGTCTATTTTTTGGTAGAACTGACAGTGCCATCCAGACTAAGTTTGTGGTGTTATGTCTTCACTGAACTGCTACTGATTTACAAGAAGGGATTGCTCAATTGCACTGTTGTAACACCTTTAAATTTGAACCGGAACCAAAATTTGTGTTATCCTTGTGATCTGAGATAACCTTGCAGAGCAGATTGACCTGCCTGATTCATTGTCTGAAATCCTGCAGGTTGATCATGCCAAACTCCAGTCTCCTACGACTTCACTTGGCTAAAAGTTTAACGGCCCAATCAGGGGAAAGAGGTGGAAGCTGGAGACGTGACGACAGCTGGAAGTGACTGCATGTTTGAAAACAATGGTGGCTTCTGAAATGGTCTCCGTGGATGCGGCACTATCTGCAGTTTTATCAGAAATAGTCTCTATTTCTTCTTAAAACAGGAGCAAGGAACGTCACTTCAAGCTTTTATTATGGGAAACAATGTTTTTGCTCTTCTCCCGACCAGTTTTGCTAAGATTTTGATCAATCCAACTGGCTCCTCTAGTCGTGAAAAAGATGGGAAAGACTCCAAACCCCATTGTGATAATCATATCTCCGCTGGTTGCCCTCATGGACGATCAAATCAGAGAGGCCGGGAGGCTGGGTATCACTGCTGGGAAATTGGGAGAGAATGTGAAAATCCTCCGTGGACGATGCCAGTTAGTTTATGGTAGCCATGGTTACTCAGCGATACCTGGCGAAATATGCTCTCCTCAGAAACTTACTGGGAGACCTTGGTGGGGATTGTCGTTGACGAGGTTCATATGTGGTAAATGATACATCTGTGTAGTATAATTTAATGTAAGACATAGTTTAAGGACTGAAACGTAGTTTAAGCTAACGCTAACAACAGGGTCTAGCTGCTACGTCCTACTGTGGCTTGATGTGATCGGTCTCTGATGAGTGTGACGAGCAGAACGATCGTTCAATCACCAGCTGCAGTTGTTTTTGAAGGTTCTTCCCATGAAAAAATTTTCTATGGGCTCTTGTCCAGATGGACTAGTGAAATATTTCCGTGGTGGATATATGAAACTGTTCATCTGGCGTGCCAGGTTAGATCCGAGATTGTGTTTCTCACTTTGTGCAACTGGGCTGCATGGTGTTGCAGCAGGTAGTGCTGGAGCCTCATGGCAAGAAGGCTGCTGTTTAATATGTGAATAAACAGTATATTGCCTTACTCATGGTATTGTAAAGTAATGACTCTTGAAAAAATGTGAAGTCGATTTGGTCTTGTTTTTCTTAGCTCTGTTGTCACTCTGGTAGGGAAGTACTCTCTGCAGTTTGGTTGTGTGCCGCTCAGAAGCCCAAATATGGCTCTTATATTTAATACATGTATCACATAAACCTCTCCCTGTCTGCTTCTTGGCTCAGCTACCATGTTGAAGAGGAGAGCTAGCCTTGTTTAAAATCCACACTGTGGTCTCACCAGAGTTGCCCTCCCTCAGAGCTGAAAGGAGGTTGAGGGGAAGCAGTTTTATAAAATCTGGTGCTGAAGTGAATCATCTGTAACCCAGGTCACATTAAGTTGTTAATATTTTATTTGTAATATATCTTTTTCCATATTTTAAAGGGAAAGGTAAATATTACCGAAAATAAAATGGGTTGGTAAGTATATTTATTTTTGTACACATAAAAAAAATGTTGACTTCAGGCCGCATGGAGGTCTTGCGTGTTTTTATTTTCATGTTCTGTCTCATTTGTTCTCTCTGGCTTAAGTTTGATCACGCGCAATTGTGTAAGCCAATCGGTGCTGGGGATCAGCAGCATTAAGCTTTAAGCAGAAGAGTAGGGTTTTTGAAGCAGAGACGAGACACAGCTACAGACAGTTGAGTAATATCTCAAAGAAATTTATCTTGAAGTAATACCGTTTTGCTGATGGCGGGATGCCATCCTAAAAAGATTGTTGCCAGACAGATCAGCGGACAATAAACTGTCATGCTTTGTTGAATTAGGAAGTTAATCAGAATGCTTGACTTGGAACGACTCCACGCTTAAATTCAAACTTTTTTTTCTTAATGTAACAATTTGAAACAAACCACAAGTTGGATAAAATGTTTGTTTTTGTGTACGCAACTAGCTGTTATATACACAGTGTGGGGCAAACAAGTGTTTATGACTGTGTGTAGTAAATAAGATGTTACCATAGAGAATCCTATGATTCTGGTCTGTTTCATACAGACCAGGTTTTTTTCCTACCCTGACCTATACCGTGAAGATGGTGAGCTAAAAGAAGGACAAACATCATCATCTTCATCTTAATCATCCACATTCATCATTGGAATCCAACCCATTATCGCCTACCTGTGCGTTAGAAAACCGGGACATTTTTATTTTTGTTGGTTTATTTTCAATACAAATATTTTGTTTAAATCTATTTAATTCTCCTGAGTTTTATTTAATGCTGTTATCAGTTGTTTATATTTCCTCCTTCTGAGTTTAGAATCTTCTGAGTTACAAGTTACCTTTAAATTATCTTATATTCGTTACATGTTTATGTTAAATAGTAATTTTTAAGTGAACATGTACTACACATCTACCAGATTTTTATCTGAAAACAACATATTATCCCTCAGACTCCATAGCTGTGGTTAAAGGTGCCATAATGCAAACTTTGAGGTTGATATGATTTAAACCAACACTAAGTAACTTTTCAGCCTTCATAAAATATTTTCATAACTTTTGTGATGAAACATCGACTTACAACTAGTTGAATGACACCTCTGTCATGGCCTGGGGGGGTCTGTATCGCTTTCACTGGCACTAAGCAACTTTGAGGAGGGTGGCAGGAAACCTGCCACACTAAAGACTACAAATGTGCTGACTGCTTTACCGCATACGTCACTTCCCCCTTTCCCCATTCGTTACAAAGACGGAAGTCGAGTCGAACGCCTACGTGCAACTAGTGCTATCATGGCAGAGGCTGCAAAACAAACGAAGAAACGAAAAGTTTTGTCTGAGGAGACAAAAAAAGAAAGAGGGAGGCTACCCGGATAAAAGGACAGTCAAGGATTAACATTGGCCCAGCTTTCACTCGCTGGCGTGAGCTCAATGACGAGGAGGGATTTCCGACCGACGCTGCCTTGGCTCTGTTCCTGCTGGACTAGTAAGTAGCTTCCTCTTGTCGGGATCTGTACGTGTGTTTACTGTGAAATTAGCCAACATAGCGTTTTATTTATCGGTTTCAAGGCTCTAAAACTCGTCAGCGCGTCAGTCGCTGACGAGGGGGGGGGGGGGGGGGGGGGCGGTGGGTGGATACGGTGTAAAACAAAGTTACACGTTTATTTTCAACATCGTCATATGATATTGTTTAGCCACAATTAGATTCATTACCTCGTCGCTATTCATCCTTCACACAGCCGCTGGAAACAGAAATGTAGTTCAGTCCAACTGCAGGCGACCGGGAGATCAGGATTTTACGGCGCTACGCACTGGGCCTCATGGGAAATGTGGTCTTCCTTCAGGCAAAACACTACCGCCTTTGTCCACCGGCACCGCCACAATCAACGAAAACTGAAAGTTCTTAAGTGTTGCTTTAAAGAGAGACTTCAGAAACACTTCACTCTCTGTCCTTTTAAAAATTACACAAAAATAATATAACTTGGTAATATGTAAGCTTGAGAGGTTCTTGGGCCTGTGGTGTTCGGTCCATTTTTGCTAAGCTACCTGGCTGCTCTGTGTAAATTTAGTGGCACTAGAGATTAAAAAAAAGTTAAACTATTCCTTTTAGATTAACTTGAAAGAAATCTTAACTCATCCTTTAAACAGGTCTCAGAGACTGGCCAGAGTGTAAACCTGTTAGGTGGTTAGAATAGCACAATTCATGCAGCAGTTTCAAGGCATAATATTGACCTCTCTGTGACCTTTTGCCTCCAATGTGAACGTCCTGGAGGCAGAGAACTAGTTGAGGGAGTAACAGAGGCGTGGTTTCAGAGAAAGGGGGGCACACCCTGTGTCACACGCATCCAAGCTGTATTGCAGCGTGAAATGCCACAGATATTACGGCCTCGCGGAATTAATGTGAATGTGTCTGGATGTAAGTAAAGCGGAACCTCTTTGCGGCACTTTTACGTGGAGGCACTGTGAATTGGGCAATTGTGCAAACTTGGAGGTGACCTCTTAAATCTTGCCTGCAGATGAAGTGATAAGGCATCAGGGGAGAAGGCAGGCTTTAAGAAGTCATGAGGCAGGAGATTGATGTTGCCTCGGTGACAACTTGCCTTAAGATGGTGGTGAGGGAGAGATGGTGAGAGAGAGACAGAGCAAAAGTAGACATTTAGCTGCAGGTCTAAACTGAGACTCCCTCACTGTGGCTGCTGCCGCTGCTGCTGGCTGGAATCAATTCTATCTTTATCAGTCCCCCTCTTCTGTGTCCAGGAATCCTTCTTACACCACAGACCAGCCGGGGGGAAAACTGATGTGTTTTCCAATAATGAAATGGAACAGAGCAAAAAATAAGTTTAAAAAGGTGCCTGGCTGCTCTCCCTCAGCAGTACAGCACTCTTTTAATCTCTAGTCTGCTGTTTAAATAAAGTTATGGCCTCGCCTTTGCCAGGAAAAAGAAATTGAATGTATTATCTGGCATAGATGTGTTTGTGAGACTTTGGGTGTTGGTATTGGGGTAATATTTAAAGTTTTTTCCTTTTTTTTTAACCATTTTAATATGAACTCAAGTCTACCCTGAGATTTCTTTGGACAGTTGGGGTATGACTAAGGTTAAGCAAAACTATTTTCTGTACAGAACATTAAATTATTACCAAGCACATATTTTTTTCATGTTTTCCTGTATGCATACATAAACCTGTAAATTGTCTGTAATCATATAGACAATGTGTATCAGCTGCATTTTTATCATCATAGCAATATGAAAATGCACAACCAACCTAATGCAAAGGACAACAATAAGGATACAAAAAACAATCCATCCATCCATGATCCATACTGCCTATCCCTGTCCAAGATGCAGGGCTGTCATGTAGAGACGGATTACCAGTCATGCTTACAATCACTCCTAAGAGCAATTTAGGGTGACCAGTTAACCTAATAAGCATGTTTTTGATCTGTGGGAGGAAACTGTAGTATCTAAAGAAAAGCCATGCAGGAGAACATGCAAACTCCACATGGAAAGGCCACGACTGACTTGGGAAGTTGAGCCACCAACACTTCTTTCTGTAAAGCATAAGCACTACCTGCTGCATCTCACGCAGTGCTGATGTTGCAATGGTGTAATCTTTCTTCCTGTGTTTCCCGCATGCATAGTTTCTATGTCCAGAGCAGCAGTAAGCTGTAGCCTTTGATTAGAGGGAAAGAGGATGCCCCACTGCTGCATGCATCCCTAAAAATGAATTCTTCTTGTTCCACTTTTTAACGTTTTGTATTTCAGGTATAAATCATTTTAGCTGCAATTTTTGTAACATCTCCTTTGCAACATCAGAGAGGGTAGAAAACTTCTACAACTTTAGTAAGCATATTTCAGGCTTTTCAAAGGCAGAGAGACAGGAAAGGTTATGTTGGCAGAAGAGTTATGATCTTGGTGTTTTTTTTTTAGTATCTTTTTAAGAATTATGTTGTTTTAATAGAGATGTATCAGGGTGGCTCTGTTTCTAAAGTGTACGAGGCTCAACATGATCTGAAAACAGCTTTCTCTGTGTCTCTTTACTGACCTGCAACAACACATCACAAAAACATGAACACCAACATTAGTTTATATGCTATTAGTTTATACTGTAAATTAACGACTGCAATTCCTGAGATGCACAAGTTTATATCAAACAAAAGGAACAAGACTTTCACTGGCTGTTGTTTGTGTGTGACAATACAGTGCAACGGGGGGAGTGTGTATCTTTTAACTTGTTAGCACATCTTTGTCTTTTCTCTGAAAATCATTAAATACACTGACTGTTTATGACTCTGATTGTGACACCCCGGTTAAGTCTGGGAGATGTTAAATTCTTAAATTCTCAAATCTTCAATTTGTGGCAACAGTGATAAATCTAACCAGTAACCCACAATTTGTATTTTCCCAGTAGTTTTCTGTTGTATTCTTTAGATGCATGTTGTTGACAAAACAAGGTAGAAAAACTGTTCATAGAGGCACTATTACTTACTTAACTCTGGCTTGGTATCCCAGCATGCTTTGTGTCGTAAAACTGCTAACAATGCAATACAATACATTTGTGTAAAACAGCAGTGGGCTAAGAGGCTAGTGGCTCTCGGTCTGGTCGCATTTTTATTTGCACTGAGATAAATAGCTGTTGAAAAAGCTGTGCTTGCACGAAGCTGTAGGGATGGTATGATTTTCATTATTCCAATGCTTATCGATCTGATTCTATGTCAATTCTCTGATCAACTCCTGTGGATTTTCTGTGTGGGAAAATAGTTGACCTACTCAGGACTTGGGTGGCGACAATGTCAAACACGTGGTACTCCTGATATCTTATGCCAAGCTGCATAGACAAATGCATCTGCAAGTTCCAGGTGTTTACAGCCTTGCTCAAAATCACACAGACACAGGCACTGTAATGCATTGAGCATACTTTTTTTGTAAAAATAGACTAAAGATTTTGACCACATCTGTTTCCTGTGTGCTGTAATCACATCTTTCACTTTCTTTGAGTTTCTGGTAAAATGATGAGATCATTGCTCAGAATCAGCTTTATTGGCCACGTATGTTAGACATACAAGGAATTTGTCACCGGTTCACTTCACTCTCCAAGTACAAAAATAAAAGAAGAAATAGGTACACACAGTGTACATCCTATATTATAAACAAGAAGTTTAAAAATTAACTTAAGGTGAGAATAAAGATAAATGTAAAATGTGCAAGATAAAAAAAGATAATAAGAAGAGAAACAAGGTGCACAGCTGCATATAAGTGGGACCTTATTGATTTGTAAGGCATGGAAACAGAGTGGAAAGGGGGAATAAGGAAAATTTAAAGCATAAAGAAAAATGATGTTTTTTCTTTGTTGTCAATTCTCAGCTGGAATTGGTTTTTGATTACCATCCTGACTAAGCTTTTAGCAAATTTGCCCCAAATATTATCAGTGGTTCCAATGGACACAGAATGCTTCAGTACATGGACTTGTGAACAGATTTATATGCATTTGCAAATCTATTAATGCAGCTATAAGCAGATTTGCATGATGTGACCTTACTGATGTGCTTCATCTTGGTACTATTTGTTGAATGGCAGGGTCATAGATGCTGAGCCTTCTCTGCTTGGTGACTTGTCCAATATTTCCCTCTAACTAAAGAAACGAAGAGTGAGGCAAACAAAAGCAATACCCGGTGGGCCAAGACAAGATTAAACATTATTCATGCGCTTTTCTCTTAAAAGTATCGATTCAGGAATCAGAAGTGTTTTAAAAGTATTAATTTAGCACAAGCACTGGAAAAAAACAAAATATACTCAGCCCTAAGTGTCAATGTTAAATATTATTATTGAACCTTTGTGTGAAAACATGTAAGATTTCGGCCATGACAGCCCACACGTCTGCTAAGTAGGAAGCACTGTAACCACACAGTCTATTTCATTTGGAAACAACTGCCTATTACCATTCTAATGGCTGCTTGTGTGAGAGAGTTTCACCTTGGGCCTGAGGCAGCCAGCCGGCTGCTGCTCCTTGATGATCCATCTGCATGGCACAAACCATCCATCCAGTGGATAGCTACAGGCTGCAGGTCGGACCATTGTGTGGGCTGAGCACTGTGACTGCTCCCTCTTGTACCTCCATTATGGGATTACATTAGCCAGGTTCTTCTGCACCCTCTCCAGCTCTCTATCTCTCTCTCATACACACACTCACAAACATACACAGTCTGAGAACTCATGTGTAAATGACTGACTGTCCTCTTGACCACCTCATGTTTGCACCAATGTACACTTGCCTGTGGCCCTGTGTCGCGATGTAGGTTTTATTCCTGCATGGTTTTGGTAGAAACTTAAATTGTTGTGTGATGCAGACTTTTCCCCATATTTTTCAGTTTCTTTCTTGGTTAGTTGAGAGTGTTAGAAAAAGAGCAGCAGTGAGACTCAAAGTACTGCAGACAAATAAATATAAAGAAGGTTTTGTTCAGTCTTCTTCAATAAGAGGCTGCCATGTGTAAAATCTTGTTCAGAACCAACTATTGTGTTTTGTTGGGCTGTACCAGCAGGGCTTAGCTGTTCGCTGAAAGCCAATTTGTTAACGTCTAAACGCTACTCTAGTTTTCCCTCAAGGACAAAGATTGATATTCAACATAACATTTCAAGGCACCACAGAAGAAGAGTAATATGGAGAGCAATGATACTCAAGAGGAATTATGCAAGAGATCTCAAAGACTAGAAATTGTGTTTTCCCTCCTTTTCATCTCTTTTCAGTCTGTAGCTCATTAGCTTCTCTTACATTAACACAGTCTGTCTGTTGAAAAAAGAACCAAAAATACTTTCTGACAAACCTCATGTGCTGTTCATCGCTTTTCAACATCATACAGACTCAGCATAGCTTATCTTTGCTTTATAAAGTTTATTTTAAATGCTTTTAGAGGGTGTTTCAGAAAAATCTATTGGCCATTTATGCAAGTTAAATACTAAATGACATGGGATTGATTAAAATGGCCAGCCTACCAGCCCACCAAAGCGTTTGAATCTGGAGGTAGCCACCATAAAATTAAAACGGGGATCAATGGCGTGTCATATCCCTGCTGCTCCACAGGCTGAACATATAATTCTAATAGTGAGGCTGAAGCCATCTCTCATGTCTGGCCTTCAAGCATCAGGCTCAATAATCCAACCGGCCATGACCTGCTGTCTATGATACCAGTGCTACAGACAGTATTCACAGGCAGAGGAACTGAGACTGTTGTTTAGCCTCTGGTTTTGGTTCCTCAGCACAGGTATGGCCATTTATTTGAGTGCTAAGACTGTATGCATATTTGATTCTTTAGTGTTTTCATGAATTGGAAACTCATAAGTTGCTGGACTTTTAGGCCAAATGGCACTGACAGTGTATTTAGGTTCAAGCCAACAGGCCTCAGCCTCGTAAGCTGTGTCTTGTATTGGGAAAGCATCCTTCAAAAGACACAGCATTTTCAGTCTGCAATGGTCACTTGAACCAAACTGAAATGAGATGGGCTGGTATCTGGAGGATTAGCTATTGATGTCATAAGCTGTCCCACCCTTACCTTTACATTTTCAAGGAGCGCCCCTTGTCAACACCCTTATTAGCTGCACCAGAGCGACTTAGCACTGCTAACACCAAGTAACTTAACATGTTTTAAAGACAATTTGATGTAAGCCCCTTCTGGCTTGTAACATAAGGACTGGAACTTGATATAGTTAAAAGCAAATATGTACATTTTAAAGTGATTTACTTGGTTGCACAGAGTTCCCCAAGGTCATTTGAAAGAACTGGTGTGCAAAAAAATCTAGGAGTATGTTGTTCTATAAACAGTGAACCAGATCAGCCATCTCTTTGCCTGAGAAAGGAAGACATGTTTCTCTGATGCATTTGAAATAATCTATCAATTGGGTCAGCTTTTTGGCATGCCACTGTTTGATCTCTAATCCTTAAGTCTCACTGGTTCCTTTTTGGGACGCACATGAAAGTTATTTTTATTGATAATCCATATAAAAGGTAATTTAGCAAAAACGTGCATAGTTTCTTTAACAAATTTCAAAGGAAGGATTTTTGAAATTTGAACTGTTACAGTAGGACGGTAGTACTCCTTGCAGTCAGAATAATAACAGCTAGCCCATTCAGGCCAAAAATGGTCACAATTAATGGCATCTTAACAGTGGTTTTAGTCATATGACCCCTGCACCATGAAAAAAATGTAATGTCTGACATTATACTTTCAAGCAGCTGACCAGGCTTCAAACGGGTAGTTTTTTACAACAGTCCAGTAGATGGCCCCATTTTCTCGTTCAAGTAATAAGGACAAAAATATGAAGTTCTCCAGATAACGTGAAGAGGATTCAAACAGGTGGTTCAGCACAAAAACAAGTCCCCTTCACTAATTTGTATAGCTTTTGAGGGCATAATGTAAAACGACTGGAATGAAAAGGGTTAGACTTCAGAAGAAAAATATATTTTATCTACATTTATGAACAGAGTCAGAGCTTGTGAGATTATCTGATGCAACCAAAGTGGAAAAAATGGTAATATACTATAATGATTATACGGCACCTCTTGAAATGTTCACTTTAGGACATAAAGTGATTCATGTGACTTTTTTCCTTTTTGCAGACTCATCACAAACAAGAACAATGTTTCATTTGGTCATTGACACATACCAGACTGCGTTAATCCATAGGAATATATCCCACACTGCATTTTGTTTATGATAAATAAATAAATAAATGTTTTTTTTTATTGAAACATCAGTCATATAAAGTAAACAAAGTCATATTTGAAGGGTATGTATTTTAAAACAAGTATTAAATAAGTGACTTGTCTGGAGCATCCATTTTTTGTACACTGTGCAAAGTGTAACTTTATTAATGAGACTTGAGGGCTGAATGCTCAGAAAAGAAACAGATTAGGATTAAGGACATAAAGCTAATCTTTTGTAAGTCTTTCCTCAGCTTGTCTCTGTTGTAGACAAGTTCTTGTAGGTCACAAAGTCAAACAATCTCTTTGTTTCATTCAAATAAAATTTCTCAAATTTGTGTAAATAATACTTGAATAGATGTTGCATTCATTCCTCATCTTTTTATGCAATGCAATCTTCTGTCATAAACAATGACAGACAAACCTTGATTTGCTTAAATTGCACTGAAAATAATGCAATCAGTGTAACCTTAGCCTTCTATTCACTCTGACATAGTTTGATGTGATCTGTCAAACCTTCCTCTAGATTAACTTAAAGTAGTTTCCTCTATAGATTCACTTCTACGCAGACCAATCAAAGAAAATTCAGAAATCAACATTTTTAATTTTCTCAACTGTGCAGGAATGTTTTGTTCAAAATGCCAGGATAGACAAACATTTTTTCAAAGTAGTAAGAAAAGGGTCCTAATCCAGATGGGTTGTGTCTTAGTCTTGTATGGGGTCATTAAGACTGACGGGAAGGCTTACCTTGGAGGGCCGTTATCACTGTGATCTAACAGGGAGTATTTGGCGGTGTCAGCTCTGTGAATCATTCTGATGTAGTTTGGGAGATGATCGATTTGATGACACATCTGTCTGGAACAGGTGCTGCTCAGCTGTCTGTCTCCTCTCTTTGTCAGTGTTTGGTAGCTGCAGCTGGTTCTGGTTCAACCCTCCGCCTGCTCTTGGCTTTGTCTTCTTTCAATGGCTCAGAATTGCATTGCTAACCAGCCAAAAGCTAGTCCCTGCCTGCACGACTGCCACTGCTTCAGTAGTCAGCCAGTGTTTAAAAGAGACTAGGGCTGAATGACAACACAGTCACTAATTCAATTATCTCCATGTCTGTTCTGTTATTATTTTATAGATGAATATGTAATGGTTGACTCCAATATCCTGCCAACTTGGTTCTAATTTTTTTGCAAAGGTATGGCAGAGACCTTGTGGATTCTGACTGAGGGGACTAGGGCTTAAATTTCCAGCTGTGATAGATTGTTTTATCCCCCCTGCTCAGGGGATAAAACTTTCCATTGGCCCCGGAATTATGGGGGGAGGGCATGCAGTGCTAGATGTCTGTTACTGGTTGAGCGCTTACAGCTTTCTTTTTACACTTTGGATTACAGCTCCAGTGACAAAACACGCAATTACCCAGCACCTAGAAAGGGTAATTTGCAGAAAAGTATTTCACAGTTTTCTTTCATTTAAATCAACTCAACCTCATTTTATAAAGCACTTTTCATTCATAACAGAGTGCAGCTCAAAGTGCTTGAAATGGAGATCAAATACAGGAAATAAGACAAAAACAGACAACAAAGATACAAATAAAACAGACTTTAACAAGATAAGGAAGGTAATTAAAGGATAACAGGTAAATTAAAATGAGTCAATACATCATATAAAGTTTTCTACAGTGTTATAGAAAAAAAATGTAAGGACCAATAATTAAAATCAGTTTAATTTTAATTTTCAAATGTAATACATCAAATAAATAAATAAAGTTATAAAATAATAACCAATGCTATAAAATCACTCCAAATAAAGCCCCCTAAATAAAGGACTATCTTTAGCTCACTCTAAAAACATGTAGAGAGCCTGTTGTTTTAACTTTTAGGGGTAGTGGTAAGTTTAGGGGAATGAAAAAACAGAGCTCTCTTCTCTGTGCCTGTGTAATAAACTTTAGGAACATTCAAAATATAGAAGCATTGGAGAGCCGAAAGATAATAATACTAATGGATATGAAATTACTACACGTCACTGGCCTCATTTGCATAGTCCTGGAAATTCAACAGACTGACGGAATTATTAAGTTCCTTGCAGGAAAAGCCAGGACCTAGAAATTCCCAGAACATTTGGTTAAAATGGGTCTTTAGATACTGCACACACCAAAAGTAACTAAATATCAAGAGGTGCACATAATTTCAATGCAACTTTGCAAAATTCTGTGCATCCCTGAGCCATAAGAAATGATGTGCAATCCACAAGGTAAATATGAAGTTAATTCTACATGTTTATTGTATTATCATTTTAGAGCTATTTAGTTAAAAACTCACAGAAAAGAACTTACTCTCTTGTGGGTTTTTTTCTTATGTGGCAGCACATCATAAAATGTAAATACAAAAATACATGTTGAATCTTTTGTGAGGAATTTTTAGTAAATTGTGTTTTTTAAATAGACTGATGTAAATACTTGCACCAATATATGACCTAAAAATGCAAACAAGATGACAAGCAACTAGAGGTAGTAATGGCTGCCAGTATGCACATTAGAAATATATCAAATCTAAATGCGGTACCTTTGAGTGTTTCAGGGTTGGTGAAATTCTTACAGCTCTAGATCCTGCTCAAGGCAATCATTCTTCTCCACTCACAAGCAGGTATCCAAACAAATCCAGACTTTTTGAAGAGAAAAAGAGCAAAGCAGCTGACTCAATAAGATAAAACAGTAATGTGGTTAAAACACATTGGGGGTATTTTAGGTATAGGTGAATAGAACATAAACGTGATGTGTTTACAGTGTTTTTCACTGTAGTATACTGTACTTTGGCCATGGTCATTAGCAGTTTATCATGTCATGTTCTAAATGCTGTACTTGCTATTTAGCATCCACAGCAGAGGAATTTGTCCATTGAGGCTTATGAACAGAGGTAATATTCAGCAACAAAACTTATAGAGTGCTTGACTTCAGGATAATGTCTTCAGCAAGCAGCTGTAGCAAAATGTTTTAACCGTAGCTGAGGAGCTTTTTATTTCTAACATCTGATGTTACTCTGCAGTTGACACATTTATGGAAGGGAGATTACTGTTGTCTGTGGAAGATGATATTATCTGTAATAAGAAATAAAAATAATATTAAAACAGTAATGGTTTGGAATGTATTTGTGGGGCTCTCGTAATGATACATCTTTTGATGCAAAGCTTGGACACATCATCAGTAATGTTTCTTGAGGGTTCCTGGTTGTTTCAGGTCTCTCGGACATCAGACTCTCTCTCTCAGGCCACCCAGCTTTAGGTTGATCAAGCCTCAGCGGATCTGCTCTCTTTATCTAGAGCCACCTCAAGGCTTTCTCTGCAGCCTCTGAGCTGTTACAGATGGTCCTCCTACTCTTTTTGCCTTTAATGCTGAGTGTAGTGGAGGCCCTGCAGAGGGACTGTCTTGCAAAGTCTCGACACCAGGGACTGACTGTTAAGTGTGGCCTTGGGCCAAACTTTTCACGGCCATTTTATGGTGGGCCAGAACATAATCAGAGGTCAATATAAAGTGATGATTTAAAAAAAAAATGCTCCTCTTGTTTCCTAAAATAAGAGTTTTAGTTGATTTTGCCTCAACAAGCAAAGGGGAGAGAACGACAGTGTTGAGGGAGAGTGAGAGAGTGCTAGGGTGATCGACACTTGGTGTCATGACTGCTGGATAAGAATAAGTTAATAATAATAATAAGACAGTAATAAGCTATAAACACAGAATAAGAGACAAAGAACATGAATCACACGTCTTTATGCTTGTATCATTATATCTGATAAACTTAGTTTATTAACACCGCACCAACATCTTTAATGGGATTTATCAGACCGAAATTTCAGTTTTCAGGACGCAGACAGTGATATGTTTTTATGAATTTATTGGAAAAATGAGGAAAAATTCATGCAGGAAGTGGCTTTTAACGCTTCCCAAAAAAAATAAATAAATAAAAAAATAATTCACAGTTAAGGTTCATACAGACGTGCACTTTTGTGCACTACTGTATGTTTCTACGAGACAGTGTCAATCGATGAACAGTCGGCTCCTGCCTGGTCTACTCTCAGATAAAACAACAAACATCAGAACAGATGGTAAAACAAAGTTTAAGTCTCTCGTTTCACCTGTTCTTCTCGCTGTGGCCCGTTCTCTGCGTTGCAGCTCACTCTGTGCTGTTTAATTTTTCTTCTGCAGCAATCTTTTACAGGGATTGTTGGGAAAGAGCAACTGCCTTTAGGTTCATAAGAACTAAAATATACCCATAGTTACTTTAATAAGGGCTCACTCAAGTTGAGCAGCTGTAGGCATCAGGTTCTGTGTTAAGGGCCTGGGAGGAGCAGGGATTTCAGGAACCTGACTGAACCAGAGCAGTGGTAAGCTGTATAAGCCCAAGGTCAGAGGAGACATCATCGTTGATGTTTCGTTTGAGTAAAGTCCTGTCTGTTTGCCAACTTCTCCAGCGGTGTGCAGCACATTTTGGGTTTTTTTGTGTTTTTTGCCCCTCATCACGTCTGCCTTAAAACTCTCTCACCACAGAAGTTAATCAGATGTGTACTGATCAGACTGGTAACTTAAAAAAATCCTCCTTAATCTGAAGGAATATAAGTCTCTACCTTTTTCGGTAACATCACTCTGGTGTGGAGGCTTACACCAAATGGCTGCAGCAGGAGGAGGTGTCAGCTGTCTGCAGCAATGCTGTGTCTGAGGCATTTACGTTTAACTCGTCCTGATCATCATGGGCTTGTTTGTTAAGAAAAATGAGTAAAAACACAAAGAATCATTGCGAGGGCCAGAAATTATCACTGGCGGGCTTGGCCCGGGGGCCACTGTTTGCTGACCTCTACTCTACACTCTACTTCCACAGACAAGCACCTTGCTTTCCAGTCTTGTCTGTGGCAGTCTCAGACAAGGTCTTGGTACCTAATCCCCCTCCACTTAAAGACCTTCTCCATAGACTCTTCCCAAGGCACTTTGAACTGCAGCATGACAACATTCTTTGTTGCCTCTGACTCAAGAGGGATATCAGGTCTGAGGGTGTTGTTGGTAATGTGCTGGGGGAACTTAACTGGCCTGCCAAGGCCCACTGTTAGCTCCCAGTCCCAAGTAGTATTGAAAAGCCCTGATATTCCTTTAGATGTTGCTCTTGGCTTCTCTCCAGCCTTGAGAAAGCTGATGGTTTGCACTATTGGTTTGAACCTTCGATGAGCAATGATAGCATTACATATGCTCTCTGCAAGTTAAGCACATGGTCGTGTTGGCAACAGTATCGGCTATCCCCAGAGCTTTTGGGCAGCAAGTAGAGGGGCATGATGGTGAGTTGGCCAAACTCCAGCAGTGCAGGCTGAATGGGCTAGAGAGTTTATCTTGGACAGCCTAGACAAGGAACTTGATGTGGTGTTGCTCTGCTACTAAGGACCTGATCTACTAAGATCCAAAATAACGAGTGCTAAATTGTGTGTGCAGACTAAAAAATTGCTTGGCAATTAGTGGGCGTGTTGTGGATGATCTACTATGCCTGCATGCGCAATTGATAACGGGCACAAACGTGTTGTGGACGGCCACTTTTAAATGAGAATTTTGCATGTGTTACCAGCTGTCACCATGGAGAGTTTGGGAGAGCGGAGTGGCCATAAACAAAAAATGAAGTTTGAAGCCATGGATTTGGAGGCAAATAAACCCACTTGCAGTAACCTTTTTTGCTTTCTGTCATTTTGACGGACAAGGTTGTCACTTTTCCCTCATACCATATTTTCATCCGTCATTTTTGATTTTCCTTTTTCAGTTCCAATTGAACATAATCTAAATGACAGCATTCACATAGTTACACAGCTTCATCATCAATAACCTCTCATGTGAAGAGCAGTCTTGCAGTTACGCACACACAGACTGCATGGGTACTCTTGTCTTTTTACGCACTGACAGCTCCTAAACTCGCTGTCAGTGCGCGGAGAGCGTGATGCAGTCAGCTCTGAGTGACAAACGGAGTGATTCTCCTTCATAGCCAGCTATAGAGATCTTTTTTACATAGGTTAAATGACCTCCTCCGGGATGTAGAGTGCAAAACAGAGAGGGTTTACTTTAAGCGTGTGACTGCATGAGTATGATGGCACACTGGATCATCCCTCTTTTTCCAGTCCATCATGATGACAGACAGCCTCAAAATCTTTCTGTCATTCATCAAAAAATTCAGTCAATGATGGGAAATATTCGGTTAATGCGACCTCTTTTTTTCACCACAATAACCGCAGCCCTCTGTTCATAAAGCTGAGCCTGTTTTGCACCTGCCTTTGAAACATGCTAAATTTAGACGCAAAAACACCAGGCGCAATCAGTTGCGGATTTGATAAATCAGATTGCTGGTGCTAAATGATTACATTTGCATCTCCTCCTCCCAGTATTTTGTGCGTTCTGATAATATGCATGTATTCTGCATATTCGTGAAAAAAAAACATGCTAAATGGATTGCGCATGCTTTTTTTGCTTGTATGACGGACGCAATCCTCAGTGCACCCTGTTGGTAGATCAGCTTTGCATGTGCTATCAAGTTTGCACGTGTTTTTTATATGTGCAGACCTTTAGTTGGTCAGGCCCTAAGGGTATTGGTACCAATGAAAATGACCAATGCCCATTCCTGTGGAGTACAAGAATTGCTTTATCTTTGTTGGTTCTTTAAATGATTCAATGGACACATTAAAGTACCTTCACATTTGCCTAAAGTCTACCTTCCCCCCCAAAATGTCTGTCATTGAAGCTGTTGTTTTTTCTTTACTCATATTCTTGCCTGTCAGACATTACCTTTTGTGTTCAGTCTTTCTCCTTTCGAATGTAGATGTAAAATAATCAGAGTTTAGATGAATGACAAATCAACATATCTAAGTTTTATATTTCAGACTAGCTCAGTCACTCCCTAATCAGCGTGAGTAGTGCTCTACAATATGAGATATTTTCCAGGCACCACTGTGCTGGAATGAGATGCCACTCACCATTAGGCCACTTGCTGCGGAAGCTGCTGGTGGATGGGCTTCAAATGTAAATACAGATCAATCATCAGCTCTTTGTACACAGCAAAGTCTTGAAATGTATTTCCCACTGCCTCTGTGTTCCTGTTTTGCACCATGCTGTAAATGCAATGGGGAGTTTTAAACTGAAATTCTTGTCAAGTTTATAGTTTAGAGCACGTTGTATTTTTCTGTAGTTAATAACACTCAATTGAGTAGCTGTGGTAAAGCAGAAAAAAAGAATCTATATGTGTGTGTGTTGTTCTCTGATTAGTGGATTAGCTCTGTTTGATAGCAGAAGGAGAGGGATCTACAATGACAGTGTGGTAGTTAGCCCATCTGTCTATAATCAGATGTGTTGGTGTGTGCATGCTGCTGCTATGGTACCAGTCTCCAACAGGTGGTCAACCGTTCCCCAGTGAAAATTTGGGAGGGATATCAAGCTTTGTGGCCTGGGTAGTTTCTCAGTAAGTTTAACTTTGAAAAGGTTGCTTGATTATAAAGCATCCCACTGGTCACATGACTTCAGTTTAGGGTTGGTCAAAATGGACCAAAAATCACATCTCAGTACTTTTTAGCTGCCTGATGGTTATCAGGGTTTGATACCAATATGCTCTGATACCTTCATTTCTACCAATATATGTTCTTCATTTTGGTACTGTTAACTTAATAATAGAGTCCAAGCTACTGAACTGAATTCTCTTTTTAATAAACTTTCCAATATGGCTAAAGAAACATACATCAGCAAAAGCTTCATCAGTAGGGCTGATGTGATACTAAACAGTAATTCTCTTTTCTCTCTGATAGGTATCAGTTCAAAAGCAGTTTTGGCACCATCATGTTTTGAAAGTACCAGTTTACCACTGTTATTGTAAAAAAAAAAAAAAAAACAATACGTCCCCCTAGGGATAAAGTATGCCAATGCTTTTTCTATAAAGAAAGAACAAAGTGGGGGTGCTGGTTTGTTGGAGTGGTAAGCAACCAGGCACAACCCATATACATACTTCTGCCGGCCCAGGTTCGAATCCAGCCTGTGGCCAGGTTGCAGAGTGTCTTCCCCTACTCTCTCTCACCTCCTTTCACAAGCCTATCCACTGTCTCTCTCCACTGTCTCTCTCTCCTGTCAATACAGGCACAAAATGCCCCCCAAAAAATCTTAAAAAAAAAAAAAAGAACAAATTGTTGTCATAACACTAGAATCATAAACTTTATTGTAACTTATATAACTTAAGTTATACTCAAACTGTATTGATACCAATGTGAAATAGGGATGAGGCAATTATATGGCATCATCACAGTTTAAAAAGACAGGATTATGTCATTTTAAGGCTCTTCAACATATGTGGTTTTTTTCAATATGTTTTCTTTTTTCTCAAAAAGTAGACCGGAATCTGATTTTTTGAGCAATCCGCACAAACTAAACAAAGTAACATCAGGTGTACCTCCTCAATATGCCATATCTGGCTTCAAGATGGCTTTGGAACATTTCCTTAGTTACAGCAGAGGGGCTTAGTTATTAAGTCTGTATCCCCAAAGAAAAAAAGTTAAGCAGCAGTAGCACTGACATGTCACACTCAGCAAGAATGACTTTTGAGTTATAGAAGATGAGGGAGAAACCTGACACCAAATGGACTGTTCAGTATATTTCACCAGTCCAATCTGGGCAACAGCCAATAGAAGGTGTTTTGGAATGGGCAGAACCTTTCAGTAGCATACCCAGTAGGTGACTGGAGGATCATTCTGTCAATCACATTAATTACAGGCCAATCAGATAATGTACTATTGTAGGTGGGTGCTACTGTTGTGGTGTTAGAAACAAAATGCTAGTGTCTTTGTTGAACAAATTCAGGGCAAAACATGTCAGAAGGGAATTGAAAGTATCCTGTCTATCAAGACGTGCTTTCAGTGTTATTTGTTTTTCATTTAATAAAGAAATGCTGAAATTGTAGATTGGAGCTTGGCAAGATGGATCTGTCTGATCACAGACATTAAATCAGGCAGATCCAGCTGCACTGCAAGGTTACTCAGGGAGCTCTGCTAAAAAAGAATGGGGACAATGTTGTGGCAAATGTACTGAACACTGGATGTGCACAAAAAATGCATTTGAATTAATTCACATTCATTAAAAGATTCACATCAGGAAGTATTCAAAACTCCCATGAATCATTATTCATACACCTCCGTACTTCCTTTCATGTACTTCACCTGTGGCCCAACTCAACAAACTGTTGTTTTCTTTCATACAGTCACTCTCTGTTCTTCTCTGTGCATACTGAACAGGTGATATGTTGGTCCTTGTGCATTTGCTGCATCTTGCGAGCTTTCAAATCAGAATATTTTTCAATTACAGGTTTAATATTGCTTTTGTTTTATTTTAGGTAACATCACAACTTCATGAGCTGTACATCTTGAAAACATTTTGCTTTACTTTTTTGTGTGAAATTACATCATACAGCCTCTTAATGCACTGCAGGCGGAAGCAGATTCTTCAAGAAACACATTTTATCGCAAATAAGGCATGGATTGTGGATTGTGTATAGGCTTGAATTGAAAATTAATTCTGATATGAATCATGATCCACAGAATAAGAATCAAAATTAACCGTAAAGGATAGGAAGATTCACACCTCTAATGAAAACTTCAGACTTTATGTAACTTAGCCAGTCATAACTGCGAGCCAGAGCAAAAGTAACAAATGAAGGGTGTCACATTATTAAGTCTCTTGGTCAAGCATTGAAGTTGTTAGGATTAATTATAAAGGGGTCATAACCAACGTTTTAGCAGTCTGTACTTACTTTTAATTACAATAATGCTTTCGCTCATCTACAGAAAATAGAAATAATTATCTGAAGTGCTCAAGCAAGTGACCATTAAATGTTATTTACCGCCTACTTTCTGAGCAATAAACAGTTAACTTTGCAAGTAAAAGTTGTATAAAGCACTACTAAAACATCAGGAGCTTGTACATTCAAACCACTGTATCTTTGGATCTTTGCAAGACAGGATGAAAGATATTTCCGCTTTCCTTCAATCATTTACTAAATATTCAAAGCTAAACCATGATGAACAGGGTTTTCTCATACTACATTTGAGAGCAGATTAATGATCAAGTATGAATGATTAAAAATAAGTGTGTACAACAGTTCTTTAAAATGACACTCCAGTCCATTACACGTAGTAGGAAATTTTTACCTGAATGATCTACATACTTTATTGTAGCATCATATTAATTGCAATAATTCTTAAATGATAAATTCTAAAAAATTAACAAAACAACCTAGATTATTATTGTTTAAGTAAATACTTTTGCTTCTCTTCATTTCTGCATTGCATTGTTGGTTGACTGTTATTTTTGTAGCAGAAGGCAGCAAGAAATAAAACACTGAACTTTGTAGTGGAGCAGTTATTTTATACAATATTAAAACAGAAATCATAAAAATATTATTTTATTTATAATGTAGCTTGAGAAAGAGTTTACCCGGTGAATTCACAGAAAAAAAGAAAATGCAGAAACTTAAGAATATAAGCACCAATAGTTTGGCAAAAATTATGGAAAATAATCAGGATTATCTTAAATCTGACATAACTTCTCTGATCATAATCATGCCACTATCATCCCATCCCTAGTTTGCAGTTACAGCAACAAAAATACAAGTCCATAACACTCAATACTGAGTAGATTTTCCATTTTCAACAGTCAAGAAAAGGAAGACAAACTCATACAGATTGTCTAATTTTTTTCAAAAACTTGACATCATTTCAGTACATTAATGGAGAGAGCTTTCTAAATTCAGCACTTATAAGGTACCTGTATCAAAATGTCCAGTACAAACCTCATAACACAGATCCGTTCTTAATTTTGCAACCATTTTAAAATGGTGAATCTTGTCTGCTTACTCAGATTTTTCAGATTCCCTTTCCCCTAAAGAAATAGACAGAATCAGTTATAGAAACCTATTCACATGAATCAGGATTAGGGATGGGAATTGATATGATTTTATTGATACCAATGCCATTATGAGTTTCACCTATTGAGCCAGTTCTTTATTGATACTCTTTTTCATTTTTATTTGTTTATTTATTTTTGTTGTTTTAAATGTTTTTACTAATTTTCAAAAAACAGGTCCAATACAGAAAAGTGCACAGTTCGATATTCAAATCACAACCCCCTCACTCCTACTGATTCCTGTGTGGGAAAAAAGCTAACAGGTTTTCCTGTTTAAACAACATCAAACATGTAGCAGGCACTGCTGATATTTAATAATGTGCTGCATAGACGAATACTTCTGCAAGTGGATTGTGTACTGTTAAGGCACTGGTATCACTTTAAGAATTTATTTTTACTACAAGTAAAATATAAAATCAAAGATAGCAACTCCTTTAAAACTGAAGCTGTTAAAATTGTACATACTAATGAATCAGTGAATCTCCTAAACATCAAAGTGTGGGGTTTATGATGGAGAGGGGTGGAAATATTTTGCACTTACTGTATTGTTTCACTGTGCTATGTATCTGTGTTACTCTGTCCATGTATGTCTGTCTGATATGTGCTCTTATGCGGTAGCCTTTTGTCCAAGGCAAATCTCCTTACGGACAAATGAATAAACCCTGAATCTTTACTGTTGAATCCTTGTATTTCATAATAATTTAAACTCCATTGTTTTAGTTTGTGGTGTCAAAAAGGCAGGACGTAAATAATCTACAGCAGCATGAAAAGAAACAAAAATGAGGGATCACTGTCTTTAATTCACAACTAAGTAAACAGCATTTAGTTAAATGAGGACTGGAACGTGGCAGATCAATGAAGTTTGCCTGAAATCCCTGTTCTTTAAAAAACAATAAATAAACCCAGTATTGTGTGTTTAAGACGCCTTTTTTATTTCAGTAATTTAAAGCAGGTTAAGTTAAGTTAAGTAAGTTACAGAGAACATTTGGTATTAACCGGCCATCAGATGTACTTTACCAGTGTAGATGCAACAAGAAAACTAAACACTTATTTTTGTTACCACTGTATGCTTTTAATCTGATAGTCACATCATAGCATTTGCATCAGAAGACCTCACTTTCACATCTGTCCACATTTAAATCAGAACATACAGACAAGGCATATATTTAGAGAGCTAATGAGCTGTCATGAATTCACCCTCAACCCAGACATCTTATTGACAGCTTTGAAAATAGGAAGTGGGACAATAGTTCTCATTGGATTAATTATGCCTCTATTGATCATCACGATCTTTTCACCATTGATAGCATATAAATTTGTGGTCAGGTATGGATGGCTGCAACAATTCTGTCTGTAAATCTTTCTTCTCTCAGCTAAGAATATTCTCTTTGCATTATTTTATTTATCTGAGAGGCAATATTTAAGCAACCATTACTCTAGATTGAACAAGGGATATCAAATAAATAAATGTTTGATTATGTGATAAAATGCGATTATTGTAAGTCCATATTGACAATTGGATCAATTATTTTCCTTGATTTAAAAAAGTAATTTATGACATTGACTCTGAAATGTCTATTCTAAGCAGTGATTCACTGACCTAGGGGTAAGGGCCAGCCATGAAGATCTTCTTCTGTGAAATATTTTATATATTGTCTTTTAAACTATGCACATGAAAAAAAAATATGCAGGGGTGCATGTGCAGTATCACTCAATCAAGTCATGATTTCCTGTTAATGTGACAGCAATTGCACTTTTATGAGTTAAAGTTTAGTTTCTTTCTTTGAGTAAGTGACCCAGTTAAGGTTAACAATTAAGACATATTGTTAACCTTGTTGAGCTGAGGATCCTCTACAGTTTATCCATATGATAAAAACTACTATTATTATGAAACACAATAAGAAATATCAAAAGGGAAAAGAACGAGTGAAATGTTGTAGCAAAAGATTAAGACACTTGTTCATCGAGCTGTCTATGAGTTTTTCAAGTGAAATGAGAAAATCAAAGGAGCAACAGTGTCCTTATTTTCCACAACTTTTTAAGAAGGGGGCTGTTGCTAAGGACAGATTTATGATCTGGGTGTCCTATTTTTAGTCCCTTTGTGTCTGCCTGGATGGATACATTCCATACACAGCATATATGTGTATTCATAAAATGAGAGAATGGCTTCAGCCTGCTCCATTGTAAAGTGCCTTGAGATAACACCTGTTATGAATTGGCGCTTTACAATTGTTTCAGGAAGTAGCAACCTTCCACTTTCCTCATGTGGTTGCTTCGGGATAGTGTACCAGAAAAGCAAATAGCAAGTGATTCATGAAAATAAAAAATCAAGGGTGTTATTCTTAGAATTTCCTCATAGTGGGTAACCTCTTAAAGAGGGATGTGCAGGTTAAATTAATTTTGATGTTAATAGAAAATCTTGTCCGTAAAGGTCTGATATGTAAGGTTACAACTGATTTCAAAAGTTTTTCCAACAGAAAAAGGTTCAAAATTTGATGACAATTGCCTATTTTCAGTGAGGCTGCAAGTCATGTTACATGACTGTAATCATAATATATGTAGTAGTAGTAGGTTTTTGAGGGTCTCAGCACCTGTTTCATGTAATATTTACATTACCTTAACATTGATACACTTCATTTTACTTGTTGATTAGTTGAGTCAATAATCTGTTTGTGTCAGTTTCATAAATTATCGCCAGTTTTTCTCCAACATGAAATAAAACATTCTGTTTTGGTGGTGTATTGTTTCTCCACTGTTGTATAACCCTGGATGTTGCTCTGCTAAAGTGAAGTCAAACTAGATGATGATCATATTCTGTTTCCTATAAGGTCCTCACAATAAAAGTCGTCATGTCTTAATTTGTTGGATGGCATTTAAGTTGAAACAGCTTAACAGGAAACAGAGATGTAAACAGCAGCAGCAACTTAACAGAACTGAAGACAGCAGTCTGAACTGAGGAGCAGGAGGTGGAGGCTCACAGCTCATCAGTAACTCAAAGCAGTAAGGGCTGAAACTCACATGGAGCCTCACTAACTGTGAACTGTAACTCCTCTGGTCTGATGAACTTCACACAGGGTGACTTTTACAGGCATCTGTCTCTGCTTCCATAGACTCTTGGGATAAATGCCACAGACTTGAGGGAGAGCGAGTTTGTAGGTTGTGATTGCAAATAGTACCTGAAAAACACAGCTTTTAGGAGCAGCCTGTCTGTATGTGATGGCTTTGAGCTTTAGTTTGATATGATTTTAAAACAGTTCAGGTAAAAATGTGGTCATTTCAACATGAACCACATCGTCATAGCTAGCTTACATTCCTCAGTCACCCGACTCCTGCTCTGATCTCTGCTGGTTTACATCACATCAAAATTTCATTTCTCCTTTTCAGCTGTTATTTTTTCCTAATCCTGAACTATTTCTGCTCTCTTTGACACCACACAAGTTTGCTATCAAAAGCTTGTTTGCAACTCTATATCTATAGATGGAAAAAAAAAGTCCTCTTCCATCTTTAAAAATGTTATTATGATCCACATTTATCAGTGTAAAATAAAGGCAAACTCAGAGATGCTCCCTCTTGTGAAGTCCCAGCTAGTCAAAGGTTTTAACGTGGAAGTAAAATAAAATGACTCCGGAGCTCACTGTAGGGTTTTAATTCATGAAATTCATAAAACATATATTTTTTCCTAGTTCCCCGCCAACACATTGTTTCATAAAGGCCTCTAACCTGTACGTCCACCTTCGGTGTCAACAGCCCTAGATTAAACACTTCTGCCTCTAAGAAAAGCTTCTTTTTGTCTTCTGTTGTGGGTCATCTTTGTATTTACTTTAATTTATGTGAGCTTTAAAGAGCTTGACCTGTCACATCTACTACTCAATGCTAATGTAAGCTATTTATGGTTTATGCAGGGAACCTGGGCCGTGTTGACTACATCAGTGAGTTTGAGTTTGACCTCTTCATTCGTCCTGACACCTGCAACCCTCGCTTCAGAGTGTGGTTCAACTTCACAGTGGAAAATGTCTGTGAGACACAGGTCAGTCTGCCCTGATACTTTTGTGACTCTGTAAATCAAAAATGCTCACAAATGCCTGTGAGAACCAGACAGTCAACAGCCAAGCATATTGGTGCACCTTTATTATTGAGTGGAAATAATGTCAGATACTGAAGTAGTATCCAATCATAAGTGATGGCTATTTAAGGGACTGAGCATATCATGCAAATTTTGCCTCCCCAAATTATAAATCATAATATCTGTATTGAATTCTTGTCAATAGAGAGATGAATGCTGATTATGTATTCACCTCAGAACAAAACTGTTCATTAAGAATCTTGTTAATTTCTTATTGAAAGATTTTAAAAAAACTTAGAGTGAATATATTTATATTTAAAGATATCAAAAAGTGTATGATAAGCAGGAAGTGTTTGTGTTGTATAAATTGTGAAGCCTCAGCACCTCAAGTCCAAAGTTGTACTCCAATATGCTCCACCAAAATCTTCCTGAATGTCCTCTAATATGTCATACTGCATTTGAGCCCATAATGCCACCAAAGTCATTTCTTTTCAGAACAGAGGCAGTCCTCTGTTTCCTGCTTCTCTTCTTGTCACAGCCTCTGAGCTTGATTCTGCCACTAGCAGCCTCTGAGCTCTGTGATTGGCTAACAGATGTGGTCACATGCCACAGAGATACACTGTATGTGGGCACAGAAAAGAGTGGCTTCAGGGGGTGGAGGCTTGGTTTGCCATTTAAATGTAACTTTGCAGGATCAGGAGAAGGTAGAGCTGAGAGTATTGGCATTTAAGCTGGGTTGCTGCTGTGTAATATGAGCTCAGAGAAGCTTGTCAGGATGAGACATTAAGAAAACAAAAGATAAAGTTTGGAGAGAGGATATATAAAGTCAGAGGAGGGGAGATAAAAGATGGAAGAGGAAATGAAAAGGGGTAAAAATACAAAGAAAACAGCAGGGATGGATCCACAGCATGCTGTTGCTGCTGTCTTCATGTAGAGTGTCCAGCACAGCCTATCTGAGGCTATCAGGCCTATCAGCCCATCTCCCTGCAGTGCTGTAGTCAGCACTAATCACATTTTATGGCTCTGAGATGAATGGGAGGCCTCGGCTTGGAGCCGGATCGATCCCAGGGCCAGATAGAAGAGCACCAGCAGCTTGCAGCCTGCGCCAACAGGATATTTGCTGTTGTGGCAAAATGACAGAGAAAGTGTGAGAGAGACAGATAGAAAGAGACTGAGGAGGGGAACAGGATACAATAAACAACAAAAGATTGATAAGCATCATTTATATGAACACAAAATATAGTGTGGCACATGCAGGCACAAGGTTACAGGTGAGAAAAACAGGTGAACAAACATTTCCACCCCACTCTCACACTCTCCCTATAGGCCTCCCTCACAAAGTGTTCTCATAGAAGTCTGTTTCTTATCTGTCCAATTTCCTCCTTCAAAGAGGCCTTGTGTGAATTTAATCTACTCCAGTACAAGGTGTTGTGGTTAAGTGCTGCCTGTGCATTTTGCCAAGGTGTGTATCTGTGTGTGTGAGTGCAAACACTGTGATTAGATTTTGTCTCCATGCCTGTAATCATCAGAATGGACATACATATTGGATTTCCACCAAGCAGCTGTAATATTGTTGTGTTTTGAAACTGAAAATCAAAGAGAGAAATTAAAGAGACAAAGAATAATGGTATGAGTAAATAAAGCAGCTAAGTGTAGCTATGTAGGGAGAGGCTGTGCTATAGAGATATCAGTGGGTTCCAGGGGAGAACTGGGCTGTTGGAGTGTTTCATCCAGCTAAGCCTTGCTAACTCTCAGCCTGAGCCAGGGGAATGGGGAACAGTAAAAGCCCGTGATATTGGAAGTGAGATGGCCATTTTGAAGGAATGTAAGCTGGTGAAACAGATTTGGTCTGCCTCAATCAGCTTAGCAGCTTTGTGGAAATTGGCTTCACCGTAGCACCGGTTATGATGGATGGCTGGATGGATGAACGTCTCTTTTTTTGTATGCCCTTTATTTTTTGGTTGTTATTTAATTCATTTACTTACCTTGAAAAGGACCGAGGTAACAGTGGTTGCAAAGTATTAGTCACAAGACAACTTTTAGGTTTTTTTTTTGTTTTGCATTGTCATGACAGTTATTATTTATTAGAAATTGTCCTGCAAAATGTCTATCCAGAATGCCTCAGAAAGACATGTGTCTGGTTGATCACCTTTTTTTTAGTCTGTCCAGTCAGACTGCATTAATTTAACATGGCTCTGTTTATGTCACACTAATTCATACATAGCAATATGTCTGTCAGTTTTAGTACTGACACAAGACAGACCATTTGTAGTGTTTGATTTTCAGTACATATCTGAAATGTCATAACATTTCCATCGGTTGTCATTTCCTGTTGTAATTTCTGTTTCATTGTTAGCAATTGGAATGGGACCATATTTTCATGGAAGCTATATTCCTGTAGCTTCATGCTCTGGACAGAAACTTAAATATTGCTATGATCTTTGCATGTTTTATCCATGATTGTTTTTCATATATACCTTGAGATTCTGTTGGCTGTTTTTCTTTCCAGGGAACTTAAAAGACAATGGATACTGACAATCTTCATGCTAAAATTATGTTTATTAACCCTTAATCTGCCATCTCATCACAGCTATAGCCATGAACTTGCCAACGTTAAGTTTGATAAATATTGGCATCGTGCAAAAAGCTCAATTAAAGATATTAATTATTCCTTTTGAACATAGCTATCAGTATAACATTACATAATAAAACATAGCCTGAAAGAGGACCTACAAGATGTGTTTATGCTCACATCATGATGCAAGTTGTTGAACTTTGGCTTCAAGCTTTTCTGGCTAACTGCAAAGCTTTTTCCAACTTACTCTTTTATTGATGCAGTCAGTGCCCAATTTGCCCATCCACAGGAATAAAAAAAAATCGTGACAGTAGTGATGTGAATGTTTCAGTAGGTTTTGGTTCAACTCGGTTCAAATTCTGGGGTCAAGGTTTGATTCAAAATCAATTTTCAATTTAAACTGATTTAGGATTAAATACACATACCCTGCTTGTTGTAAAAGGTACTTGTTTCAAGATCAGCTCCTGTCTGCAGCTTATTAAGAGGCCTGATACTATGATTTTCACAAAAATAATAGTATTGTTGATATTAAGCTTATTACAATGACATAGATACATTACAGACAACGTGACACAAAACTACCTTTCTTTAGGTTATGTCAAAGATGATGAAATGGGAAATCAAACTGGAAGGGAGATCTGTTTCAAGCAGTTTTCATTTTCTTAGTATTAAAATACTGCTGTTTTGGAACCCAAAATTGAATAGTTGGATCAAGTGAAGACAGCTGTTAATATTGCCATATCAATATTTTTCCAAAAATATTAATATCTGGCATTAGCATTCATTTACGATTCAAACTTAGTGTTTCATGTCGTCATTTAAAACTGTAGTTCTGTAGCTATTGACTTAGCTTTATTTTCATGTATTTTTTTATTTGGCAGTACAACTCAGATGGAGGCTCTAATGGCATTTCTACATGGCAATGGTGGAAGCCCTAAGCAGGTACAGCATCTGTTCTTGCCCTCCTTACAGCCCATATGGAAAGCATGGGCAGGGAGAGAAGCAGCAAAATCCCCCTGGAGCAAGCATCAGTGTCAGCTGACCTTGATTAAGTCAGAGAATAGGAGAAACTGGAGTGGAGGAGGGTTGCAAAGCAGCTTGCAGCAGGAGCTGCAAAGAGTAGGCAGGCTAGAGCAGCTTAAGTAAGGTGGTCTGAGTGCAATTAGCCAACGGCAGCTTAGAGGTAATCAGCTGGCTGTCAGCAGTGGCGAGCTAGCTTTGGGTTAGCTGTTTAGCAATTGAGTGCTGGCATGTTAGCAAACTTCACTCCATGTCCTGCTAGAACTAACATTACGCTCCATTTTGTCACACCAGTCACTGAAGTATCTACCAAAACTCCAAGGTTTTCTCAGTGTAACAATATTTTCAATAGTGTGAATGGCTTATTTGTAGAGGTCCTCATAGAAAGAAATGTTGTAATGGAGTTTTACTCATCTGACGAAACACATCCTAGTTAAATAAGAGAGACTTTTTTGGCTGGTTGCTTTTTAGTGATTTTATGTCCTCATTTTTGACATTTAATCAGTCATGTTAGGGTGAGGGGGTAGTAACATAATTGTTATTGTTTGTTAAGGGTAAGAATTCATACTTAATAGTATAACATACCTTATTCATTCATATAGCAGAGTTAGGGTTGGGGCTAAATTGCTTTTATTTTGGAAAAAAAATCTCAACATATGGTCTGCTGTCTATGGCTTTATAGATGGTTTGATTTTAAACCAACCTAAATTATTTGCAGGTTTACATTTAGCCTCTGTTGTTTATGGAGTTTTTTTTTAAATCTGACTTTTCAGTGGCAGCAGAAGCGCAGGACAGTTTTTATTTCTCAAATTTACTAAAGATACAATCATAAACATGGAAAAAATGAACCTTTAAAAGTTCTGTGTCCTGTGTCTTACCTGAGTGAATTTCATCCAGCCATGCCTGCTTCAGTTCCAGCCATTTCATTTCAGTCTCTGCCTATGTTATGGCCAGAAAGCAGTGGAAGAGTTGATATGACACCCCATTGGGTAAGTTGATATGCCATTCCATTCTGCTGTAGGGGTGTGCTAGATGTCAGGCTCCGTGAAGGGCACGGCTGTGAGCTATTATCATAGGAGCCTTCAGGGAGCCATTCATAGAAGACAGGCCGTAAAACCTTACGCTGAGCGCCTTCAACTCCTCCAACTTCTCCAACTGCTGCAGGGGTGATTTGTAAGCCTCACTTGTTCAGGGAAAGCACAGTGCATCGCGGTTATACTCTCCATAATCAGGAACAAAGGACCAAGTGAAGCAGAATAGGCCATGTGTTACCTAGAATCCCTTAAGAGCTGTCATCACTTGACTGTTTCAGACAATGCCTCACAGTTTAAATTCATCATCAACCATGTTACGCAATTTGTCATGGGAGGATAAAGGTGGATGTGAACATTAAGTTTAACGTGAAACCGGATGTTAAAACTTTCATGAACCATTGTGGATCATGTACTAGTGATGTTAATACAGCTGTGCTAGTTTTATGCAGCTTTACTGGGGTGTAATTGGCCTAGAATTCACAAAAATCATAGCAACACTTTGACCTAGTCCACATGTAGGGGGGTAATTTTTTAAACAAAAGCTTTCCATCTCATTAAAAAACATATAGTCCACACGTCAGGTTCTTAAAAACAGCTTTGTTTGCATGAAATTGCAAGCAACAATGCCCTTTACGAGAAAAAAAAAGTTTTCTCAAAATCCCGCTGCAATAACTGTCAAATTTTTACACCTGTCTCACACTTGTTCTCTTAAGGGAACAATTTCCTGGTCTGCAGCTGGTTTGAGTGGCAGGAGATTGTTCTTGACTTGATTTTTCGTTTTGGATGATATTTCAATGAGTAAAGGGAAATATGAAGCACACAGAGTCTAAAACAACTTTAATGATAGCACTAAGGGGAGCAAATGTCAACATTTTTAACCCATAGCATCATTAAGGTCTGTTGCAAAGAAAGGTTGTTGAAACTTTTAAGACATTTTGTTCATCATGATGATCTTCACAAATGAACCCAATTTTAACATTTTTAGGCTTGAATGTAATCTGCAAGAGTAAAACCTATTATCCAACTATTATGGAACTACTACATGGCAGTTAGACTTGGAGGCACTTACCATGCTTCTGTTTCATAAGGGCACATCATAACCCCTTGTTTGAGAATTTTCTCTCTATGGAATGACCTGATCAAGTTGGTGCCCGTGGCTCTGGCTATGGTGTATGTATTATCCTTTGCTAAAATGCGGTCAGAACTGTTTGCATCAGGATTCTTGGGCACTTTTCTGATCCATGCTAAAAGTTTATCATCAGCCATCATTTTCAATACACAGTAACACTTTAAAACTCAAAGCAGATATCAGATACGTTTTATCTTGCAAAATGAAACTTCAAATCTGTTATGCATGTGTTTACCACTGACCTTGTTTTAGGTATTTATCACAAATAACATATTATAAAATCCCACATACTATGGGCCTTGGGAACCAGATGTACTAAAATGCTAACTAATTTGTACATTTTAGGAGTAATTTCTGCCGCACTCTCTCTTTTAAATCCTCCATTATTGACAGCTGGATTTGTCAGTGAAGTATGAAGCAGTCAGTGGAGCAGTGGGGTGAAACTTTGTATTTCCTTGTAAGCGAGTCAAATGTCCAGTTAGGAACATTACAACCAGCAAATTTTGACAATGTTCATCATAGCACAACTCTCATGTAGGGACTGGCAAAATGGGAAAAAATAATCATATCATGAATTACTTATTGTGGGATCTGGATTTCTCAATGTTATGGTTCTTGTTCATACACATCTTTAGCCTGCAAGTTAACAAAACAAAGCAGTATACTTATCAAATACTATTTAATGTGCAAATACTAAAACCTGAAATTTAAGTTAAATTTATCTAAAAAGATTCTTGACATTAACAATCTGTTGATCCATGCATAAATCATGCAAGTACTTACTATTGAATCGATGAAAGTATCTAGTAAGAAGAGGAGTGGAGATCTCCCTAATATTTGAGATATTAACAAATCTATTTACCTGCAATCTAAACGTATACTTTTTTTGTTTGTTTTGTTTTGTTTTTTGTTTTGTTTTGTGTCTTTAAATTTTTGTAGTGGCCTTTGAATGTATTTCAGTCATCATCAGGTATGGTTTTATACAAGGGGAAAAACGTTCATTTGAAAACATTTGGACTTCATTATATCTTCAGTGTTTTACCACACTGAATTTCTACAGCTGTGGCTCTGTACAAACCCGTTTTTTTGATTTGTAAATTTGTAAGACAATACAGGATTTACTTCAGTTACAGATGGTAAAATAACCCAATTTTAACATCCAGAATATAATTGTTTTGTGACATAATGTCATACAAAGAACTAATGGAGTGATCTTTTTTTAAAGGGTAGCAATGATTTTGATGTCTGTTCATAGAGGGGTCAGCACTCAAGACAAAGAGCAGTGACAATGTAGAGCACACACTGACACACACACAAGTGCCTAGTCACACATTCCCATTTCTCATGGCAATTGTTTTGAACTGTTCAAAACTGTCGTGGAGAATCACCACTCTCAGTATAGCGGGATGGAAGCCTAATGCAGTCCTAAGGCGAACGGCATTAGCGTGGCATGTACGGGGCTCAATCGGGCTGATCGTGGCTCAATCCAGAAAGCTTTCTGATGACGAATGACAAGGACGTATCCGTTTGTGCCCCGACTGTGTCCTGTTCAAGGCGACGCAAGAGACGGGGCGCAATCGAGGCTTGCTTGACGCAAACCGGGCTCGAACGGGGCTGACATCATGTCAGCGGGATGGAAATTCATGGAATCCTCGTTGTATCGTTGCATTGACCTAACTGAAGCGGGACGATTGCCCCCAAAGCGCTGTAGAAGTGCCATAGAAGCGCTACTGACGGTGTATTTATGGGGTGTGTCCGGGGGAGAGACAATCATTTCTTCCCGTATCATACCTATCAAACCAGCCTTGCCAATCGTGTACAGTTGTGCACAATCACCATGACAAACAGAAATGTGTGACTGGGGCATAAATGAGAGAAGAGGCAAAGAGCTAAAATTTCTATAAGCTTGAAGGTATGAACATACACCGAGAACGGTGTGGGTGACCCTTCTTGTCAGTTTAGGATGCAGCCCGTCTTTCTTTGTTCAATATGTTTCATCTCAAACGCAACTCTCTACTTTGACAGACCACAGATACATTCTACGTCTTCATGACCAAAGGATAGTCCTGTTTCCACACCCCTATTTTCATGTCAGCAGATAGATACATGGACAGAAAGGCATAATCAAGCTGTACAGTGTCATCACACAGAGGAGAAACCAGTGCATAGTGGGGCATTACAAGTCCAAAAATCTGACTTCCTGGAACACACATGAACGTTTTAACCAGAATCTCTTATAATCTTCACACTGGAGTTTTCCACAATTTAAAAATGTGCAGCCAGTATGTGTACTAAAGGCCAAAGTGCTCATAAATAGCTCATTTTTTAAAAGTACTTTCCTATTCGTGGAGTGGACTTAATCTTGGTTGTTACATATTCTAAAGCTTTGTCATATTTTATGTTTGTATGATACATATGAGTAAGAGAAAAATGTAGATAATATTCTGTTATCATTTTTGCCATAGCAGAGGAAAAGTACTGAAGAAAATGAATGACAGATAGAAATAAGTAGAGCCATATAAGAGCAGAGTAATGGATGTGATTCACATTGATTTATTTTTTTCCTATACAGAGGAGGCAGGAGCAAGGAGGAGGCACAGTACTGTTTTACGATAACTTACTATTTATGAAGGCCATACATTTCCCTTAAATCTTAAATAGAACATGCTGTTCTGGGAACTCTGATGAAGGTTGTTGTGTCTAGCATCAATGCCAGTTTGTGCTTCTTATCTGAGCTCATTGGTAAATCAGCTCTGGATAGTGTTGTAGTTTAGGAGGCCTGTGTATCAGATATGTCTGAGTGAAACAAAACAACTTTTTCATGATCTGCAGTACAAAAACAAATCAATAAGCAGCAACTTGAAGAATAAAGTAAGATAACCAATATTTAGCATCAGATTTTCAAGTTGGTCAAACTATTTTGTTTTTAATATAGGCCCCGATCTTGGTTTAACATCCTACTCTAAAACTATACCCAAGCTGCCAACCACTAACACACTGTGGCTCCTGTTATGCTGTCATAATGCATTTTAACACAATGTAAACAAACTACATGGAACAAACACTGAAACAAGCAGGTAGCATTGATAGCATCTTGTATTAGTAGGAGATGCGTCAGGTTAAACTTAAATATCATCACTTAACTGAAGCAGTAGGTAACTACAGTCAGCACAGACATGTGGTCATTAACCTGTAAGAAGGACTGAAAGCATTACATTAAAGTGCAACTAATTGCCATGAGTTTGGAAGAAGTATGTCTACCCTTTAATTTCCAAAAAATCCCTAAGAAATCCTTGGGTGGGGTTCTTGGGGGTGAGACGTGCCCACTCCCTGATCTCTCTTCATCAGCCATTCCAGCTTACCATCTGTTCTGCCTTTGTGTTTTCAACCATTGTCCATAATGTTGCAACCTTCCTATGACGACTTACAGCAAGCTACTTGGGTATGTATTGATGGCAGAAGTTTGTCTGCTATCAACCTTGTTTTGAGAAATACATGTTTCATTGTAATTTTGGGTAGACAAGCTACACTATCCAGAATCAAAGAGTGCCACAATGTCTGTGACTGGTGTATCCTCTGGTTCGGTACGTCTGTAGTGAGCTGCTTACAGCTACATTTTCCTGCCTTTGTTTGCTTCAGAGAATTCAAATAGAGAAACAATGCTGTACTGTATGTACCAGAAGAAGACACAAGTGAGTATGTTTTCAGCACTGTTTTAAGAAAAACATGCTTTATTTGTGATCTGGCTTGAAAAAACACACTACCCACAGCCCTGCTGTTAAAGCAATTTCTCTAATCGGTGGAGTCCGTGGTTGCTTGTTTACTTTCATGGTAGATTCCTGCTGAATTTTATGGTTGTTAATGTACAACATAGGATTTTAAGAAGGAAAAAGGATGTATTGGTATGTATTCAAAATGGTTTTGAGAAAAAGGAATATATGGTTTATTTGCAATTACATGAACAAACTAGGCTACCCACAATTCTATAGTGTAGTCTCTTATTGGTCCAATCTTCTGTCGCCAACATATTTCTGCTGCAACTAAAGCAAGCTGTCATGGGAAAACTAAGTGTCACTGAGTTTCAGCCTGGAGGTATCATTTTTATTGCATATTTTTAACACAGCATGTTGAATTTTGATAAAGTGGACTGAACTTTCAAGACTTACACCAACATTGATCAACAATACCACTAAATATTCATTTATGTTGGAAAAAGGAGTTAAGATGCACTTCAAACTTGTTGACAGAATGCAATTAAAAAAAGCTAGTTTTAAATAATCTGCTTGGAACATCCCTAGTTGGAGAATTTGTCCACGTTATTGCCCCTACCCTTCTTAGACATCTCTTCTGTCAGGTCTTTGTTGGGATGTCCTTCAGCATTGACGAGGAGAGGCAAGGACGGACAGGCTGGTCTCTAGTGAGCATCATGGAATGAATGTGCGCTAATCATTGCTGGCGTAGCGTAGCCACAAGCGAGGGCCGCAGACAGCTGGATGGTGTTTTTTGCAAAGGGCCCCTTTAAATCCACTTTGGAGAGCTTGCTGTATATAAAGCTTTTTGATTAGACTCATACCTATACATAGACACTTTTTACCATGCCAGTGCTCATGCACACAAAAGTTTACTCTGTCAAGCTGACACACAAACTCACTTACATGCTTGTAAATGGGTCTTCCTGTCTCCTTGAACGGTCTGTCTGATAGACTTTTCACACAGGGAGGTTGTGTCATTTTTAGTCCTTTGCATTGCCTTTCTCTGACTCTCTTCTGCAGCATATGGCACAAGGTAGATAGGCATGTATCCTGCGCTTGTGGTCTTCCTCTTCTTTGGAAGTTCATTTTTTAAGCCTCCCCTTTCTACAGCCTCCAAAGGAGAAACATTGGCTTCTGTGTGACTCTGCCAAAGGGATTATTTCACTTCAAACGCACCACATATACCCAGAAAGTTTGGGATCCTAGTTTTCAAACCCTGAGAGAAAGTTGTGCAAAGACTTGGTTGTGTTTCTTTTTTTTTTTTTTTAAGACACACAAGACATCAGACAGTTGTGTCAGAGAGCGTAGGCTATCGTTAGTGACCTTGTTCTGTTAAGGCGAACTGAGGCACCCATCCTTATTGTCAGGGCTGATGCTCCCCAGATCACTTCATAATGACATGGACAAAAGGATATGACAACAGCACAAAATGAATTTCAAATCGTCTCCCTGATAGCAAAATGAGTTTTCCCTGGGTTATCTCTGCTGACGCAAGGTTCCTTATCAAAATTCATTGCCTTTTTTTTTTTTTTTTTTTAGCTTGATTCACTTTTTAAAAGGAGACACAGAGCTTAAAGGCATGTTTTGAAATAATGCAGACACTTTAATGTACTTTATTCAAAGAGCAGAAATTCATGCATGGCATTTGGTTCACAGTTTCCAGAGAGTTGTGGGTTAAATGCAACATTATCTTGCCTATTGCTATAGTTTTTTGATGTGCCGACAACCTTCTCATGTGAAAGTACACTTTCACAAATTTAGGTGGATTTAGGTGACCTTGAGTGTCGTGAAAGGCGCCCTTAAATAAAATGTATTATTATTATTATTATTATCACAAATGACAATAGAAACAACTCAAAAGGAAAGCAGCATATAAAGCTTTGGATCTTCGTGTTTTGTTTTTATTTGAAATACCAAGAAACAGCTTGCAGTTTGTGACATATTTGGCTTACATCTGTAGGGTGGTTGTCTGGATGCGACCATCAGGACAATAATCAGCAGGCCATCCATTCGTAGCCTCGCAGTATGGTGGACTAAGAGGCTGCCAGAAGTGGACTCAAGTTACTAATTTTGTGAATCAAGGCGCTGAGTGCAAAGAGCAGTCAACTGTGCAAGAGAGTGTATGTGACCTCTCAGTGCTTTCTTTACTGCTGGGGGCACTTTTGAAACTGCAATCTATTCCCAAATAGACACAGACACTCCCTTTACTGCATTTTTTTTAACATTATAGTCTCTTAAATCTAGATACAACAAAAGATACATCAAAAACAATACAGCTGTTCCTATGAAAAGGCACCAAACTGCATGAGGTGTATAATGTAAATGAACTTTCTGTCCTTGTCTTTTTTACATAATCTGCTTTTATTAGATTAGTGCAAAACCTACACAATAAGAACAGCTCAAAGCACTTGTATGTTTCAGAATCCCAACCTTTGCCTTTAACTTAATGTTCAGCTTTAACATTTCAGCATGAACCAAAAAATAAGTAAATCCTAATTTAACTGGTGTGTGAGGCAGATGCATTATGTGTGGTGTACTGTACTTTTATAGCTTCAGTGTTGCCCAATAAGTTTTAAGTACATCAGCAGTTTCCAGTAAATTAAACTGACATGCAACAGGCTACTTCCAGAAGCCATAGGACTTAAGACAAAGCCTTAAACTCTGTCTTGAGTTTTTTTGTTAAAAATAAGCCCAGTGGTGAAATCTCTGTTGAAGTATTTGTTAAAACCAGCAAAACAAAGCTAGTTAGCCTTCTAAATGAAGTGACATGAAGGTAATTCTGTGACTTCTTTACGTTAGGATCAATAAATGGCTACTAGGAAAGAGAGATGAAATGTTATCATGGTCCGTTTTAACTTAACTTCCAAAAAAATAATTTTGGATATTGGTGTAAAATCCAAGTAAATACAGCTGTCTAAATGAATTTGTCTTCTTAACAATACAAAACATTTGTAACCTTGCAGAATAGCCTGAGTTGCCAGATTGTCTACATCAGGCGAATTCATCTCACAAAGCTTCAAGCTGGAATGCTGGAGCTTGTTCTGACCAATCAGCATCCTATGAGAAGAAAGTGGCGGGAGCTACTGGCTTGCCAACATTGAGAAGTGACTGCGAGCCTGTAAACAGTAGGGGAAAATGAGGAGATAACCACAGATGATATTTCCACCGCATTTATTAAAACTGGACAAAAGTTCTTCATTTAAGAAGAGCAGGGAATGTCAATTTAAGTGTTTTGATGGAGAATAATTTTAAGCTCCACGGTATGGCAACTTGATCCTGTTCTGTACTCTTCAACTTCCGAATACATCGTCTTTTTGGCCTGCAATGATTTGGCTGTCAGAGGGATCAAACAAACACCATGAATGCAATTTTTTTTAAGTTTTGTCATTTAGAACGACTTCCTAAGGACTCATGAAAAACTGCACTCCATGAGTATGTGGAAAAAGTCTATCTGTCATGGGAGGTTTAAACATTTGCATCAACTTAATTTTCTGACACTCATTGCCTTTTATATATTTAACCATTTCCACTTTTTAATCAAGCCTTCCCCAAACTTTGACACAGTCCAGATAAGAACCTGATAATCTTCTGGTGCTCACCCAACCCTGTAACTTTATACTTAAGGTATTTCCCCCCATATTTTCATGAAAAAATTATATTATATCTGTCAAATAAGCATTGTGTCAAAAGATTTGTTGCTGTGTTCTTATCGGACAGAATATAAAATAGACAGGTAACATGCAAGTACTGTCTTCAGGCTGTGTTTATAGCTCCAAGACTTAAGAACAGCATAAATACACATGTGATCAGGTATTTTGTGATCATTTCAAATTTAATTTAACTTATAAAACGTTTTTTTGGTGGTTTTTTTTATTTGTAAATGATCTCTTTTACCCCAACTGCAACACAGCCCACACTTTGGGAAGCACGGGTTTGGCCTGATAAATAGGTTTCTGTCTAGGGCTGGGTAGTTAAGAACCTCAAGATTCAATTCGATTTGATTCCGATTTTGATTCTTTAGGTTGAGATTCAATTCACTATCGATTCAGTAAGAGGTAGAAATGCACAAATAATTAGAGTACCTGTTGACAATTTTTGAATTCTTATTTTGATGCCAATGTGAACATATGTGGTATGTTCATTTTTAAGCAGTCAGACATCTGGAAATAAAAATTTGCACAATAATAACTTATTTGTGCATATGGAGTACAAAAGTAAAAAACATGACAGTTGCTACTATAACTATAAATGTCCACCTGGTCTTTTTTGTCTTTTTTTGTCAATAAACGTGTTAGGAATTGTCCTTTGAATACATTTTTTCACCCTTTTTTTTACAAGAAAGAAAAGTAAACAATTATGGCAAGCATTTGTCATTATTATGCTATAAGTGCTTACAACAGTGTGTAATTGCAAGAAAAGAATTTTAAAAAAATCAACAGTATTCTCTTTATGAACAATTGTAAATGAACAAGTAGAAATTTTCCTGAGATGACCAAAATAAACTTAAACCATTTTACATGCACTCAAACACTTTTGTTTGACTGCAGCATGTTAGAGCTTCTTGTATTAGACCATGTCCATGCGTTTTTTAATTATGATAGTCCCTGAAGCAGTTCCTGTCCAGCTGAAGACAGAGATCTCGACATTTCTTTCTCCAATATTTCTAAAATGACTATTTATTGAATCAATAGAAAATCAACTATGATGAAAAAGACGATCAATGAGAAAAAAGACGGTAAAACACAGGGAAAATACGTCGGACACTCCAGAATGATGCTAACGCTATTGTTTACGATATTTTACATTATTTACACAGAAAATACTGATTAACCACCGTTAAATCACTCACATGTTCGGCTCTCAATCCTATCACTCTGCTTTTTGGCTGAGCAGACTTCCAACATGTCCCCCTCAGTCCAGGCAACCTCTGCCACAATGTACCGCATATTAATGGAAAGCTCCACTTCTTAGCTTCCAGAAATTTGGATAGCGTGAATACTCAAGGAGTTACGATAATTTGAAGCATGCATGTCTTCTTCTGTCACCGGCAACAGCTGGATAAAAGCTGAAAAAGTGCACAGCGCCCCCCACTGGCCAGGAGGTGAATCGATTCAGAGGATTTGCTGAATCGATACTGAATTGGGAGGGGAAATATTGCAATGCATTGATGAATCAATATTTCTACCCACCCCTATTTCTGTCTGATGACAATTGTATTGATTCACATAAACCAATACAAGTAATTTTTGTCTTTTTTTTGCATTATTGCATTTTTCTTAACTGTACATTACATGTTGTGTTTTGGCATACATCAGCCACAGCTTTTTTCGTATCAGGCACTCAAGTCATCAGTCCAATAAGAATTAGATATTAGTATTTAGAATAGAGAGGACAAACAAGGATTGCTAAGATTTTGGGGATGGGGTGAAGGGGTGGTTGGGGGATGGCCTGGTTTGGTGGCTTGGTAAGGGCCTTGTGGAGCTGCTCTGCATCTGCATGAAATGATGAGCCTGGTGTCAGGACATGGATCATCCTTTTACACTGAGTAATGAATACAGATTGCACACCGGATAGAGAGGCTCTGCAATCTGCTGCACCACAAATGAAACAACTGCCGTTCTAATCAAATAGTCTTTTCATGCCAGCGCAGCCCTCGACTTGGGCTAAATTCAATTCCAGATTCACAGATTTGTGGGTTGGGGGCTGGTGTGATGCGTGAGGCAAGGGGGAGTTATAAATGTTGTAATTAGAGTATTGTTTAATGTGTATGTGTGTAGATGTGTGCAATTTGTGTGTAAGTTAGTGTGGAGGGTGGGGATGGGGGGAGCTCCCTGGCATCATGTTGTCGTTAACCACTTGGTTATTTTAGATAGCAGTTGGAGGAATGGGTCCAATCACAACAACACACACACAAATGCATGCACACACACAAACTCAAATGCACACATTTAGCTAATTATGCCAACTAGTGGCTTGGGAGAACATGTCTGTATTCTGTATTTAGGGAACAGCAAGGAGCTTTGAAGGAGAGCCGCAGTGCCTCTTTGATGCTGCTTTTGTTTTGTGTTTGTGTGGTTTAATAATTTAATCAAGCCAAACGTCCTCCTTCTCTCTGTAACTGTCTGTTGGTGGAGGCTAATTACTCTGCAGATTGTTCTCCTGGTGCTAGAGATGAGAGTTTAGATCCAGAGGGGGGAGGAGGGGTGCTGATGGTTGTAATTTAACAGTGTGCTGATGGGCTAAGCTGTCTGTCGACTGCTGTTTTATTATTTTGGGAGGCTGCTGACGAGCTACTATCTAATATGCACCATCTGATCAGAGTGCCTACAATGCTGTCGTGCACAATGTTGTTGTGTATAGTGTTTGTTTTTTTTAATCATCCCCCTCTCTCTCTCTCTTTCTTACCCATTAAATTTCCAAAAGTATAAAGGTCTTACTTTATTATCCTTTTCAATAAGTTTCCACAGGTCCTATTTTTCCCCAGAACATGCTTTTACAGTTTTTTTTTTAATTTGTCCACACAGATGTTAGATTTCAGCATGTCTATAAACCCCTCTGTTTCAGCCCTGTTCAGAAAACGCTGTTCAGGTGTCTGTAACTTTCAATCCTCATAAGCTGTGTCCGACAACAACCAAGAAGTGAATGAAGCTCTTCAGCACTGTGCTCTGATGTTTACTATTGGTGGACACATGACAAGTCATGTTTCTTCCACTAGAGCTGACAGGCTGGAGCAAGAGAAAATATTTGGCTGCAAGGGGGAAAGGTCGCTGAGCCAAACAAATGACTGGCTAAGGGAGTGTCTCTCCATTGGGGAGGACTTTAAAATCCCTCATGACATCAGCAGGGGAAGATTTTCAAACGGAATGTTCAATTATTTTCCGATACTAGGGAAAGCAACAGAAAGAGATGGGAAATTCTTGCAGGTGTTGAGGTATTTGGCCATGGACCCATATAAAAGAAAACTGTATTTTTGGTAATACGTGACATAAAAGCAGTAACTCTGAATGACCAAAGATGGTTTATGATTTTTTTAATATTAAGATAGTAATTTGAATATTTTTGGCTTCTAAGCAGTACTATTGCTAAACTGTGGCTGTAGTGCATTGAATGGATGTTTGCCAACCCCGACACAAAGAAAAGGAAAACAGTAGTTTTATGTTAAACAACTGTAGCGATTTATGCTTAAAAGAGAACAATTTCAAATCTGACACTGTCAAATCAATGTATACATCCCTCGTATATACATCCTGCAAACCCTTCCTTCTCTTCCAGCATACATCCACTGCAAAATAGACACACACTAACACAACGCTGATTGGCTATTGCAGCACAGCCACATGTGACGTTGCTTTATAAGTTCAAATTTTTGTCAAATTTTCCTTGGCAACCGAGTGACATGACCTGGTCGCGTGCCCAAAACGACCTGGTAGTGCGATCAAGTCTAGCCCCGCTCCTTCACGGCTGCACATTGACTTTGCATGGAGAGTGGTAGCCCAGGTCACGTCAGTCATGTTCGGTGTGAACTCATCTTTCGCCAAAAGCTCTCTCAACAAGAGTCTTCCCAACACTGATACCCACAGTAGCTGCAGGGGGTTCCTTAGAAATGTCCAAGTCTTTGTACATGTCTGCAGTCTGTAGCATGGGGATGTCAAGTGGGTCTTCAACCAGATGTTTGTAGAGAGCACTTTTATGAAAGACAGAATAGTAATATTAGTCATTTCATTATATAGCGATACAGGTAAATATGTAAAAAAAACTGTCTGCTGTGCTCAGAGGTATTGTTACTTTCTCATTGAACCATAATATTTGTTTTTGCAGGTATCTGACACCTATGAACTATATTTAATATACAGTAAATACACTGCAGGCCAGGAATTGAGCCAAAAACTAGATTAGAGTAAGATGGTGGTTTAAAACTTCAAAAACTGGCCAGATCTAGTTAGATTAACTGGGGCACGTTTAGCAATGTGATTTAACTTATTGAGATTTTTCATTTTTGGAGGCCTGTTTATGAATTACGTGACATAATGGTTAGAATAAAGGGTATTTTTAGATCCTCTGGGCCTAACTATTCTCATTTTTATAAGAAGTAAACTAACAATGTGAACTTCTATGATAATATGAACAAGTGTGCATACATTTACCAAGCATCTCAGAATGTGGAAGCTCCAATCTTTGTGACAACGGTGATATGATAGTCAGGGAACAATGGGATCATAATCATATTTGTATTTATATAACATCTTATTTTGAGAGGCTGCTAAAGTGGTGTCCATGAACTGGAACAGAACACCTCTCGCATCCCTAACAATACTCTTAAGGTGTGCGACTTCATGCTTTTCTTCATAGACCTGTAACGGGCTGCTCAACCACTGACTGCACCTGTCCGACGGTCTTTGATGCTGGTAAAAAATTACGGTAGTATCAATGGGGTTATGTCAATCTGTATTTAGCAGTCAGAAAGTTAGCACCTATATATCAGCCGACATTGTGCATTAGCCTTTTAGAAAGATAAATGGCATTACTTTAACAAGTTTAAAAAACTCAGAAATGTGCTGCTACACCTTGTACACAATTTGGCATTATCTTTCAAATGACATTTTTAATCTTTTAAGTAAATCTAATGGGTACTGGCAGAGAGTGACAAGTTATTGTAAGGTAAGACAGTGTTAGTGTTAGCCAAAGTAGCCAGTAAAGTTAGCAAGTTATCAGCTAGCAGACACATTCTTTCTTAGTAATAGATGTAGGAAGAAGCATAAAGCTTGAACCCTCTGTTTATTTTGGTGGCAGGAGTTTTTGAGCATAATCTGCATATAAAGTGGACATCCACCTTTGGTAACTCCTGCAGGCATCTTGAGTTTACCGGTGCAGCCATTGCTCAGCTTGTTCAACAGACCTGACTGGAAGCTGTGGGGTCTGTTTTTGTAGATGTGGAAGTAAATTGAGCATAACCCCTATTGTCTCATGATATGCTGAGTTTATATTAAGTGCATGTCTTAAATATTATGGTTTATTCAGATTTCTGTCTTGCCATTTTTGGTCATCAGTTAAAACATCAACTGACCGTTCTGCTGTAGATATGAAGATTTCACACTCCAGTATGGAGCTTTGCTTCATCTTGTATCTGATTTGATTTCAGATCTACCGTCTCTAATTAGTATTCATGTAATCAAATCAAACGCCAGACTAGATTAGTATGTACAACTCCACTGTAGAAAATAGCAGATACAGTCCAGTCAGTGTGCATGTGGTGGAGAGGTTTGACTGTTGGCTGGCAAATTATGACTGGAGTTAACAAGACAACCCTGATGGTATTTTGTTGACTGACTTTACCAGAAACAAATGATGGGCTGAAGTGATGCTTAAGTAAATAATCACAAACACATTGGTAAGGTAAGTATCACCTTAAAAACATGAAGGGCAGGATTGGTGCACCGAAAGAAGAAACATCTAGGAAGGAAGGTGTATGACATATTAGAGGGAAAATGAAAGGGGTATCACTGCTCAGTTCCCAAAACCAAACACCAGACCAGAATTCTAAATTACACTATTTATTACAAAACAAAGGAAAATGATATTTACAAAACTAAATGAATAGCTAGTTCTTAAATGAATAAGGTACAAAAACAAAAGGCAGCAGAAGCTTACACGCAAACTAAGGAATCACCCAAAAAACGAACTCTGTCTGTGAACCGTCTGTGTCCCGGCTGAGGGTATTTGAATAGGTCTTAGTAAGCTCTTGGTCCAATGGGAGGGCCGCTTCTCCCTACGTTGAACCCGCTTCCCTAACTAATCCCAGGAGACCACCTTAATATTGGCAGAGATCCTTGTATGGACAGAGAACTCACTCCTCACAGACACACAACAGAAGAGGGCATCTCCACAAATGTACATCATAGACACAATAGATATGGCCGGGGCCATAACACTAATTGTATGCCTGGTTCAATATATTTTATTCAGTACAGATACTTCTCCTGTTTTTTGACACATTTGTCAGCACTCACATTCTTTGAACAAATTACATATGAGCCCATTTGCGCCCAGGGATGTGTTGGTCTAAAGATAAAAAGCTGGTATGTTCCTGCTGTGCAGACGCCGAAACTGACTGTGCCTTAAACCACTGGAAATCTTATAAAATGTCAAGAGTGAAGTGGCACAGAATAATGCTGCTCTTCAGAGGACCAATCAGACAGACTGACAGAAAACCAAAAGATCAAAACACATAATCCGCAAATATTTTTTCACTTCAGCAGGATGCAAAACAGCACTTCATCTCCACAGTTAAATCTGTGGACTTGTTGATAAACTCAAATGAAGTTTTGATGGAACTGAGGGCTGAGAGATGGTTGTCTCTAACAGTTCCCCTCCATGCACTTTTGAGCCTGCAAAATATGTCAAGGCACAAGAAAGAAATAACAGTCAAGGCTTAAATGAGGTTACAGTTTTACATGGATGTTCTGCCCATCTTTTTTAAAAATACTGTCAAATATTGTGGGAATGCCTCAGTGAATTATAACTTAAATCTGAGCACCTACATATTGCATATGTCTTTTATGCATCCAAAATATCTCACTTGGCAGGAGTGTTTGTGATAGGGACTGGTCTCACTTTTAGAAGTAAATAATTAAGTATATTTTGGATAAGAAATAGGAATATTAAATAAGATTTTGTAATTTATGCTAAGACTATTCGATTTATTTTTAAGTCCTGCCACCACAGCAACTGTCAAGAAGATAAAACATGCATCGCAATTCTCTCAGGGCTTTTTGTTATTAGTAAATATTGAGAATCTTCTAAAGCATCGGGTTTAGTTGATTGTTGCACTGTTGATTTAATATGACTTTTGAGAACTCATCCTCACACCCTGTTGTCATGTCATTTTAGCTGCTCCGATTTGCCGAATACACCGGCACTGACACTAGTTGGAGGCTAGCGGCTTGTTGCACGCTGGCCTGAGAAGCATGCTGGGAGTGGAGATGTTTGTAGCTGCTCTGGTGAGGAGTGCATACATGCTTAGTTGATAACACACTCCTAAATTATGATATAATGTGTTAGCCTTGAGCTAGAATACTTTGTATGTGATGGGTTGCAGCTCATGCAGTGCTCTGTCTCCAGAAAGCACCCATTGTCAGCACTGTGCACCACAATAAATCAAGACTTCTATGAATGTGTGGGTTCTATCCATGTTTGTTGTCTGCAGATTTTTTTTTTCAGTAAATGAATTTCAGCAAAACAATACAGTGACTCTTCAGGCAGGCTAACCCAAGTGTATGTGCATGTGTACGTTTGGAAACAAATTTAAGTTTCAGAACTTTGCTATGTGGCATTTTCTTGTGGCGAGTTTGGACTTTTTTGGCAGGTTCTCACATTGAGTATGTCCTTAAAGTTGCTTTTTTTTAGGGTATAGGTTTGTTTTTAGGTTTACTTTAGAATATTGTCAAGTTTAGGTACACAAAAATGAAGGATCTGGGCATCTGTAAGAAGAATAGCATAAGGAAAAGGGTATATTGTGTGATATTTTTATTATTTTAGAACTGAAATTATTTATTAGTATTTAAAAAAGTCAGTTTTGAAGGTTGATCTTGGGCATCTTATTATTGGACAAAAGCTTTGGCTAAGTGGTCAGGAAACGCATTATGACATATAGATGTGCGTATTTATGTGTGGTGATGTGTATGTCAGAGCCCCAAGGGGATCCAACTTCCTGTTCTGTCATTCCTTGGTCACATCTGCTATGAATGTTTCATGTCTCTCATGTGGCAACATGCTATTTGTGGATACACCAGCACTAACACACAAACACACACCTAAACACAGGAGTATCCCTCAAAGTGGAATATTTCCACAGTAAGCGAGGAGTTTGGAATACAATTTTCTTTGTTTATCTGCAGAATCATTACTTAATTCAACACACATGCATTTCAGTCATTCAGCAGTGATTGACCATCAAGATTTACTCCAATATTGAATTTACAGCAGTACTGGTTCTGTATTCAGAAAGAAACATGGAAAACCAAAGATTGACTCCTAGGACAGGGCTTAAAGTGTCTGGCAATGCTGATTAGAAATTGACAAATGAAAGTGCATATTTAAGGGCCTGTGTTTGTAAGTACTTTTTTTGTTACCTTGGCAGTGCTCATAACCATAGCGTAAGAGGGCTTCTCCCTGCTGCTTATGTTGATAGGTTACAAAAGTTGACTTTCACTTTGTGGTACTTGTAAGGTCATTTTTGAAAGCCCTGTGTTTAGTCTTTAGCCTTTATTAATGGAAACAAAATAGAGCAAGCCTGTACTCAAGCAGCAGCTGTAAACTTTGAATTCTTTTCCTCTAAGAGATGAGTCAAATCACTTTCTCCTCTACATTCCTTGTTGACAAAGCCAACATCAGAAGTCTTGATTTTGATTGGTCAGTGAAGGATCGGAGAAATTGATTAGAGTGGTGCTATCTCAAAATTAGAATGCTGTAAGCGCGGCACAAAAACCCCCCAAAGCAAACAAAAAACATGACCTTGAACATATGACCAAGGCATTCAATTTATGTGCTCTTACTGTACGATCTGATGGCCACTTTACATATAAAATTAGAATGAAATAATGAAAATATCATTAAGTTTCATTTGAAAACTCCCATTTGAAGTCATGTTGGCCCATATTCTGGATGTTTCTTTTTCCTGACTTCAAATACACATACACAAAAAGGCTCTTGCTGTGGCACACACACTGGCATGCACAAGCATGCAAAGCCTCACCATGGAACACAGCTACAGGATAAATCAACCTTCATAAGCAGCTGATTTGGCTGTGATCTGACATTGTGCCACCCTGTACTCTGCATGTCAAAAGACACACAGTCTGGCGGAAATCCTCCCCTGAAAATCGACTTTAAATTGCGCACTGTATTCAGCTTCAGAGGGCTATAGTGGATTTGGTTTTCAAGGGGCTTCAAATAAGAAACAAATAAACAGACACATTGAATAAAGGTATTAATTTAGGGATAATTGTTTTTGATATACATTTTAACTCTAATACTCTACTAGAAGGAAGGCACAACTATCCATAATGCTGCTACAAAATTAGTTCGATTGCAGTACGTGCTAATTTTGGAAGAATGTACCTGATGGAAATACTCAATGTTTAAAGTGGGCTGTGCATAAGTACTTTGGTGCAATAAAACTGTCACTGAGATAGGTTTATATTCTCACTTTAAAGTGCTTTTGCCCTTTTCTACAGAACCATGTTTAGTCCCAGTTTTACCTGACAGAAGCAGTTGGGGGGACAAAAAACATATTTTAGACCAATCAGCAATTCATGGCTTATCTGTGGACATGAGGCACACTTCTCTACATTTAGATCTGAAACACTTTGGCCTGTGTTTAAAGAGGTCTATTCCTGTCGAAGATGCCCAGTGAATTAAAGCAAAGTTAACTTTATTGGGTTTCTCTGTAAAACACTCTTTAGATTGAGGATCACAGTGTGATAGAGACACCTGACTGCTTTGTTCAGCATGCATGTGTGATATCTCCTCCACAGCAGCAGCTCTACTTGAGAGTTTTTGAGAGTAAACAGATGTTGTTTGTCTTTCTGTTGTCGACATTCAGCGTCTCCAGGGATGCTGCGGACCTGTGCTTTCCTCTAAGCTCACAAAGTAATCAGAGATGGAAATAGCTCAAACGGATGAACACTGCACTTTTTCAACAATGTTTAGACAAGGGTTTACCTTTTATTTTAACACTGTAATACTCATAGGCAATGAGGACAGTTGTTAAAATCTGTCTTTGAAATAAAGTACATATGTTGCAAAGGCAGGTCCCTGCTATACAAGCTTGAAGAGGACAACATCATTCAACTAAAGCATTTTTTACATAAATTAAACCGAAATAGAGAGAAACAAAACAAAGTCATGAAAAATAAAGCAAATCATGGGCTTTTGCAAAGGAAATTATATGAGTCTGAGCTATAAAATAGCTTAGAACAAGGTAAAAAGATTGGAAAAAAAGTGTGCATGTTGGAATGGTATACATGATGTGATTTATAAAGTTTTTGGTGGTTAAACTGCAGTGGTTAGGGGCGAATGCATCTGTTACTTCTCTATTATATGTTGATATTTTTTTCCTACGTATGATGATTTTTTTTACTACATGCCTGTAAACAGATATGGGAAATAAAGCTCATTTTTTGAAGTTTGACCCTTTATTTATTGGTCTGAATACAAAGAATGCCAATATTGTGATGCAAATTTAATATAAATATGAAAATTGACTTGCAAATTAAATGCATATTTCAACAAGTTACATATTTTTGTAGTCTTATAGTTTATGTCTGATTATTTTGATTAAGCATCTTAATCCTACTTATCAGCAGGGTTTTACATTTCAAGATATTTAAATAAATGCATATGTCTGTCAAATATCATATCATGTAGATTATAGATCATAAATAACCTTAAAAAGGTGATCATTTTAATAGATATTGAGACTGACTACTTGATTTTACAATGACTACTCACTGATTTTAAATCTTACCACATGCTTTACTTATATGTGTTTGTCACTAACATTTTGGACATTTAAGAATACATAGATACTTGTAAAAATACAAATAGCTCAAAATAATGTTAATACTATAAATGGAAAGAGAAAAAAAAAAATCAACATGTCATGTGACACAGTAATCTTTTTATCTCATTTATTCAGTTTTCATAATTGTGGAAGGCAGTAATTGTTATCTTGGTTAAAATTAGATTAATTGCCCAACTTTAGTGTGTATACCAGTATTGATAAAGACATTGGCTAAAATTAGAGAGGATATGTACTGGCAAATTAGATAAAAAGTCTAGTATGATGCAGCTCTGCAGTATATATGTTAAATGAATGAATAAATATTGGGCCCTAATTTCCTGGCGCAACTCAGGGTGGCGCAGCCTGATGCACTCCGCGCAGTGGTAATTTTGTCCGGGGCACCGCCATGCGCAGCCAATTTGGCAATTTGCTAGACTGGCTGCACCGAGATGGGTGTGCACCAGGGGGAGGTGTCGACAAATTCAGCTTGGCGCAGTGACAATTTCATGCCAAAAAACTGCGCGGAAGGTGCGCTGAAAGCTCGCCAGCTCCAACCTGGTCTATTCTTGGCGCAGGCGAGGCGCACCCAGTGGTAGTTTGGCTGACAGGCGCACAGTGCGTCACCAAAACCTCAGAGGCAGGTATCCAGAGTGTCAGGCACATTTCAATGCAATAAACAATCACAGCAACCACTTTTCAATGTAACCGTCTGAACCAGCACATATATTTGTATCTATATTAATTGTCCCGTCACATCTGATGTCAGATCAGAGACGTTTGTCATAATGGAAACTAGGGCTGAACGATATTGACAAAATTTTATATCTCGATATTCATGCCAGATATCTCGATATCGATACGATACGATACGACTATGGGTTCGGTGAAAACCAAGCATTTTTCAGAAAAATAAAAACATCATAATACAAAAGAATGTGGAAAGTGCAGTTTTAGCGCGGGGGAAATCTATATTGTTTATATCGTTGCTTTTCGATATCAATATCTTGAATGTTCATATCTCGATATCGATACGAAAACGATATATTGTTCAGCCCTAATGGAAACTCAACCTGACGGCAGCTGGAAGTGTGACGCAAACTAACGAGTTCACATCTCTTAACCACAAACAGCCACATCATCCGATAGGGAGTATCTGGCTTCTCTCATCTCATGAAATTCAAAAGAAAAGAAAAAAGAGAGAGACACTCGCTGAATAAGTCACTCGGTGTCTTAAGGATTTACCTGTGATTGCACGTATTTCTCTGTTTTAATCTTTATTCTTAATGTGATCTAAAAAAATGGAGTGCATTACTGCAAGTAGGTTGAGGAGGAGGTATCAGGAGAGAGTATTTCACCAAAGGTTCTGCTATTTGGCGATGACAGACCAGGAATGCAGGTGGATCACAAACATGATGAATGGATTAGCCTGCTGCTGTGTTTAAATGTAACTGTCACTTAATTTTGTACTCCTATTTATGACACAGGAACATATAACATCTGTCCCGCGAGGTGGTCCACACGGTGATGCGCATCGTGGCCTCTGATGCGCGGCCGGTGGCCCCTGCGCTCTCCCAGTTGCTACAAAAGTGACAGCAGCTCTGAACTTCTTCGCCACCGAGGGGAAATTGTCCCTGCGCCTCGCTTGCGGCGCATTTAAAGGTGGGGAGAGGCTTTCATTTCATTGGTGAAGATTACACCCGGCTGTGTTAAACCTATTCACGCCTCCTCTCCTCCCTCTCTGCTACTTGCGCCAGTGGGAAGGACGGACGCGTGGGAGCGCCTCCCTGCGCCAGACTGCGCCGTGCATGAAACTTGCAAAATGCCCTGGACACACCCCGTTGGCGCGGCGCAGGAGCGGCGCAGGGCAGGTGCGCCGCGCCTGGCCTGGTCTACGAAATTAGAGCCCGTTGTATTATGTCTGTGATAATGCCAAGGTTGTTGCAGTGACATGTGTTTTAATAGGCTGTAATGAATATCAAGAACACTGCTCTAGAGTAAACCAAACTATACCTTCAAAGCTCAAATTGTAAAGCTAGTTTAAAGTGACAAATCAGATAATCCTTTCAGTTTTAACTGGAACAGTGTATAGCTGATGTGTAGATGATAGCTGAAGAGGTAAAAAAATAGAAAGAAACTGAGTGTTCCCCTCACTTTAACTTTCCTATCATCGTTAGCCAACACAGAACACTGACAGCCTATATGTGCGCTGTCAAACACTGAATCCCTGAGGAAAATCCTCTGTGCCCTGCCTCTGTGGCTACAGCATCGGACGAGCATACATCAGTACACTCAAAATGAAAAACTGAAATGTCGAGGACCAAAGAAATGAGGGAGGGAAAATGAAATGGGGGAAGACGCAGATAAAAAAGACAGAGAGAAGTGGAAGTTTTGTGCATAATGAGCAGTTGGAATGCGAGGATAGCTGCATTAATAAGACCGCCAGAGCTCATACAAAGTAGGCAGAATGCTTTTCATGTGACAAATGTGTAATTAAGAATGATTTTATAACTCCCCCCCCCCATATACACATAAACTCCTTGATGGACTAGAGGTGGATGGGAGGAACAAAGCATTTTTGTGCTCTCTTGCTTGTGTGTACGGGTAAGTGTTTGTTTGTGTGTGTACAAGTATGAGAGTGAGATGAGATGGAGGCTTTAATTACAGTCCTATTAGAATAAAACCAGCCCCCATCGTGCATTGATGCTGAGTGATAGGATGGGATCTTTTCATTTTGGCGGTTCTTTTTTTGTCTCCGAGATGTGACACCATATTTTTTTCAGTCAAAGCATGTGCATTTTAAAGACTTTTTTTGTCAGCCCACACGCACACAGTGTTTATTTTGACTCAACATTTTATCAGCTATAGCAGAGATGGTTGATAGGCAGGTTTGGAAAGCCTGCTAACAAATTCACTTTTACCCACTTTGATTTGGCACACTTTGGTTGGCATTTTCCTCTGATTTAGAGAATTTTAAAGAGATGTGGGCCTAAGTAACTCTGGAGAAAACTGCCTCACCCTCAAGGCAAACTGTTTTATTTAAGAAGTGCAGCAAGCTGGTAGATCAATAGACTAATGTCTAGATTTTTTTCACCCTGACTCCCAATCTAAAAATTCATCTTGTTTCAGTCTGAATGAGGTGTGCTGCAGCAAGAACTTATTTCAAAACAGTAACATTATTTGAAAAGTGGGAAGATGACACATAACAAAGTTAAGCAGACACAGTTTCATTTGGAGGTGAAGTTGCAACATTGTTGTAATTTTCCTTTGATGTGATTTTCTTTTACACTGCGCCTTGCAGAGCGGCCAAAGCCTGTCAAATGTTGTGTAATGCAGCCACCAGCACCTAGCTAAGGCTGTAGTCATGGTCTTAGTTCTTGCACATGTGTCCTTCTGTTGGACCATGTCCAGAAATACACAACCAGGGATTTAGGAATAATGTTGTTTGACCGTTTGATTGTTTGGTCCTTGATGGGTTCAGATTACTGTCACACCCAATGCAAATTAAACTCTTATTTGCTTGAAAGCAAACCGAGACTCCTGTTTTCAGGCTGGTCAGACAGGAGTTTGTGAGAGCTCTCACACCTATACAATATTTTTTTTCCAAACTAGACATCATTTGGTCAGGACCAGACATGTTTTGTGTGAAAACAGCCTTATATTTTTGAATAATCATACATATTTTGATAGAGTTGTGAGCTTCAACAGGGGTAGGTGTCTGCTGGTATTTTACAGTCCTCACCGTGGTGGTAGTGCGTATTTTAAGGCGGCATTATATCCCTCTCAGCAAAGCAACTGTTGGACCATCTTCTAAATTACCATACTAAGAAGTCTGCCAGCAAGAAATATTTTGTATGTCAAATGATGAAAACATGAACAACTTTTCATTGTTAACTGAATAGCTTTGCACATATCATACAAGATGTATGCTTTAAATTCAGGATATGATGATAGCCCAAGGCAGACTACAGAACAACCTCTGCCACAGTTAGCGTTTAATGCCATTGTACTACGAAGTCAAAGTTGGTGCACTGTAGAGCAAAACAATAAGCCAGCTACTACATCAAATGGCTAATTTCCTGCAACATTTTTGTAGCTTGCATTTTCAAAATTGGGAGGTAGATTTCAATTTGACATAATAATAGAACAGTCACATACACCTTATAAAAGGGAACAACATCCGTCAGCAATTAATGTCTTATGAAACTTTAAGTAGGATGTTTAGTGACAAAGGATAATTTATTTTTTGTTAAAGTTTTAAATTAAAAAATGAAAATAAATATTGTTTCGAACTATATATTTTGTATTGCTCAACCTCTGAGCCTCTCGCAATGGGTTACATTTTGAAATATGTTGTGATTGATTAAGATTCAGAATATTGCCATGTATCAGGCTTGGATGAACACTTTTGTATCAGTATTGTGGAACAACTTGAGGGCCTTAACCACATAATCTTTGGGCTGGTTTTGAAAGTGGGAGGTGTGTTTTCTAAGGTTTCACGGCCTACAGTGGTTTTGGGTATGTTTCTGTATTTTGCTATCCTCAGGAGGCATCTTCCTAGCACAAAGCAAGAATTATATACCTTAACCACGCATTAGTGTGTTTTTGACGTGAATGAAACCAGACAGGGTGTTCGCTCTCATCCTCTATAAAAGTAGGTAATGCCTATCAGCTTGTGTTTTGTCATGAACGTGGTACACAAATGTTATTGTTTGGACCAAACTCTGGCCTGATCATTTGCTTCGGATTTGATCCTTTTATTGTGCCCCTACACACATAAACACACAGATTGCTGTTTGTAATATACTGCTGGTCAAAGTAAAGTAATATTTCATCTAAACATTCCCACAACATCGGAAATGATCCAAAACCATTTTGGACACCTCCACATTGTGCACAAAATCTTTACCTCATAATGATTTAAATATGCTGATGAGACCAACAGAATCTGGTAGGTTTGTGTTTCTGATGTCCTTTTCTGTCAACATCAAGTTAACATACTGAAGGCGTTTAACTTGTGTGCTTTGTGTGAGCACTCTCTTTCACCTTTCTATTTATTTGTTTATCAAACTTTATGCCTGATCCCTCTTTATATCAGAAAAACATAAATTGTTTATTTGGGCTTTAAACAATGAGAGTGCTAGGCAAAGACATAACAACTGTGTCAGGTGGGAAACTGGAAAAACATCATAATTGCACGCCAAATGCTTTGTGCTTGCTATATGATAAGACCCTTACAGTGTAACCACAGCACTGTATATTTTATCTTAATTTTTTTAAATGGTATCAAAATTTATGCATTCAAATTTTGGTCTGCAAGATCTATTTCCCATATCTGTGATAGCAAACAGTTATTCTTCCTATGTGTACTTGTGTGTGCGTGTTTGTTCAGGTGAGTTGCTTGTTGTGCAGTGGACCCGGCTGTCCGTCATCAACCCAACTGCATTAACCTCGGCCTCTGTGCCTGCAGGGCCCACCACTTCCATTTCTCTGCAACGAATACAGGTCCTGGCCCAGGGCATCCTGGCAGCCAGCATAGTTAATGACTTATTTACTGTTTAATGGCTGTAGTATACTGCACCACAACAACAATTAATGAGAAAAAGCCACATTCACAAGCAGTGGGGGAGCCAGGTGGTGGAGGTTATTTTCTCCTTCGAACTTTATCTGAGCTCTGCCTTCTGCTATTCCCTGATAAACTCCTGCACACCTTACCTGGAGACAGACAGGCTGACAGCCGCGAGGACAGCTACTTTACAGACTCTAGGAGAGAAAAAAAAACATACCTTGAATTGACCTTATTTCCAACAAATTCTTTCTTTTCTTTTCTAATCTATTTCTACTTCTTTTGACCTTTCTCTGAGTGTTTTTCCATTGTTGATTTTCAAACCTTAGCTGATGAAAAGCATTGAATCTCACCAAAAGACTCTTCTATTTTACATCCAATACACTATCCTGTCCTTTTTATTCCAACCTGGTCTGTTTTTCCCTCTTTTCCACGATGTCTCTGCCTTTTTCTATCGTCCTCTTTTGTTCTCAGTGGCTCTGTTTAGCCTTGTGAATACCATCGCTCAAGCAGTCAGCTGTTGCAGGCACTTTGTTGCTGACCATGGTGCTGAAAGCCTCCTGCCTTCCAATCGCCAGAGTGTTCATTTCATGGTTCATATACCATGTTCTCCATTTGTCAGAGTGCCGTTAGCCCCCACGCTTATTTCTTTAACCCCTCCTCGTACAAATAATAACAAATCAAATGCACATTTGTTTCACCTCACAGACACAACTCTCCTGCAAGCTGTCAGCCTTTCAATTAAGGTGCTGGCATTTGTATTATGTCTTGGTTGATGTATGTTTGTGACATGCTTCATGGATTTGTTTGGTTTGACATTTTTTATTTCTGAGTTGTTTTTTTCAAGCCTGGTTATGTTTCTCTTTAACTTCGTTCTATCTATTTTTCCCCTTCAGAAACAGCAACTTTAAAACAAGGCTTTTTATTTGGCCCACCTTTTTGAGAACATTCTTGATCAGTCATTTCCCAAACCAAATTAGCTCTATCATACTCATGTCTTGTGTGCTGCCTCCATCTGGTCACATTTGCTTTCCAATTTTCATGAGAACTGCTTGAGGCCATAAAGGTCTTAATCTTGTTCAATCGTTATGCTGTGCTTTTTAAATGTAAAACTGGCAGGACTCTTTGTCTAGAGGTAGGGAGAGATCAGCTGACAAGAGTCTTTGCTAGTAACATCACGGATATTTTTTTCTGTATTTTGAAGATTTTTATCTTTATATTAATCAATATTTTAGGTATTTGATGAGAGAAACAAGTACTAAACAACTTTGCCTTGATGTAATGATGTTATATCAGATCAACCTGAAACGTTAGTTGAAACGTTTTGTATTCCAGGTCCTTTTGGGCTACAAACCATAAAAAGTTATTGGGAATGGCAGAACCTTTTAAGAAAAACAGGACAGTGATTGACTGAATGTTCTTTCTTTTGCATCGATAAGAATCAAATCAGTGGCTTGCAGTCACATCACGCGTCAAGCACAACTAAACCATCCTTAAAAGGACGCTCATAAGCCTGCTCATGTTTTGACTGGGAGCAAGTTTTTCACTTGAAGCTTTGCAAGATGAATCTGCCTAATGACAGACAGGGAATCTGGTGAACACAACTGCTTTGCAACAACAAGATTTGACACCATGAAATACAGTGTGACACGATGTCATGTAACACAATCTAATCCAGCTTAATACAATACAGTATGATGCAATTCAATTAAACTGGATATAATACATGGTACAATTCAATACAACACAATAATGATGGTAATGATAACGCCACAGAATAGTAATTCTTTGTCGATAAGGGAACTGGAAGACAATCAAATCATAAAATAATAAATCATAATATTTTTTCATCAAAAATCTAAACTTCCTCAGAAGGTCAAATGCTGAATAAGTATGATAGATTTGACATAAATAACAAATGCTCATGTATGATTAATTCAGTTTCACCTCATACTACTCTTTGTCTGAAAACTTCTCATCAAAGCTGTCTAACATTATCCCACTGTAGTCTCCTATTTTATGATCAATTCCTGGTTGTTCATGTCCTTGTCCATGTTATCCTCTATTATGGTACTGTAAGGGGTCAAAATTGAGATCTAATTAAAGCATGCCTTTTTCCTTGTTTAGGGTGCTTTAAAGCTTTAAAGTCTTTGAATGAGTTAAGGAAAAAATCAAAGCCTTTACAACAAACAATAAATTGAATGACTTGCTTTTAGTATTTATCTTCAAAGTATTTTGGCTGAACTTTCTTGAGTTTGCTCTTAAAGTTTAGCTGATTTAGTTGTAGTGGTATATATGTAATTTAATTGATAAACAGAAATACAGCAATGAAAAACAGATATTTTAAAGTAAGACCAATCATTTTTGCTCTTAAAAATTGTAGTACAAAACAAACGACTGTGTCGCCAAAGTTGTGGTCCTACAGTTTCTCCCCTCATGCCCCCTCAGGAGGAAGATCCTTTTTTTGGCCCATCCACTCCAACACTCACACGAAGTCACTGAAAGGGCCAAATAAAGTTTTGTAACAATGCAATGAATATCACAAAGATTGATTTTGCCATTGAATTTTAGTGTTTGAATTCCGAAGTAGTTAGTACTTGTTCCCTCGTTATTTACACTTTATACATCTACTTCTATATAATGCAACAGATTAGAAATGAAAGATTCAACTGGGTCTTAAAATGTAAATAAGAAATCTAAGAAGGTCATAAGGCTTTAAATTTAACTTTAAACTGCCCTGCCATTAAAATGTCAGTAACCTCAATAGGTCATATTTTTATCACTCAAAGCTGGACTACAACATAATGTTAAACAGTTTTTGTCCTCCCCCACTCCCTAAGTAATCCACTGTATATTTGGTATCAGGGTCTGAAATGAGGAAAATGGCATGTTAAAACCTTGAGGCAGCTTAAACTTAGCACCATAATCTATCTAATACATAATGTAAAGTGAAGTTCATTACCTGCAAAATCCATATTTTTTAAACATTCAATTCTTTAGATATTTCTGTGCTGACCTTAAAGGTCGCAGCCTAAAGACACACAGTTTTATGTATTTTTTTAAAGATCTTAATGTAACAACGCTGATATTCTATACCATAACAACTACGGTTACACCCCAATCACTAGTTAATTCTCTTTCACTTTCTATTCCATCCCTTTCCATGTCCTTCATTTAGCGATCCGCCTGTTTTGGTTCCAAATTGTCCTTCATGCCAAGCTGGATTTGTGAGCGCTGCTATGCCAGACGCTAAGTAAATGTGTTTTTCAATCTATCTGCTACCGAGCCATCCCACTCTCGTCCTTTTCCCTCTGCCTCCCAGACTCCCTCCAGTCCCTTGTGTTTTTTAGGACAATCTCTGTGTCCCTTCGTCTCCTGCCTGCCTTACCCACTCAGTTCCCTTCCTTCCCGGCTGCCTGTTGCCCCTGCCATCATTCCCTCCAGGTCTCGATAAATAACCCTGCACCTCTCTCAGCCCCTCAGCTCTACAGGCTGTTGCTGGAGCGCATTTGTTAAAATATCACCTGCTGTAGAGAGAAATTGATACTGCTGCAATGTGCTCTGGGCAATAGAGTTTTGTGTTGAGTTAAAATGCCACAACACAGACAGTTTTAGGAAAGTTCTGAATTTTAACAAAACAAAAAAAACAACTTACTTGTCCTTTGTATCAACATGTCTCAGAAAGAACAGCTGCCTGTACTTCCTTGTTTTGAAGCAGTGAACAAATATGAGGTCAGACAGTTAATTACACAAAAGACACAAACAAACTGCACAATATTTGTTACAGCTCCATTAAAGCAAGCGACACACTTAATTCACAACTACTCCCCTGCTCCCCTACATTACTGTTTATAAAGAGAAATAAGGGAGGTTTCCTCTAACAACACTAAAATGAATCTGGATCAGTAGCGAGTTGGTCTCTTGAAAAATCAATTCATTTAAAAAAGAAAGAACTACCCCATGGCAGTTTAATCTCTCAGTGTCTTGAAGCGCCAGACAGTTAAAATACAGTGGCAGATCAAGATAAAGGGGTTGGTGGGGTTTTTGTGACACTGTGATTTATAGAAATCTCAGAAGACAGGGGTAAACATGAGGCCCAGGACCTTGACCCTTGCCGCCCAAATAGCATAATCATTTATTTCTTGATTCAGAGTGGAAAATTGTGCAAAGATCAATGAAAATACCTCAAGGGATAACATGAGACTCTTTTGACCTTTTACCTGGTGCCCAGTGACCTTTTCTTTTAACCTCCAAATATAATGGGCTCATCTGTAAGTCAGAGAGGACATTTGTGCCAAGTTTAACAGAAATCCTTTACCTGTTCCATAAATTTCACATTCACAAGCAAGACATGATTTTGAGACAGTGTCATTTGGCAGTATACAAGTGGCCCCACAGTCTGATAACTTTCATCCTTTCATCCTGAAATAAAGTAAGACATCTTTGCAAAGTTTGACAGAAATCCCTCAGAGCATTCTTAAGTTGTTGCATTTTCAAGCAAGGGATGAAAATGAGACCCAAAAAACTTGTTGAAACCTTTTTGAGATATGCATTCACAACTAAGAAATGAACATCAGGCACAGCAACCTTGACCTTGACCCCCAAATCTAAGCTGTTCTTATTTTAATCAGAAATGGCATTTTTGCAAGTAGGATAGAATTCTTTAAAGCGTTCTTGAGATATCACATTCACAAGTGATTGATCATGAAACCTAATTACCTTTGACCTTGTACCTCCTAAATCTAAAACAGCTTGATCTTTTAAGTGTGACTCCACTGCTCCCAAAACAGCCCAATGACTACAGGCAACATCCCCAGATGACCAGGTAAGAGGAAGTAGTGAAAGTTCCTCTCAAAATCTGCCATTATCCAGATGGCACCATTAGCGATTAAGCCAGAACATTTCTCCCCTCTTATAATTGACTCCATAGGCTATTAGGCAGGCTGGCACTGGACTGGGTCCACTGGTGCACACTCCAGATGTTCTCTTTGTGTGTGCGCGGCAAGTGAGAGGTGGATAAGTGAGGGTTTGGCTGTTGTTGGTGGGACCAGGCCTGCCTACAGATGGACCAAGAGGCTCGGTGGATACTGGGAATGAGTCACATTTGATTATATCAACATCTATATCTGTTTTCAGTCTCTTTCTCTGTCTTATTTACTTCATCTCTTTATCTCCCTGTCTGTCTCTCTTTCTCTTTAGCCTCAGGGGAAGGAAGATTAAAGTGTTCTGTTTTCTGTGCAAGATCTTTGTCTCTGCTTTTTGGGCTTTATCTCAAGATTAAATTATCCCTCATCCGTTGTTTGTCTTTTCGTGTGTGTGTAAGCAAAGTGATGCTCAGCAGACATTATTAAGTTCAGACGCTATTATTACAATCTAAATAATGCTGAGACACTGAATATTTGAATTATTTGCTTGGAAAACGTGCTTACCATTTACACAAGTCACGCCTTTAATAGAGTTGAAGTTTGACGAGAGTCTTTGCAGTTAAGCAGGCATCCATTTTCAATATTTAAAGGTCAAACTCAGGGGTGGGCAACTAGTGCAGAAAGGGTAACACTTGGTCCCCAGTCTCACTCTTTGTGGCCCTTAATTTAATTTGAAGAATCACTTGGTATTAGAAAATGAGGAAAACGCTATTGTGACTTTTGGGGTTTAAAGACATGTTTTACTTAAAGACAAACAAAAAAGCTTAAAATCCAGGTGAATTGAATATATGAAGCAGTCAAAGGGAAGTTCATTGCATTGCAAGTAATCGTGATTATCAGATAAAGTGTATCTTACAATTTGCAACAATTAAAATTCTCTGGCAGTGATCATACACTTATTTTTTGCCCTCTCAGTAGCTTAATCTGACTACTTCTGACGTAAATAATCATAGAAGTGGCACCAACAGTCAGCAACCCAAAAATAAGAAAATCCTCTGTAGTTTGGATTCCTTTTTAAAAATGTTTGCTCAAACAGCATGTTTAGTTTTTTTTTTTTTTTCAAGGTTTTCTTAAGGTGATATGCCACCTCCCCTGGATGAGACTCTCCCAGTACTGGGTGTTTTTTCAGTCCATTGGTTGCGTCAGTGGAAGAAAAATGTCAAGGCATGGCTGTACTCCCTCATTAAACATTAGAGCAAAGCCCTAGAAAGCCTAAGCCACATCCAATTCTTGAAAGGGGTGTGGTCAGACACAACTTGTAAGGATTTACACCAAACCAGCCTGCTCTTTGATGGAAGCTGTTTTTTCTGTTCATTTATATGAACAGAGCAGAGGTTTTTAATGCATCTTGTATATTTAATTCAGTGCCTCCTTACTTGGAGCTTTCTTATTTGCCACCTTATCACAGCCACAATCCCACCTTCTCTTCAGTCCAGAAGAAGGAGAAGCTGCTATATTGAAGTAGCAGCCATGAAAAGGCCCCTTTAAAAGTGTTTGTATTACATTACTGAATAGACTTTCAGTAATCCTTTTATAGCCAAAAAAAGAGCTAAGAAGCCATTAATTATTCATCTCCCCATGGCTGGTGGTAAAGAGGAGAGGCGCTCTAGGGTTTCCATCAGCTATTAGTAAACAAATCAATGCTGCAGGCTGAGCTCCTTGTCAGTACAGAGCCATCTGCCCTTTACCATGACTTTCAGGTGAAAGCCAGAAATGGACCTACATGACACATGATACGGCCTCTGGAGGATAAAGAGAGGCTTGTAGGGTGGAAAATCAAAGTTTGTCATGAAGGAGGAGGTTCATTAAGTTATTTTGAAAACTTGTGCATGAATCTTAATGTAGCTGTGGTCCCTTTGCAGGAGTGATATTTAATTTATTCATGACATCAATCTAATTTGTGAGAGCAGTTGTAGTTACATTACTGCCCCAGCTGGGTTGGTTCGACACATTATGCTGCTGTGAGCACACACTGCCGAATTTGTCACAACCCACCCAACAATAGGTATTTGATGTAATCAAACAGCACAGTTTGAAGCCCCTAATCCAATTTCTTTGGTAAGATACATTGTAATTTGGTATCATTGTAATTATGAACTGAATTGTGAACTGTCTGTAAGGGAATTGAATTAGCTGGCACAAGAAGAGTAATATGATTGGGAACTGGGAGAAATCAATACAGCGCTGCTCGTCATCTCAAAGTTGACCTGAATCCTGCCTGAATGTGGATCTATGGGGAATTCAGCTTAATTCAATCTGCTGGAGCTAACACGCTCCCTGTCCCCTCCACATGGCTGACAACAGCTCTGTCTTGATTTAGACTGCTGAGCAGGAGCCCTGCTGAGGGAAGTGAAGCTCTGAAGGAAAGAGTTGGAGCTTGGCTTTATCTGGTTAATTGTATTAACTATATACACATGAGCCCCTAAATTCATTGAAACAATAGTGGCCCAGTCATTGTTTAATAGCAAACACTTTTAAATGTATTCAGTTTCTGATAAAAAATACATATTGCTTTTCACAGACTTGCACCTTTAGTTGTGCTAAAAGAGCATTACAGTTTACTTACTTGTTGTCAGTGCTATAGCTGTCAGTGCAACTGATGGATTAAGCCAGAAAAAAGTGAAATTCTGATTGAGGCTGTCAAAACTAGGACTAGGGATGCAACCAATTACTGTTTTCATAGTTGAGTAATCACCGGCATATGGAACAGTTATACAAATAGTGTTGGTAGTAGCTTAATTACATTTTCCAGTAGCTTTGTGGTAGTGTTGTTGTTGTCTGAGTCAAATGACTTACCAGAAGCTTAATTATTTTATTGATCGAGTAGTATGGAGGCATCCTAACAAGCTTTGTTACCCTGATGCCAAGAGGGCAGCCGTGCACAGAAGAGCAGCAGCAGAGTGCTCTGTCACAGTCTAAAAAAAAAAAAAATACTGCCAGGTAGAAGTAGAAGATTTAGGAGGACATGCAGAGGTGTAGTTACATTTGTTTTTTTCGACAATAGGTGGTAGCTGGCTGTGTATGTCCTAGTGACTATGACACCACTATGTAATCCTTGATACCTTCATTGCAGCCACACGTGTGGACAGGTGAGCACAAGAAAAACAACAGTAATCACAATACTAACTAACATGAAGTTAACCATCACCAACGCAGTATGTAAACATCAGCTAGCAATCTTTTCAGTTGCAAACCGTTGAACATTAGGGAGAGAAGAGAAGCATTTCTCGTGATGAGACAGTGGAGAAATTGATACCATATTAGGCCAGTTAATGCAGTTGTTTAATTATGTCTATAATTTAGTTATTAAGCTGATTCCAGTTGCTGACCAAAGAGAATTTCTCAAAATTTATTTTAATAATTTGTCAAGTATGTTTATTTATATACAACCTCACATCAAAATAGGAAGGTTAATGAGATGCAACAGAAATAACAGATAATTTCATGAAAGCAGATACAGATGGGTAAAACAATCAGAGTGATACAGCTAAATTTTCACAAAAATGCACTAGCACTGGTTAAAATGGGTTTAGAAATAATAACAACAACAACAAAATGATAATGATAACAATATAATAAAAATGATTATCATTATATTCATGAAAATAACTTACATGTAGCAACCTACTTTTGTCATGTTGCTGTAGCTGCTGTGTAGTGAAGCTGACGTTTTCATGAGCAACTTTTAATATAGCTTACAACATTGTACAAGTAGCTTGCCCATTGCTGCTAAATGGTCAAATGTTTTGCATAAATCACTTAGTGCCTCTTACTTTACTATTAGCCCTAAATTTGACTACGCACTTCTACCGATCTTTTACCTGTATTACTTATTCCTGCCGGTTTGCTGGGGCTGGACAGTATCCCAGCTGACAATAACAGAAAACAATCTAATGTCCCCATATGTCACAAGAACATCTAATGGTGTGATTGATCTCAATAATGTAAAACACCATGTTTACAAAAAATCATATCCCTCTGTTATATGTTTACATGTAGTCCAGGTTTATTTTTATGGGCTGTAAGTCCTCACCATTAAGATTAAAACAAATACAGACATGAACTACTTTGTTTTTGTGTATTACATCAAGAATCTATGAAATTCTGACTTTAAATTGAATTTCCAAAAATAGTTCTAGGATATCCTTATTTGTGAAACATTACACAATTCAGCTGCTTTCAATGGAAATTGATTCATCAAAATTTCAAGCAAACCCCCTGCCTGTCCAAATTGCCTGAGTTTTTAACCAATTCAGATTGTGTGCAGGGGCTTACCTGTAAAATTAAATGTAAAACAAGAACAAGAAGTTACCCATGGGTGTCAAGGACTTCCATTTTTGATTCTGTTGCATCAGAGTTTAACCACAGTCATTTCTTAATTCTGATATGATGACATACCCAGATCTTGATGGAGGAATGTACAGTGAAGAAATATTTCCTAAAAAGGCAGTTTAACTCCACAAAATCATTAACACAGTTGTCTCTTAAATTTGCAGTTATCATTTATAACCCTTCAGATATTTTCAATGCCCTTTCCTCCCTCATTTAATTTCAAACTCTCATTTCCATGTTTTTCTCATTTAGTAAGTTGTTTTGGATTCAGTCCTAGTCAGAAAAAAGAACTCTATTCAGCTGTCTTTGTTTGGAGAAAATAGCTTGGTTATTGTGTTGTTGTATTGACCGCTTGACATTCAAATACATTCTACATCTTTCTTTCTCACCATGGAGTCTGATAAGAGCTTGATAGCTAGCTGGAGGTGCTCTCCTATTTAAGGAGCAGATGGTTTCTTACCATTATTTTATCTGTACTGAGAAGATTAAAAAGCCCAGCTTACACTGCACACAGGTAATCAGAGCTGAGAGGAAAAGAGCACCTCTGATGCCAAGGACAGCCCAATGTCAGGAAAATCAATACATCTGCCCCCTCCCAAAATCAAAGTGTTTTTTCTCGCCTCCTGTGCAGTTCACTCAGATAAAAGCATTGTGTGTCGTGTAAAATCAAAGCAAGTGTCACACAAGTTCAAAATATGCTTTTTCTTACTTTTATGTGTCTCTTATTTGTAGGTTTTGTGGTTCAAACATGGGGCCTGTGAAGAGGCGGGACATACCTTTAATTTAGATGTTCCTTTTATTTGATTGAGTCAAATTTAATTGAGCACTGTGTGTTGTCTGAGAGGGAAACTCGTAAAGGTTTTACAGACCAGTGAAGACTATCTCATTTGCCACGAACAGGCTGGTGTGACTCCCTGGAGCCAGCTGTTGAATGGACTCTGCAAACAAATAGCTCTTCCTGAATTGTTATTAGGAAGGAGCTGATAAGGTGGGCTAGCGGGTGATTACTTGGGCTGGGAAGACTTTGTCACAATACAGTTTTTCTTGATAGAGTCCCATAGATTGCCAATGGGTCCCCAACAGGGTTGGGTATACTACTAGAAGATTATATCATAGTGTTTTTTTTTGTTTTTTTTCGATCATTATTGTTATGGTATTACTCTGCAGTATTATGAAATCAAAGGAGTCATGCATTTGATGGATTCTTAAGCTCAACAAACCCTTCTCCCTCTGAAACAAACCGGTGATCTGATACTCAACTCAAACTTGTGCACTGTAACCAAATGTTTGATTTGTTTCTCCCCTGAGCTGTGTTAAGCTGCTTCTGAAACTTGGAATTTCCTGGTTTTGATTGGTGATTACATGCTAGTGTGAAACACACAAAAATATATTTGAGCAAGCAGCAAAAGGAAAAAAGCAATAACAAAATTGTCATTACAAAACACACACAAAGGCTTGTTTTTTCTTCACTTGGACAAGATGCACAAAAGCTGAACTTGACTGCACGTTAACTATGTTTATCACTAGCTGACTAACCATGGCTTACGTTAGCAAGGTAGCATTATTTCTATTTCTATTCTAGCAGCTCTCTGCTTTCAACAAATTCCCTAACCTGAAACAAATATCAACTATTCACTGGATTCACACCACAATCCTTTTTTTCGTAAATGACTAACCTTTTAAGTCTGTCCTTAAAAAGTGTAATGATTATGACATTAGCTCATAGGCCAATTAGGTAGCTATTCAACCTAATCACAGTGAGACTAAATTGAGGGCATACAGATTTGACAACTTACCAGTCGTTTTCAGCTTTCTGTTGGGATGAGAAATTTATTTCTTTGTTTGAAGTTAAATCAGTAGAGATGAAACTGAGTTTCAACTATTTTTCTTGTTGTTTTTGTTGCTTTTTCTTCCTAAAAACCTCAGACTCTGAGAAACTGAGGCATGCATTGTTTCAGCTTTTGTCAGCTGTTTTAAACCAGCTGAAAAAAGAGTTGAATTAAGAATCATAATTTTTCAGTAATCACGTTTCTAGCCCTCCTCTAGTGATTCCTGTGGGTGTCTTTCTAAAGACGGCCTTGCGATGATCAGCTGTGGTACTCATGCAAATTCATTGCTCTGCATCAGCCCCGTTAGCAGCACCTCAGCCTTTAGCTACATCACCTGCTGCACCCTGATTTACTGAACTCTGTCTGTGTTGACACCTACTTAATTCCCACAGGTTATTGCGGATCCCTCTCCACTTAAGTGTGTAGATGTGTGTTAGTGTGTGCTTGTGTGTGTGTGCAGAGGGAAATCATTGCTAGCCTGGGAGAAAGGAAAAAGCTATTCAACAGGGGCGCCCACGGTGGCAAAGCCATTTCCAATAATGTCCTCTTTCTGCAACAACAATTGTGTTTAACCCCAATGGCTTCAGCTGCCCACTGTTTGTCATCCCACCTCTTCCTCCTGTGCCTCTTTCCACACCTTCACGTACAGAGACGATAGCAGTGGAGGAATGGTTTATGACTGCATGCTTCATACATCGCCTGACTCACACTTCTGCTCCTAACTTATGGAAATAACACAGAAGTTGCTGAACTGTCTGCAGAACTTTGGCCAAGTTGTACTTCCTGTGTTCCTGTATTTCCTGTTCTACTCACTGCAGTCAAATTAAAAGGAAAGTTACTGGATGTGAGAAGTATGTGAACAAAATACAAATAATACAAGGCAAGGAGCCTCCGCATTGATTTACGTTTTGAACCAGCCTTTACACAGAGCCATAATCAAAGTACGTTTTTTACTAGACTTAATCTCAGTTATTGATCACATTAACTTCTTCTGCTAATGTATCATGAGCGTTGTCTTGTTATGTCTGGTCCACGGACTTGACACACAGACCAGATGTTTACTGCTGAGGTGCTGCAGTATTGACGACGAGCTATTATGCTAAGCTAACTCCGTTTGACAACAGACACACTGCACCATTTTTTCTTTTCGTTTCAACTTGGAGTGATCCCACACTTGGGATACTTTCTGCCCTTCTTTCTGCCCCTCTCTTTTCTCTTCCTGCATGGTTTTACAATCCGCTCCGCACGTCTACATTTCAGCTGCGCAGCAGCGGAAGAAGCAGGTGTGTTGCGGCACAAAAATTACGGTCCATGTCAAACACCATGTGCTGTGTAGTGGTCCAGATTTAAAAGAATCCTTGAGGCACATAATTTATCCCGAGGATTTTTTGTAACGGAATTACCCGGATTATTCGAGGAATCGTTTCAGCCCTACTTAAAATAAAATTAGCAGAGGTGGTTGGAGCTGAGCAGAGTTTCTCTAAACAATTTGGAATTATCTAGTTTGGACAACTCTTACCAGGGTTATATATGGGGGGATGGAGTTGCCAAATTTTGCAGAACCTGAGCAACAGAGAGCTCAGAGGACCACAGTGAAGAATAATTAAATCCTAAGTAAGCAGCACAAAACTTTATTAAGATAAATAAATAAAATAGCAGTTTCTGTTGGTAGTTCCTTTATGTAGCAGTTTTTGACATAACATCCAGTGTTTCCAGGGCAGTGATGAACATGTGTCTATCATGGCAGCTCTGTCATTGCAGCTGCCATGACAAGAATCATCCCATTAATTTAAAAAAACAGAACATTTCCTGGCTTTGGAGACCAATGTAAATATTTTAGGTAGGGTGACTTTATAGCTGATTTAAATGTAACAAAAGTTTAGTCATTTTTTTATTCATTATTTTCACATTTCAGTGTGAAAGTTTTAACACTGTACCTTTAACATTCTACTACAAAAAGAAGATCAACAGCTTGAAAACCAACTTTACTTCCACAGACTGTTGTAACTAATTATAGCATGAACAAGAAGGCACATCCTCTTATCCCTCTGTCCTCTATATTTGTTGCTTTTTTTCCTTTTCTTCACATCTCTCTTCCCCTTGCACACTACCCGCGCTAATCTCTCTTCCAGCCCCCACCCCAATCCCTCCGTCCCCGTGCTGGTGAGCTGAATGTGTGAGGTGATTTATCTGTGACACTCACTGAGGTCCCAACACAGTCACACACACACGAACACACACAGACAGACACTCAGACATACTCCTGCACCAGTGTGTGCACAGACATATGTACCACACACAGGTAAGGCTGTAGCTGTGATTTATTTTAATTACAGTTTTAGTCAGAGGTAATTAAGCTTTTATATCTAGAGGGACAGCTCAATACCCATCCCCCCAACACACACACACGCACACGCTTACGCTTACACTAACAATCTCACACACACACATACACAAACACACACAAGAATTGTGCACAAAGGACATTCAAATACTGACACACTAACAGAAGACACACACTTCTCCTGACTTTGCACACCTATTAATGTGCTTTTCTGTCAGTATTTAAAAAGCTTACAGCCATGTTAAGGAGTAATGATGGTCTCCCAGGGTTCCCTTGGATTTTTGATTGTTAGATACAAGAAACTACCTGATACTGGGTGTTAAGGCTTTTATCCTTGCTGCTGTAATATCAAACATGCATTGATGTCTGATTTAATTTTTACATATAAATTAAATATTCTCAAAATGTAATAAATAAAACTTGAATTACTGTCTGCCCTTCAGTTGTTCATTGCCTGAGAGTAAAAATACAGTAATGTGTAACCTTGCCTTGAATATTTTACCTCACGAATTTAATGAGATCATCATGTCAGAGAGGATATTTGTGCAAAGTTTGACAGAAGACTTTTTAAAGAATTCTTGACATATGAAGTTAACAAGCAAGGCATGGTCATGGGGCCCCAGAACATTTGACCTTGTCCCTCCAAAATCATACCAGTGTAGCTTTGAATTAAAGAGGACATTTGGGCGACATTTCACTCAAATCCTGGAAAGCTTTTTCGAGAAACTGCATTAACAAGCAGGCGGCAGTGCCCAGTATTCTTTGACCTTGACACCCAACATTTCAAGAGGTCAGTTTTAGGTGCAAGAACACAAATGTGCAAAGTTTGACAGAAATCTCAGATTCATTCTTGAGATACTGCATCCAAAGGCAATGGATGACAAATAACTCCATGAACTTGACCTTTGACCTGCAAAATGTGGTCATTTCATGCTTATGAAATGTTGGACACTTGTGCAAAGTCTTGTGATCGGGGTTTTTGGCAAATTGGCATCCAGAGGGAAATATCTATCATGAAAGCCCATGACTTTGACGTTTGATCCGTAATCTTAAAAACCTAATCTGGCCATCGTTAAGTAAGATGGTGAGTAAGATTTTTGAAATACCCTTCAGGTGATCATGGGATCTTGCCTTCCAAAAGCTTAGGTTAGACTCCATGACACTGACGTTTGTTTTATGACCTTCAAAAAAACATGCTTAGTCCTTGCATCTAAGGCCTGGTGTAGTACACAAATGGATTTTTTTTTAAACATGAACAGTGAGAGAGCTCACACATGAAGACAAATAATGTCAGATTTGTAATTTTTGTTCTTGTAGTGTGTGGTGTGCCATGAAGGAAGAGAGGTAGCACACCACACCCCAACCAACCCATTCACCAAGAACCAAGGCCTCTACTCTCACATCTTATAATCTCATGTGAACAATTGTGACTTCAAACATGGAGAACAATATCATGACTTATTGCTAAGCTAAAAGCAGCAGACATCCTAGGCAATTGTGATTACTGTCCAGCTCCCCTACTTATCAGTTAATTACATAGAACTTACAGGTTACACTTGTGTATTTGCCATTTATCAACAAGTTGATCATTTGATCATTAATCCACTTTTACATGTAACATTAAAAAAATGCTGCATATTACTTGTTTTGACTGGATTTTTTTTTTTTTTTGAGAAAATATTTGCAAGAATTTAAAAACGCACATAATCCAATCGTGTTACTAATTAATTTAAAAAGTTAAGTTTGATCAAATCCAAATACATATTGGTGTTAGTCTGGAAAGTGCTGCTGTTTTATTGATACTTTTATATTTTTCTTGCAGTGTTGAGTGTTTAATGCTCACAAACTGAAAGATATTACGTTTGACAGTCCCATCTGAGGCCCTACTTTATCGTCCATAGACCACATGTAGCGTTTATACAGCCGTTCATTTTCATCATATGATAGTCATGAACTCCCTTACTGAACCTGCAGCTGATAATTACTTTTTTTATGCAGAAGTTACACCTTGAAAAACTTGATGATTAGTAAAATAACTAAGTACTGATGTGATATCACTGTTATGGTGTGTAACTTTAACTTTGGTGTCTGGTGCTGAGTGGCTCAGATGCATGAAGTTTGATGTGTTTCGCATATTGGCCACAACTTTCTCCTGTTTTGTTTTGCAAAGAAAGGTTTAATAGCTGTGCGGTCATTGTTGCTGTGTCTGTCTAGTGCCAGCACGAACGCAAAACTGCTGTGTTGCTTGGCATCAGTAATATCTGTAGCGAAGCCTGTCTGCAACCAAAGACAACAGCTGAAGCTAGGTCATCAGTGTCACTTTGTTGATGGTCCATGCTGGTTGGGTCTACCTATGACTCCTAAAATCTGTTTGGTTTATTCTTGTTTCTATGTGGACATGTACATAATATCAAGTTCATTGGTCTTTACCTGAATGGATGTATGTCAGTATGTACATGTATGTTTGTACACATCAACATTGGACACATCAGCATACAAACAGAAAGTAATGCCTCCAGCCACAATGTTATTTTTTTATTGATTTGTTCCAGTCATGGTGATGCTCACTATTTTTCATAAAAGCAAACAAACAAAAAACAAACAGAAAATGATTTTGGATTTATTAGCTTCTACGTCTAGAAAGGAGCAAGAAAAATAAAAAACCTTTATTATGTTGAAGATAAGATGATAGTGTCTCATCCAACATCTTGATTGAGAGTTTATCCATGTGTATCCCATGTAAATAAAGCATCTAGCAATATTTCATACACCAACACCAGTGGTTTTACTAGAATCAAATTGAAGTTAGGTATTCTGGTATTATTATAAACCAAATTCTCTTGTCAGATGACAATTGGCTAAGTGGTGTTTAATAAGATGTACTACAAGGGCAGGGTTACATAAAAACAGTTTAGTGTGATATCTGAGTTTAGCAGAGATTCCAGCTGTCAAACAATCAGTATGACATAAAAAAGAAGCATTTGAAATCTATCTTTTCAGTTTTGTAGAAGCACATTGCAAGATGGGTTTCATCACAAGTCTTTGTAAATTTTTTTTTTTTTTTTTTAAGCAGAAACCAGACTGACAACAAGCATTTACAGCATATTTCTGGACATGGCAAGCCTTCAATTGAAGAGAATTTTGTTGGCAGACAGATTTCTCTAACAAGACGTATTTCTAGTCATTGTTGTTTTCGCCTCTCACTCCAGATGGGTAACAGAATTAAAATCCCGGTATCATAAATGACAGTTTTCCCTTTTTTTTTTTTTTTTTCCAAAATGTCTTCTATGGCACAACAGGGGGTTTGAATAAGTTGTGTAGGATTGAAGGAACCATGGTGAGAGGGAGGAGACTGCAGCAGGATGAGAAGCTGATTTGTGCAGAAACAGAAAGGCTTTGCACTGTAAGCTGAGTCGAAGAGCAGATTTGGAAGCTGTAAGACAGTGTTGTGTTGTCGTGGAATGCTGACAGGGGCCAGAGCTGAAAGTGTGCTGAGGATTGAGAAAAAGAAATGTGTTTTTGCAGCAAGTGTGTGTGTGAGCACACTGTTGTGTGTTTGCATGTGTTAAGAGTGTGCATGTATGGCACAGATGGAAAGACTTCTCAGGGATTACTGTGTAACTGGAAGAGGAGAGAGGTGGTAATTGCATTTTAATTACAGTGTTGATGGTTTTGTGCTCCGCCAGATGGAAGGTTCTTTAAAGATATAAGCACAAAATAAATCAACCCTCTGGAAAATAAATCAGCCCTGAGGTGACTAGTTACCTGCAGAACTCTGTCTCTAACCTTGTCTCCAGTCACAGATTATGATGATTACTTTAGGCGAGGTGCAATCCAACTTGGACCCCTTAGGAAGCACATTGTGTACTTTTTCCTTCCTACAGGTTTTATATTTTATTTTTGTAGAAATCTTGCTTTCATCACTTAACCTAGGCTAGAATACAGCAGAGTGGTTAAGTATTTATTTATTTGCAAAATAGAGACAAAAATGATTTAAATCCACTTGTATTAATTACACTTTAAAAGCTTTTTCCCCCTCTCCTTTTTCTTGTCATGTTTTTCTCCTTGTTTTGCATCACAATGTTCCTAAGTTCTTTTCTAATATTGAAAAGCCCAGTGAGCTGTCAGTTTAAACTATTTTTTTGAAAGATTTCTAAAATATTTAAGTTTTCTAGTTTTCATGACAGGTGGTCATTTGTGTATATATTAAAGGGGAAAGGGAATGATTTCTTTGTTGATAAAAAACTCAATGGTCTCTTCCTCCCACTGTTGTATTAACCATTACAGAAACAAAAACTTGATTTTGGTACAAATGCTGTTAACTATGGGTAGCTGTGGCATAAATCTTGCGTTGGGCGTTGGTCTGATAGATTTGTTAAGTACTTTATATATAATCTTTCCTGTATAAAAAGGTGTATTTTTTTTATTTTTATATTTTGAATTGGGTAGCCAATCACAATAAAATGATATTAAACCAAAAATACAAGTATCCAGAGCTCCCAGTGACAGGCACGCAATCTTTATTGTGTAAAGTCTGTGATTTTATTTTAAATATTTAGCGCCAGTGTTGGACAAAAAATAAACAAATAAATAAAAAGGAATAGCATGGTATGACCCCTCTCTTTTATAACGCATCTTGAAATAACGTTTGTCATGATGTGGTGCTATACAAATAACGATTAATTGATTGATTTATTTAAGTTATCGGAAAATGGTTGAGTAAGTTATCTTTACTTGTTACTCCTTCAGAATGATGAAAAACTTCACATCTTATTTAGTTCAAAAAGTAACTACTTTTTTTTGTATCCTTTTTCTTTCCCTTGTCAAAACTTTGATTGAAAAACAGGCTCAGAATAAAGTTTGTAATGGAAAAAATTTGTTCAGTTTCCGATACTGCCGAAAATGCTGGCATCGGTATCGGCGAGTACTGGAGTGCAGGCACCATCTGATACCACGGAGCTCCAAATGTCCGTGGTAAAGCTGACTGCATGCTCGTCTGCTGCTAGCCGTAAGGGTGTGTTAGCTGTAGGGGTGTAACGCTGGCTGGTTGGAGCTCTCAGCGTGTTTGCAATCCGTGATTGGGGGTAAGCGGTGATTTGGTTTATAATCCATTGTATAGCGTTGCATTGTACTTTGTGTTATGTTATATACTTTCTCTTTTTACACAACTACGGTGGACGGTGAAGAGCCGCTTAGTGCATGCATCCCTTTGTCGCTAAGCAGGTAATGCGGTAATGTAGTCACTGTAATTATTCTTAGCCAGCTTTAATACAATTATAAATGATGGTACAGGCTTCTGTTTTTTTTTTTTTAAATAAATGGCTTGAATTTGCTGTATTGATACATGTTTCACAAAGGGTTTAACCTGAGTCAGGCCTTACCACAATGATAATAATATCACAATCATGCAGGCGTAGTATGATTTTTTTTTTTTTTTTTTATAACATACTGGTGTAGGATTGGTACTCGGTATCGGCCGATACCCACAGTACAAGTATCGGTATTGGTATCGAGGGGGAAAAAATGGTATCGGAACATCTCTAGAAAAAAATGTTCTCTGAATCTTTCGTATACACACAGATAGATAATATAGAAAATATAGAAAATACATTTTTAAAGTACAGCCCCCCTCCCAAGAAAAAAAATAAAACTTGTGATGATTTGTATTACTTTGACTTGTAACAGTAGTTTTATTCTGTTTTAGAAATTTGAATTATTTGCATTACTAGTTATTAAAAAAAGAATCATTTTTACATAAATACAGTTCAAGTAACTTGTTACTGCCCGACACTTGTAAGTGAAATACTGAAAAAATATAATGTGTACGATATGCCTAATAACACCACATGCATATCATACAGAACAGTATCATACAATACCATACAGTACAGTTAAAAAACAATATGATATGCTGTGATGTGTTTCAGTATGTTATGAAAATGTATCAAATTGTCTTATCATACAATGGAAACATTGTTATGAGATAAAAATCAGGACTAGTGTGCAATACTTATCCTCTGAACAAAAATGTGACCCTTAGTCACTTAAACAAGAATAACTATGTGGAGCAAAGAAGTGGTGATGCTCTGACTCCAGTAGGCATGGGAACTTTTGTTAATGCAGTCTCTTTTTGCATGATAAAGGCTTGTTTTTCAGTTCTTTTGCAAGTTATAAGCTTCATAAGGTCTATACTCAAAAGTAGCAGCAAGACATTTCTGCTTCATCTAGTGTTGGATGAGCTCCCGCAGCGGCTTTATGAGAGTGACCTTTGGCAGCCGGCTCATCGAGATCAGTGTGCCAGTCCCTGTCCCAGGCTCTCACCTTCCCAGTTTAATGAACCAAATAAGGCTGAGATGTTACAGCTGGGGTAAGCAATTTTAGAAGTCATTCTTACTACCAGAGTCATTTGTTTTAATAAATTTCACCATAAAGTTACAGAAAGGCTGCAGTCTTGCATGATGAGAATGTTGCAAGACATACACTTTGAATAAAAGTTAAAAAGAAAGTGCAAGTGTCAAATCTGACAGATCTGAATGTACAGGATTTTTTACATGTCTGCATGACATCTAAAAGTGAAAGTGACAGTTCACAAGATTTAGTGTATGTCTTGAAATGATGGATGTCATAGTTGGTTCACCATGATCATTTACCTTTGTGATCAACTGGAGAGGGTTGAATTTTCCCACTTTATGTTTTTTAATTAAACCCACAATTATTCTAAATTAAACATTTTATCCAACTCAAAAGAGCTTTTCGAGCTAGCAGTGATTAATAGGTTAGTAATTTTTACCTTTTTTTCCTTAACAAGTGTTTCAATTGATTCTTTGAAAATTCCTAACCCTAACCCTCTTGATGCAGTACTGTGCTTCATGAAACTTCAGAAAATAAGGCAAGTCATATTCCAACAAAAAAACTCACAGACCTTCTTCCTATTTACTATGTATTATATTTCAGAGTGGAGACTGCATGATGGCACAGATAATGCACAAGACTTTTAATAATGCATTTATGACAGGAGTTATCGGCAGCTAGGACATGAACACCTACTACAGGAGGCCCGGTGCTTTTATGACAGGAGTTTTACGTCTCCAGGACACAAACACTGTCTAAAAAAAAACTTTCAAAAACGGAAAACAAAATATGTCCAAAATGTAAATTAAAAGCAGTTGCTATCATTTGGCCTGTTACCTGTTCAATAATTCTCCCAGTGCATAATCATATTCACATATTTATCCAGTGTTTACATTTGTGCTGAGACTGATGAGATAAAAGCTAGTCGGCTAAGCTACACGAATCACACACTGCTACATAACATACATGCTCATTGTATGTTGTGATGTGTTTGATGTCCGGCCGGTAACATTATGAGGCATTTAAATTTGTCTTTCTAATATGACTATTTCACTAAGGTTATAACCTTTAATAAATAATGCAGTGTGGGGCTGAATTTTTTGTTTTCTTATCATTTAATAATTACATCCACTATATAATGTAACTGAGTTATTCCTCCTAATCCTGCTGACTTTTATTTATCTGACCATTTAAACTGTTTAGTCTGTTGAATATAATGCACATATTTTGTCACTCTGTCAGTAATTGTTAATTCACATAAAAAAAAACAAGTAATAAATAAATATTTACTTTGTGTAATTTGGTGGTCCTTACTGTGGAAGACTTGTTACATTGCTCAATGAGAGCAATTTGAATTTCTCTGTTGAGTGAGATCAAAACACAAACACATGATATATGAACTTTCTTTACCTGGAAAAGCCTCACTGAGATTAAAAATCTCATTTGCAAGAGTGTCCTGGCTAAAACAGGCAGCAGCACATTTACAAAGTTACAGAGATGAAACAATTACAGACACAAGTACATACATATGATCCAATCATGATCATTTTTACACTTGTATAATTTTGTGAATTAATTCAAAATAAAAAAATCAACATTGTTTTATTTTTGTCTTTTCCGAAATCAATGAAAATAACTATAAATTCTGTCAAAAATAGTTTAATTGCCCAATTTACCTTATTATAGCCAGACTGTGTTTCAAAGTTAATCAGATATTGAGTTATACTGTTGATGATAGTTTTGCAATATTTCAATTATCTCTATAAAGCAGCATCATTTTACGATGAAATAAATGACAACACGTGTTATGTACTGCAAAATTTGCATCATTTCATACATATGATTTTTATAATAACCTGGTATTCTCAGCCCTAACTGTATTATATCTTAATGTATCGTTTTGTGTCATGCGATTTCTTTTGCCATGTATTGTAGTGTGTGTGGTGTTGGATTGTACGGTATCATATTTTTCCTACAGTATGGTATTTCATGGTAATGTGTGCTTCAGTATTGGATGATACTGTATGTTGTGGTGTGGTGTGTAACATATTGTATTGTATTACCTCTAATCATATTGTTTGATATGGTAAGGTGTGGTTTGGCATGGCATGGTAAGGTTTTTTAACCTGCTGTACCTAAAGGTAAATTGTACTGTGTTGTTTGTTATAGTAGGGTAACGTACTGAATCCTGATAGGACAGGATTGCATCATATGATATGGGATGGGCCTAAAACTGTCACTGTAATATCTAAGATTGACAAAGAGTTGTCAACGTTCACTTCTTCAAAGGACAAACCTGAGTGTTTACTGTAGATTGAGGTCAAGTTAAAAAGGAAAACATACATTTCCAGACAGCTTTTCTCTTCCTGATCAAGGTGAGTCCCCCAGCTGTGTGCTTTGTGATGGGATGACCCTTGCAGGGCTGTGAATCTGACACAGCCAACAGTCCTGTGGCTTTCTGACCTGTGGCTGTCTCTCTCTCTTCTGCTCTCTCTCTCTCTCTCTGTGTCTCTCTCTCCCTTTTGCCCCTTTGCTCGTAACAGACTGTCAGAGGGAGATAAGGCAGCCCTGATAAGCTGACTTCTCTCAAAAATGTTTCCCCATCTGCACAGACCTGCACCTCAGAGGAGAAAATGTATTTATGTATCATATTGCTCATATAACTGCTTCAGGTGACAACAACCTAATGGGTAAATGATACAGGAGGAGAAACTACCTACTGTCTTTACCTTTCAGAGAAATGAAAGGGATAACTGTCCCAACATGGGTAAGGGGGCAGTGAGGTCATTTTACCAACTGGTGGCCATTTTTGCTTCTTTTATTTGAGTCAAAAAAGTAATTTCAATCCCAACATCAGACTTTACCTGAATATTTAAACCATTAACTTACAAATTAAACCTGCAGCTACTTTTAACCTTTCAATTAACTTTGCACAGCGGCACCTCCTTTGCCGGTTTTGTGGCTGTGGGTAGGTGTGGGTGTGTGAGTGTGTGTGTGTGGGTGTGTGTGGGTGTGCATGTGTGGGTGTGCATATTTTCAGCATATTTCAAGTAGTGGTAAGTTTGCACACATAATGGTGTTGGTGTTTGGGTCATTTTAATAAATATACCAATTATAGCAGCATAAATTTTAATCTAGAGCAGTGCCAAAATCATTGCCGTGGTGATATTTGTTTAAGCACATTGCAGGAAGGATGTCCACCCAGCAAACAAGCTATCCAAGGCAATTTACTGAGAAATTACATGTGTTATTTGAAATATAAGCAAAACAGCACAGTTTTAATCATTCAATGAACTGTTTGGCAGAACTTCCTCTGAATGTGTAGCTATTTGTTTTACCCTCATGTATTAGTCAAACTTCTGATCTTACTTGGAATTCAGAACAATTTTTATTTGAGAGTTTTATTTGTTGTCCAAGTATTGACGTATTGAATCATAACAATGGCTGAAAACTTTATATCTTATCCACAAATATTTTTGGTTAATGTATGAAATTGGTTTCCAGCAAGATGTCTACATCAAAAGTCTATCTTCTGTCCTTATGTCATGTGGCAGGCAGGGTGTGTTTAGTAGGATTAGAGCTGCTGGTCTATTCTGATGGTGTCTGCTAACACACATAGCCCAGTCTAATCTGCTTACTATTGGCTGATGGTCCAGTAATCCCGTTATGGTAGAGCGGAAACATTATATGGAATTCTGCTGTGGCATGGGAGAGAGCTAACCAGTTTCCTAACCGTCTGTAGTTGGGTTTCTATCTATTTGTGAAAACCTCTGCGGGAGGTCTAATCAGTAATCCGTAATGGAGTCAGTATTTCATACTGAGAAGAGGAACTTAAAGGATGCAATGAAAAGTAGTACTCTTTACCTCTGAGTTTATGAGGTTATGATTGAAAAAGTATTTATTCTGTGCATACCAGTGACTGGTAACTGAATTTCTTGGATATTTATGGACTTGTGTTTTCATGCTGTTTTGTGAGGTGAGTATTCAATCTAATTTGATTCACTTCAATTTAACAGAGCTTTGTTGGCATGGATGTTGCAGAACAGTACTGCCATAGCTTTCATTAAAATGAATAATAAAATGAAATAAATTTATGTTAAAAGCTAAAATCCAAAGATAATTAAATAAAGTGGCAATGTTATGGTAGTAAAGGAAAAAAATAATTTAATAAAGACTTGACATATGCACTCACAACATCAGTGCAAAGTATCAAAGTCAAAGTTAAAGGTTACAAGAGTAATTGTTGGTTGTTGAGGAGCTGACACAAAGAAGTAGGGAGTACATTAAAGATTAAAAACAATAAAAAAAAACAAAAAAACAAAACAAGTACCAAATAGGAAGTATTATATGTAAGAGATAGAAAGACATAGACCCCTACTTTTGTGCTCCAGCTAGACAAAAATGGCTTCCTTGAAACCTCACTCAAACCAACAGTCTTTTCTAGATAAACTGCAGACTTTGTTCAAATCAAAGAATGCCCTGTGTCTTCAAGACGTAAGTGAACAGACGAGGAGGACATGGCTCTCCAGTGCTGTGCCATGCGTTTATGTTGTTATTGTTTAGGTATCCCGATGTACAGGTTGCTGCATTCCTCATTGTATCAAATGGCATAGATCATGCTACTCTGCTGATATCTCAGTATTCTTAAAGTGTTGGAAGGTTTGAAATGTACATGAATGTTGTGTTTGTGAAGGGTCCCCTTAAGTTTTTCATTTACTCAAGACAAATCCAGAATCACAATGCTTTGACGTTGTTGTTCTCTTCTTGAAGCTTGCTTGTATCTTACCTCTTAGATGTTTAGTTAGGGTAACCACATTTTCTTTCTGCTTTCTTGGGTTTTTGCTTCCATCATCATACCTTCTGTTGTTTTAGATATCTTCTGAGCCCTGTGTTGTAGAGATCTGATGATACCTAATTTCTGGTTCAAAAGATGGTGAGAATCACTTAAGTACTGGTCTGTATGAGTGGGTTTCTGGTAAAACTCAGTGTTGAGGCTTCTGTCTTCCTTGTTTTGGAGGACAGAGGATCTGATATCCAGTAAATGTTTAAGGATGGGTTCATTGGGGTTCTGCAGCATGTCACTAAGCAAGTCCACATTTTTGGAAACTGTTTGCCAGAACAGTCAGATCAACAAACCCGCCAACGACTCTCAGGTGACCACCTAGATCATTAGCATACTAATGGTCAACAGAGAATTTATATTCCTGGCTCTTCCCAGTCATCTCCTGTAACTAAGGAAGCCATTTGGAGAAGAGTTGAAACATCTTCAAGGTTCTGAACCAGTCCAGTTTCCACTTGGATCAGTGTTGGATAACCATGACCTGAATGAATGAGAACCTGCACATACAAAATTGAACAATATTTTCACACATCCCATGTTTTTCTCATGATGTGCAGGCCTAATACGCACATACATGCACCTGGTCTGAAGCCATAGCATATATACAACACACAGCCAGTGTGTCTGAGCCATAAGACCCCTTTTGAATTTGCATAAGTAATGATACAGCAATGTCAGCTGATAGGTTGGTGGTTTAAACTGATTGCCAGGTCCACTTAAATTCTAGAGCTTTCATTTGAATGACTAAAGGTAGTATGAGACAACATTTCTAATATGGCTTCCTCCATAACAGCCTTGAAGCATCTCCTCAAAAATCATTGAGCTTTGCCTATTTTTTATGTTCCCTGACTGTTGTCAAATGAGTCCAATGTTAACCTAAGGCCTGTCTCATCCATATGAATGTGCTGTGTAAGAAACATCCATGGAAAGTGTATTATGTCATATATATATATATTTTTTAAGCCTGATGGCTTTATCTCTCCTTGCTTTTTTGCTGTTTATTTTGTAGAAACACACGGCTCTAGAGTCCTCTGGTCTGTGTAGTTGAAACCATTATGGTTGTAAAATGTAACTTGTTATATTGTATTATCAGTCTTTTAGCGCAGTATGTGTGTTCTGCAGTCAGCATTGTGGTTAACAAGGTGTAAACAATCAGTTCAACACAGTCTCTTCTCTGTGTAGGCCTGTTTACACCCCGTTCAGTGGGCTGGCTGCACATAAAGCTCTAAGTCTTGGAGTCTTTTAGACACAGTAGCATTCATTATGAGTAAAATGGCTCCTTGCAGACATGATAGTATTTCAGATTCGACAAAACGATTGCCTCTTGTGTGCAAGCACTCTTTTCCCTCCCTCTCTTGCCTTCTTTTTTGTCGCTTTCCATGTTATGCACATCAACACACTATGTACACACTTTTTTTTGTGTGTGCACCACACACTCTCTTACATCCCTTGTCTCTGATGTGCCAGCGGTTGTTGATAATGAGATTCCTACAGGATGGGAAACTCCAGGGAGACTGAGTGACGGCCCACTTTAAACACTGCAGTTTCCCTCTTCCTCGTCTTTTCCCCAAGACGCAGAGGATGAAAGAAAAATGTGAAGGGGAGTTAAAAACATACAGTGTCACATATGGACACACACAAATACATAAAAAGCAAGATATATGTGGGGCCTTATGGTATTTCCTGAGAAAATATCTGTGTGAGCAAGTCATGAGTGTTTAGTGAAACACTCATTTGTATTTCTTTGGGGGTTTCAGTATTTAGCATGGTGCTCACAACATTATATCGGAAATGTTATTGTGAGGCTCCTATTTCCATATTTGAATTGAGTGCTTCCATTGTTGAGAGTGCGTGAATGTTCACATTTTAATTTGAACATTTAAATGCATACCACTGTTCATATGTGTATACATCTGTCTGAATGTGCGTGATCCATTGTGTCTGCAGAAAGGCCCCAGTGAGGAGGAGGATTATTACGTGCCTTTTGCTATCATGTCAGGTTGTCTCTTCATAGTTTTGCTCACGCTTCCTGAGGGCTCAGAGGCCCCTGTAACATATACAGTGTATCTCTCACATACACACGTTTGATGAAGTACCTGGTGCCACAGAGGACAAACAGAACTAATTTCCTGTCACTGCCTTTGGACCTCATCTCTATTCTCATTTCCTCCCTTTGCCCAGAATACAATAATGACACTTTATGGTGCTTCTGGAGGGAGGCAGATTGTTACTTTATGTATTTTTGCTCAGGGAGCCTTTTTCGGGGAATGGTACTCATCCCAGATATAATAAGACAGCAGAATTTATAGATGGTTTAGAACTATGACTAAAATATATGTCCATTGCAGGAGCAGCGTTTATTTTGGATGTTGGAGGTGTATGTAAAGTCAGTAACGTTCTTGCTGATGTGTTTCATCTTTACATTTTAATCGCTCTTAATCAGGCTAACAAAGCACTGTACAATGACTCTGTATGAATGGTAAAAGTAACATGAATCACTGGATCCCCATTAGTGGTCATCAAACAAATGGTGTTGTGTTAGACGTTTTTGCTTTGTCATTTTGGCAGACAGACTCTAAAAATCATAGCATCTTTGTTATTGTCCATTATTTTGATTTTAATTTCTCTAATGTCAGTCAAATACAGTCTATTGTTATTATTAAGTTAGACTTTAAATAAACAGTGAAATCCATCTCTTCTGTATTCCTGTTCATGTTGGCATTAAACTACCCTACTTTTGAGAAATGACTAACACAAGCTCACAGCACATTTCCCTACAGAGCTATAGAGATGGTTTAGATTTGCTCATGTTAGCATTTGCAGATTCTGCTCAAACTTAAGAGCAACTCGGTAAGCATACCATTAATGTCGAGCAGGTACCTTGTGTCTCCATTTTTCATAGGTTTCTTTTTTTCCATAAATCAGTACTATTTGTCACTGTTTGAGGTCTTTGACAGACTCTAAGATAGAAGCAGTCCTTCAGGCTGATGGCAAAGGTCTTTCCCAAACTCTTCACCGGCCTCTCTGTAATGGATGAACTGATGTCACCAGATTTTAGCCCAATTCACACCGCTATTTCATGGTGTAATATTTATGCCCCTGTGATGTTTCGCCTCCAAAGTGAACATCGTGGCCTCAGAATGGGGGGAGCTGGTGATTCCCCCAATTTGTTCCATCTCCAGCAGTAGTAACAAAAGCGTGATATTGGAGAGGGAGGCACGAGGACTCAGGACTCAGACAGGAGTGCTACTTTTGTGTATATGTGGGGGAACACGTAGAGCTTTGTGCATCCAGGACATATTACTGCATGAATCGGTACAGATGTCATGGCCTTCCAGAATTAATGTGAGTGTCCCTTTAGTGTCTCCTGGTGTAAATATAACAGAGCCTTGTTGTGGTGCATTTTCTTAAAGGCACTGTTAATTGGGCTAGTGTGAAGCGGACCTTGTCGACTACTCACTCTTTTTCCGGCACCAGTGACCCAGACTCGCTTGGCTTGAGGCTCCTTCATGCTCTTAAGTTGAGCTTCTCTGGGCCTTGAAGAATCTACCTGAAGGTGCTGTGATGATGAGATCATCCATTAAAGGCTGCATTGGTGGTTGCCTTGTGCTTCTACTTTCTGCCCCTGCAGATTAGGCAACCATGTTTATAGTGAGGAATCATGTTAACTCTTGTTATAGCCCATGTGATAATGCTTCTGTTGACTGTAATGTAAGTTTCTTTAGCATGAGGACAGTACTGCACAGCTAACCTGGCAGAGAAGGCAGAGAGGGCTCTACATATTGAGCTCTCACAATTAATAAATGTTAACAAAATTTGTGTTTTGATTCAGCTTGATAGGTATTAGACATTTCAGTAATGGTCAAGCACACCGGTACTGGATTTTGGAAAAGTTGGAAGTACCAGCATTTCCTTATTGACAGCATTAGCTCAATTTGATCACTGGGAAATTAAAATTAAAACCATGGAACGGACAGTCGTTTTGACATATTTCTTATACTTAATTTTTGTAAATGATCAGAAATATGGTAAATGGTAAATGGACTTGAGCTTATATAGCACTTTTCTAGTCTTTGACCATTCAAAGCAGCATTACACTTCAGCTAACATCTGCACATTCACACCCATTTACTCTCACAGTCACTCACTGATGATTCAGCATTTCTGTGTATGTAGTTCATCAGTATTAGCTAACTCACTCTTGCCCTTTCATGCCCATTTACATGCCACTGACGCAGCAGTGGGAGCAACTTGAAGTTAAGTGTCTTGCCAAAGGACACATCGCAGTGTGACGGCCAGAGCTGGGCTCGAACCTGCAGACTTGTTTTTACCAACAGAACCCACTATCAGACTGCTCTACCGATGCAGTCTGATAGTGGGTTCTTTTGGTATGACAACTAGGGGTGTGTATTAGCAAGAATCTGCTGACATGATATGTATCACAATACAAGGGTGACAAAAATGATAAATAAATTATAGTATATTGCAACACTTTAAGGCTGGCAATATATAGTAATTTTTTTTTTTCACCGAGAAGTCTATTTTTCCCAACCACAATATAACATGCATATAAAATACATTTTGCATCAGTGTGATTTATATTAAACATGGTCCCTGCAACATGGTTAAACATAATTGTCCCAGAGACAGAAAAATATAATATTTATTGTTTCTGAGCAACAGAGACCAAGTGTCCCAAATTCATTTAAAAATATGTAACCTAATAAGATATTAATATATTGCTATAAGATATTGATTCAGTGTTGTTTCTCAAGATATCAAATACACTGCCCGGCCAAAAAAAAAAGTCACCACCAAAAAAAAAGGGCCACACACTCTAATGTTTCATTGAACTGGCTTTAGCTTTGATTCCAGCACACATTCGCTGTGGCATTGTTTTGATAAGCTTCTGCAATGTCACAAGATTTGTCACAGACCATAGCACTGCCCCCACAGGCTTGTACAGTAGGCACTAGGCATGATGGGTGCATCACTTCACCTGCCTCTCTTCTTACTCTGATGTGCCCATTACTCTGGAACAGGGCAAATCTTGACTTATCAGACCACATGACCTTCTTCCAGTGATCCAGAGTCCAATCTTTATGCTCCCTAGCAAACTGAAGCCTTTTTTTCTGGTTAGCCTCACCGATTAGTGGTTTTCTTAAGGCTACACAGCTGTTCAGTCCCAATCCCTTGAGTTACCTTCACATTGTGCATGTGGAAATGCTCTTTCACTATTAAACATACCCCTGAGTTCTACTATTGTTTTTTTTTAAATTTGATTTGGCCAAAAGTTTAAGTGATCGTCGATCACGATCATGCAGGATTTTTTTTTACCACATTTCTTCCTCGTAGACGATGGTTCCCCACTATCCTTCCAGTTTTTAATAATGCATTGGAAAGTTCTTCACACAATTTTAGTAGTTTTCTGCAATCGCCTTAGATGATTTCTCTGCTTGATGCATGCCAATGACTTGACCCTTCTTAAACAGACTAACATCTTTTCCACGACTACAGGATGTGTCTTTCCACATGGTTGTTTAAGAAATGAGAAGCTACTCATTGCATCAGCTGGGGTTAAATAACTTGTTGCCAGCTGAAAGACTATCACCCGTGCAGTAATTATCCAACAGAAGACTCGTACCTATTTGCTTAGTTAAATCCAGGTGGCGACTTCTTTTTTTGGCCAGTCAGTGTATATATTGGAATATTATGGGGTATTAGTATCTCCTCATACCCTTAGTTACAACACAAATGAATGTCCAGTCATCTTTATAGTCCATACATTTACACTAATGAAAATATATGTTAGTTCACAGAGTGTTGGCTCAGTAATCCTCTCTCAGCATTATAAAAACACAAATAAATGCCAAGATATCCTTGCTCTTAGATTCAATGTGAAATGTTTTCTGCCAGTTACAAATTTCTATCTCAAAAGATGTTTTGCATTACTTGAGCTGCCAGTTTGGTTGTTAGTTTGATCAAATGTAACTGTCAATAGTAAAATTGTGGACCAAAGAACCAAACTTCTGTTTAAGATCTTAGTTTGCTTTTAAGTGGGCCAGCATTTGGCTTGCAGAAGGTGAGAATAGGATCTGAACCAAAAAGAACTTAACAAGAGAAGTTAACCAAAAAGCAAAGCATTGGGGGTTAAATTTGGCAAGTTATTTAATTTTATAGTAAGCTTTATTTTCCAATATATATTGATATGTATTATTGTGTGGGGGCTGTCTAAGATATGGTTTTATTAACAACAAATAACTCTACCTGAACTGTATAAAAACTTTTTGCCATGATGAGTTCAGAGACCTGCTATTTCTCTACATCAGGGATAGTGACATCCATCATAGCTGTTTCTTTGCCCTTAAATAGAGTAGCTGCCAAAACCCCACTCAAATCATTGTCTTATTGTCTGTATGCAGTAAAGTCAAAGTACAGACAAGTTGTTCAACTTTGATGTTGTTGGCAGAGACCAAGGCTCTCCGTCAGTTCAGGCCTCTAAAGATGAGGCACCATGGGTACCATGAAATGATTGGCTGATCTGTGTTTTCCCCAGTTTGAAGTCATATCCCCCAATGTGAGGTGTGCAGTCTGAAGTAATAATCCTGTCTAAATGGAAAACATGGCTTGGTCATAATCCAGCTGCCTCTCTTTTCCCTGAGTGTTTTCGTTAAACAATCTAGTGCAGTAATGAAGTGCTAATCTGCCCGGCTCTTTACACAAAGCATCTGCATGTCTCCAAGAGGCAGAGCAGGTACACAACTCACTTTTTTCTTTGCTTGTTGCATTTGAAGTAAAAAAAGAACGCCCTGAAAGCAAGGTTGGCTGAAGAAAAGGCTGCTCCCTTCCCCACATCTGATGCAGTCATATGTAATTCCAGTGTCAGCCTGTAAACCCTTACAGCATTGCCTGCTCTCTAATACAAAATACTATCTATCAGCAGCTTTTTCAATAATGTTCTTGCTGCAGCACATGCGTTTCACATTAGGCTGCCGTGCACCGTAATCTGTGGCATTAGCGGTCTAACTATATTAATCCATTTGCTCTTTCCCCTGTTGATTAGGGCGCGTGTGAAATGTGACGGTGGTTGGCTGGTATAGGGCAGCAGTAGCCTGAGGTGGCAACAGGAGCGTGAGGTTTCATACCCAGCCACGTCCACATTCAGATCATGATTTATTACCCCCCATTTTCCCCCAACACACCCACACTCGTGCACACCTTAAGCAATGGAGGTATTGACACCAGCTGAAACGCACACATGTTCATACACAGTGTCTGGCATTTAAAAGAAAGCGCAGAAACACCAACGGCTAAAACTGAATGTGACACCTATGAGCAAGCAAGGTCTGAATTTATATGTTCAAATGTTAGCTGTCACATTGTCATGTCATGTAGGCATTTGTGTATGTGCTATAACTAATCTAAGAATCAGTGTGTGTATTCCTGTATGAATGAACTGGAGTTTATAACACAGTAAATCTTTCATGTCCTCTCACCGGCTGTCCATCTGTTAGTCTATCAGTCTGTTTGTGCTTCAATTCCTTGAGAAAGTGATATCTCTGAAAAAGAGGAAATTTGAACTTACATTGTTCAAACATCAACTTGACTCAAGGATAATCTAATTAGATTTTGGAGGTCATATATTTAAGTTCATGGCCATGGAGTGTCTTATTCATTCCTTGTTTGTAACTGTGATATCTTCATAGCGCTGTGGGTTATTTGTTATTTGTTCAAACTGCCTCCACTTGTCCTTAGAGTCAAGAAATTTGATTTTGAATCAAGGGCCATGGGACCTTATCTTTAAACCTTGCTCTTAGAACTGTCACCTTATACTTGATACTCAAATATCCATTCAAGCATAGGGTAAAAATCTGTACTTGAACTATAAATAAACATTTGAAGGACACCTGGAGAAGTGAACTTCTGGATCAAACAAAAGGCTCACTCAAAGCATCTTGACCCTTTGTACATTCATGCTGCTTTCTTGACCTCAGTAAACGAGTGAAGTGCACCTTGAGAAAATGGAGGCTGTGTGACAATAATGTGCAAAGCAGCTGGCTTATATCCCCATCAATGTCAAATCTACTGACCCAAATGAGGCTGCACACAGAAGCCAGGAGTAATTGATTTGATTTGGAGGTCAAAGGTCAAAGTTATGGAGCTTTATCTTTATCCCTTGCTTGTGCACAAGATATCCTAAAATCACTTTAAGTTATGTTCCTCAGACTTTCTCCTGATAACCTCTCTGGCCTGAAAATGTACGTTACATTTTCAAGTCTACAGGTCCTAACATATTGAACCTCATAACTATCCCCTGGTTATGAACTAATATTACAAGAGCACTTCAGGGAAATTCATCCAAACTTTGTTTAAATGCCAACCATTACTCAAGGGTTGAATGATTCCATTTTTGAAGTACAAGGTCAAAAGTCATCATTATCGTCCTTTGGGCTGGATAGTGATTTGGGATGGATGTGAAACCAGTGCTAACAAAGTCTGATTCATTATGAATCAAATTGCGAAACACATTAGGGTGATGTTTTGGTGTTATTTACCAAATATTAGAGACAAACATGCTGAACCCTCTCGGTCTTCTCTATTCAGTGAGCTTTCCAGTATTCCCTGTACACATATAATTGGTGACAGAAGCATTGCCGCACAATGAAAGTACTAATTTGGGAACCATATAGGCTCTGACTCCAATTTCAAAGTATCTTCTTCGAGCCATTATCATTGAAAAACCAGACAAAACAACAATACCCAATCCTCAAGAAACCTTTGAGATTTCTGAAAAAAATCTCCTTCAAACTTTCAAAATATCCTCTCTGACTCAAGGACGAAACAATCTGTTCTTGGACTTCAAATGTCAAGGTCTTAGAGCTTTCATTCTTGTGAATTTTCCACAGGTCCTATAACGAAACCCCCCCAGCCCTCCTTTTTGATAGAATATTGCAACTTAATTGTTTAGCACTTATACTCCTTGAAATACCAGGCAATATTTCTAGTTAAGTCCTTACTGTGCAGTGCAGTGTCCCTACAGCACTTTATGAAAACAGAGCTCTGTATCAGATTAAAATATTTTGCTGATGAGAAAAACAAACAGAGGAGAAACAAAGAGGTTATCAAAATGTGACATTCTTCAAATAAGATTGTCTCATTTTCTAAAACTCTGTGTCAAGAGCAGGATGTGTGCATTATAATCTAGCTTGTCTGCCTGCCTCACTGTGTGTGTCTTTCCGGTTATGTGAGTTCCTCCGCGATTGTGTAAGCAGCTAGCGTTCATGAGTGTACCAAAGCCACTGTGCACACTTTAATATCCCAGCAGAAAAATAGAACATGGCTGATAAGAGAGCAGAGAGAACGGCCAAGAGAGATCAGAAATCCCATACAGTGGAGAGCACTAGTCCATTGCAAGTGTGGCAGAGGTCACAGTCAATTTCAAAAGGAGCAGGTCTTGTATATTAGAGTCTGGAGAGATGGGAGACCCTCGTGCTCTCTATCATAGAGGGCCTGAGCTGGAGCAGGGCCAGATGTGATCAACATGGACCTTGTGGAAATCCCTACTCAACTGAACTGCCTTATTGGAGGGGGCTGTGAGAACAAAAGCAGCAGAACATGTAGACCAAAGCCTGGTGTTTCTAATCATACACACACCCACAGGGATCCTTTCTTATAAGCTCGCAATAAAAGGACCGGTTTTATACTAACTTTAGCTTTACATTGAGCTGCTGTAATAACATGAAACAGTGATATAACACATTACACAGTATTTCCCTTAGCTTGTCAAACAAAAAAAAACAACAACAAAGTAAACATGAAACTGCCTCTCAGCTCTGCTATTCTAGATTCTAGATCATGAAAATGTTAGAAAGTGATGCTTGAAAATCTGCACCAGTTATGCTCGGTGTTACAAAAATGTATCCAATAATACTGGAGTACGATTCTTTTAGTGCTTTTGATAGTTTTAGTATAATGACGACATGAAAAGATAGATTTAGAGTGTTTTAGACTAGAGTTGCAACTCATTTATGTAATAATAAAAAATATTCATTTCAGTGTTTCTTTATTCAAACTCTCCAAATCTAATACCTTCACTGCACTCTCTCTTGTCCTATTAAGGTTTTCACCGGCGATGATTTCAGCATGCAAACCTCAGCTGACGTTTTTTTCCCTAACCTTCTCCCCAACCTACTTGATGTCCCAGTGTAGTAGAGGTTGTGTCAATCCTTTCTCGTCAGCCACACTGCTAATGTTTGCAGAGCTCGCTCTCAGAACTGGTTAGGTGTTACTGTGTCCAACATGCTATTATACTGCTATGCTGTTGATTAGCAGTGAGACATGCAGCCTGTTCAGTTTTCATTTAAGTGTTAGGACACACTGTGGATTCAGCAATCACTAGGAAAAGCAACAATGACCCAGTGTGCTAAATAAAAGTGATAAACTGGATTGAGTAAAAATCTTAATCACATCATATTTCACCATCTGAAGTTAACAGAAGAACAACAACCAATTCTGCCAACCATCACTTTGTTGATCTTTTATGTAATAGACAATAGAAGTGAAAACATTTCCATTTATTTTTCAATTTAAAGACCTGTTTTCCAACGGCATTGTCAACAGCGAAGACTCAATATTTATTTACCTGTTTTCCATAGCAAGTCTCTGATAAATCTAAAATAAGCTCAAGCCTGCACATTTTTTGATGTTTAAGTTTTAGTCATTGTGATCAGCTGATATAATTTCTTTAATGTCATATAATGTTTTTTCATATTGGTAACATTGCAGAAATCAGGCCTGTCCTGTCTCAGAGTGATGCTGAAAAGCTAGTCCATGCTTTTTTTACCTCTAGACTGGATTATTGTAATTCTCTTTTATCAGGCTGCCCCAGCAAGTCGTTGAAGACTCTTCAGCTGGTTCAAAATGCTGCAGCACGTGTACTGACTAAAACTAGGAGAAGGGATCACATTACTCTTGTATTAGCTTCTCTGAATTGGCTTCCCATAAAATCTAGAATAGAATTCAAGATTCTTCTTCTCACCTATAAAGCTCTCAGTGGACAGGCACCAGTTTAAGTTAAAGAGCCTGTAGTGCCCTACAGCCCCTCTAGAACGTTACACTCCCAAAATGCTGGCCTGCTCATGGTACCATCAGTCTCTAAAAGTAGTATGGGAGGTAGAGCCTTCATTTACCGACCACAGTTTGGGAGGCAGGCACCCTCTCTATCTTTAAGGTTAGACTTACATTCCTTTTTGATTTCTTTTTGATTCAGTTAGGGCCAGCTCAGGCCTTTATAAACACTGACCTGTGTTTATGGTGCATTCCCCTGGAATGGAAACTGGATGTAATGTTGGCGGACTCTACACAATCATTTATGATGTAATAAATAACTCTTCTAATAAAACAATAAACGGCAAGTCCTGCCCACTTAAAGGCAAAAAAAATATGTACTCCCACCCAATCAGCCTCTTCACATCAACGCATACACCTGAGAATCTTGACTGTGAAATAAGATTTTTTACGTTTAGATTTTCTAACACTAACCCCCACATTCCACATAACGCGAAAGCGCCGCGCCGCGGTCTCGCTCCGACCTACAAACCCCACTGGATGTGCCGCGCTGAGCATCGCTGCGGCGAACAGCCCTGTAGGGAGGGGGGCTGATCCCCGAAGAGTCACAAGCTCTTAGGTGATAAGCGATGTCACACGTCAATAAAACATGTTATAGAATAAGAAAAGAAGTAAACAACAGCTCACCTCGCTTCTCTAAGGTCCCTTTGCTGGTCCCGACCACACAGCTTTGTGATTTATTTCACTTCTATCTGCCTATATCCTTGTAGAAAGGATGTTTGGTGTCATATATACAATGTTATATATTTCTGTACCTCTACGATTACTTTTCTTCATCCATGGTGTCGTGTTGCCTCTGGGACCCTCTGACTGACTGTTGACCTAATGCTTGTGTCAAGTAATGACAAACTATTGAGGAAATTTACGTTCGAGGGTCCGTGCATTGTGTTTTATTTTGTAAGTTCCTGATACTCCACATGTTGACTTCCTGTCGGGTGCTTTCTTAACGAAGGTGAATTTACGAGGTTTGGAAGCGGCCGCGCAGAAAATAGACCTGAAGTGAATCTCCCGCGCCAGCGCTTCAGCGACACGGCGCTGGCGCGGGCAGTGGAATTTGTCTGATAGACTAGAGTGGGATCTAAGTGCTCTGCAGTACGATTCAAGAGCGCGGCGCTGCGCGGCGCATTTGCGTTATGTGGAATTTGGGGGTTAGAGATAATTTTTCTCTCTCCAAATTTTAAGAATGCTCAATGACAAATTGGGCTTTGATATTCTATTAAAACTCAAACATATATAAGTCATGTTCCCAGAGGCTGTAAGAGGTAACAGGCATTCTGACAACATTGGACTATAGCCACATGTTAATACAGATAACTCTCTTATGGTTTGAGTTAAAGGGATTTGTTAGATGTATGAATCTGAATGAAAAATGTGCTATTACATATTCACAAATCAATAGTAGGATGTTTATCTATGTGGCATTCGGAGAGTTTTTACAAATGTACTGACAGAAAACAATGGTTGATTCAGAGAAATAATGTATTGTTGAATTTACCATAATTGTTTCTGGTGATGTCTCTCTCTGCTCATTAAGAGGATCCATGCACTTTGAGCCTAATCAGATGTTAGCATAATGAAATGAGAGGCAAGGCAGCTACTCATTTCCCATGGTTCACCTGAAGGTGAGTTAAAGCCTGACTACAAGCTTTGCTTTTCTTGCATGCATTTGATAACAGCTGGTTAAAGTTTGTTTAAAGCTCTTATTTTTTGTGATGGTAGGGGCTTTATTGCAGTCTGACAGATCTTCTTGTGGGCGACACATTAGTCATGGGGCCTCATGAATTAACTGCCAAGATTTGCTCTTGGCTCTAGTTCCAGCTTATCCACCTATGTGCATTTTCTTTGGATTTACTTGTGAATTCTTGGATGTGGTTGGCAGAGCTCATGTTTCTTTAAGTTTTCTTTGTAAAGTGGTAGAGTTATCAGTGCATACACTCTGGTGTCACAGTATCATGGCTTTGGTTCCAGTGTGCTGTTTTCTGTGCTGGTTGAAAATGCACCAATCCTGGTACATAGCAATTGTAAGGAGAGAAGAGTATTGGATGATGGCTAATTCTAAGCCAAAGTAATGCTCTAGATTGGACTTTTAGTAACTGAATTGCCTCACTTAATTGCCAATCTTAGAAGTGAGGCAAGACTATAGAGTACCAGTTATGTGTAACATTATTTTTAACTGTAGTACTGCTCTCTACAGGCTCCTTTCCCTTTTCTCATATTTTTCCAGATTTGACCACCTCCTTTCTAAGTTCATGCTTCCTGTGTAACCTCGGTGCTCACCTCACCCACAGTAAACAGGCTCTGGAGCAATGTGTCTGAAGCTGAGTGGCTACTTGACACTTGTGGGAGCAGGTGTTTGACATTGTGATGACCGCAAACCCGAATCCAAAGTCACCATAGCCCACAGAAGTGAGAGTGCTATCTAGTTGTCAGTCAGTGCCGTGGTGCAGGCAGGCTAGCAGTCAGCGGTAATTGATGTGAGTGGAGCTGACATCCCGGGCAGAGCGCTTCAGGTTGGTCTCCGACTGGGACCGAGCAGCCCATCATTGCCAGTTATTAAGCAGCTTGCACTCCGCTGCACTTACTCAGAGGGGGAACAGGCTGTCTCTGGATGTTTACATACTGTATGAATGTGTGTATATGAGGGCGGGAAAGGATGGCAGAGTGGCTGGCATGCTGTCGGGTTTGTGTGTCTGAGTGTGTGTTGGGATGCCAAAGCAGCAGGCCTGAAGAGGCTCTTAAAAGAAAAAAAAAACAAACTGAACCAGCTGAATTCAGATCAAAACAGTATGGGTCACAGTTTTCCTTGTTCGGAGTTGTCAGTGGTTGGAACTTATCTAAACTTTCTTCATCAATACTTGAGATAAAATTGAGCCTTGGCAGGTTGGAAGGTCAAATGATGTTTGCAGAAGAAGCAGCTTCTGATTGGCTCTCTACACAGTTTGTGTCCCTGCTTTCCTGGCCTGCTAGTTAGCCAGTTGGCCCACTTGTTAGCTGACTTGATATTGTTGGCTGTGTGCATTACACTGCTCTGTTAATGTCCTGATAAAGCTATCTGTGTTCTGCAATGTGCTGGGACATCTGCCCTCTGCTCAGCCTGAGTTGCCTCTGCTGCTGTTGCTGCACGGTAGCTGTTTTTATATCACATCAAGTCAGACAGCTGCTCTCACCAAAGAAAACATGCCAGTCCCTGGATATTAACACATGCGTTTGTTTGAGACCACCTTTCATCATTACATTTGCATCAAAATGAAACGTGCTCTATGTTTTCAGTTCAGGTTAACTTTTATCAGGACTGAATGTGCTTCTTCCATTTCCATTGTTTTTTCAGTCCAAATACTGTTGACACTCACTAAATGTCATTTCTGGTTTTTGCTGAGGGGGAAAACAAACCACTGACAACAATGCTGGGAGGCTGCTGTGTAGCACTACATATCAGCTTTAAACTCAAAATTTTAAATAAGCTCAGGCACCCAGCTTAAGTGCAGAACTGAGTAGGAGATGAGTAGGAGAACAGTGTTGCTTCATTAATTGTGGCATATGATTTTTCTGCTGCTTTTAAACATAGAGTTACATCATATAGAGATAGATCTGGTGACAGACACCCATAACAACCCATCACAAGAAAGCAGCACTAGACATTGATGAGACTGAGAAACCAAGTCATAGCTTCCATGAGCAATCAAAATTTGACTTTTGTCTGCCATAAATAATAAAGGGGTCAATGACATGATATGCGTATCCAAGTGTTTTAATCTATTATTTGCCCTTGAATAGATGGATAAATAAGTGAACCAATACATAAATTAACAATGAAACAATCCAACATGTGAGTTTATGACATTTATCTTATTTATATTAACCCTGAGTCTAAACTCAAGTCCATCGATTTCGATGACTGCAAGAGTATGTGTACATCTATGTTAAAAAATCCTGCCAGTTTTCAATTTCAAGAATGCTTGATCCAGCTGTATTCTCAGTTAGTCTGAGACTCTCTTTTAAAGCCAACCACTTTAAGTCCCCTTTCCCCACATCGGTCCAGTCCACTCTGATTGGTTGACTGGTCAAATCTGTGGTAATTGGTTGGTTTAGTGCCACCTGGCGCCACACTGTCAGTGATTCTTCATTCATTCTACAGTTGGAACTCTAGCACTACTGACAAAACAATGATAGGATGTCACAGTAGCAGGTCTGTTGGAAGCGGGGGGAAGTTTTAGGCAGCTACTAGTGCTGTAAATAGAGGCGAGGGAGAAGTCTTGGTGCTGCAGAAGTAGTTTTTCATGAGAAGGAGGCATGTAAAATACTTAGGAAACTTAAAAAAGCATGATACGAGCTCTTCTAACTTCAAGAATGTCAGCAAGTGTGACCATGTTAGCAAATGACCAGATGAATGAAACTACTCAAAATGGCATTTCATTGACAATAAATCTGTATTGTAACACTTTGGCAGTATTTTTTGGTCAAAAATTTTGAACAGTTTTTAACAACCAACATGAACGATTTTCTTTTCTAAGTTGCATTAAGGTAAACCAGATTATTTAAAATGTCTGTCTGGTAACCTGTATGTTCGCAAATGTCAGGATGGCACAAAAATTGTTTTAATTGATTGTTGGAATTGTATTTTGAAGTTGAGTTGTAAAAACATCTTGCACTGTATTTTATCATCCAGAGTACCCCAACTTGCTAATATGGTGAAGTGAAAAGGTTTGAAGATTTCTCTAAAATAATAGTAATAGCATCATTTCATTCATTGGTGAAGGGACACAATTATTGTGTCAATTTTCAGGTGGTGGAACCAATGTAAAACTGGAAAACATTTATTTTACCATCAAACTCTTAATTGTATTCAACATTTGAATTTAGTTCTTGCTGACAAGAACTAAAGTAATACCAAATTTATTAATCTCTCTAACTTTTCTGTTCGATGACCATATTTTCAGGCTTGCTTCTTTTTTCAAAGGAGGAAAGTTGCACATGCACTAATGTTCTTTGTGAAAACATTATTACAAATATGTCTTTGTTACCAAAATACATGCTAGAAGGTTCTTTTCTATTACAGAAATGACTAAAGGATAATGATTTTTGTTTCTGTTCATTGTAGTTCATTGTTGATAGGAGAAGTATGGGAAGTTTCTCTCCAAAGCAACATGTTTCTGTGAGAACACCTCCATAAATAGATCTATCACAAGGGCTTAAGAGTTTCCCTGTTTTTGTTTGAACACTTGATCACGGAGGAAGTTGTAGCTGCTGTTGGATGTCGAGTTAACTGAGGTGTTTTTGACAAAATGTTGTTACATCCATCAGCGAAGACTAAATAATTAGATATATAGTCTCAAGTATAAAATATTAACACAGGTATGGGCATTTTCAGAAGCTAAATGTTACTATCAGCCTCCCAAGTTATGCCATACTGAATACAGTAAACTCTTGTTGGTTTGTATTGCATTAAGGCCTGAAGTGACATACTGAACTAAAAAGAGCTGTCCATGGTCCTGAAACATCTCCCTCTCTGTTAGTGCTTAACAACAGGGGTTTCCATGAATTTCTCCCCACACCCACATCAGATCACATACCTAACGTTATGAATATTAACACAGGCCTCTCTATACTGAAGGGAAGCCCCTGGATCTGTCATGAATATTGATGATAGGGTCCCCATGAGCCTCTGAAATCTCTATGTTGGTTTGGTGCCCTATATTCAAACCTCCCTCCTCTCCAGTGTCAGTGGGCCACGAGATGCTTGCATAACAAAGCTCTATTCATGAGGTTTGTGGCAGCAGGTGGAGAAAGCCATTTACTGCATGCTGACTCTGTACAGTAGATTAGCTGGTTTTTAATATTCAGGTCCAGCTCTGACCTAAATGTGCCCTTAGAGTCATTCAGTGTGCAGAAATTTAGGCTCTAGCTTGTCTACCAGGAGGGCAGCAGGCACCCCCAGATGAATATGGTGATGGTCTTTCCCTTTGTATATCACAGCACACGCTGTGAATATTAATGCTGGCACCTCTATTAGCTTGAGGAAATATTCACGGCTGTTCCAGTGCTCCCAAAGAGGCATTGAGTAATATGATGTGCTCCTAACACCTGTCCACATGGCTCCTCTATTTATGTGCTTAGACTAGAGTACATCTGTGTGCTGTGTAGCTTAAACCTACATCAAATAAGCATGGAGGGATATGTCATCTGTTTTGTAATGCTAGATATAATAAAGACCGAAAGCAGCACTTTGAAATGCCATGGACACACAGAGATTCACGCACATATTTACACAAATGCTGCAGCTGGTGCTGACAGATCCAGTGGCTCATCTGGGCCTGCTGGAGTGTGAAGAGCCACCTCTGCTCTAGTCTGGGTCTTGGCTGTGGATCTCAGACGCTGCTCCAAACACTGTCAGTCAGCCTCTGCTGTCCTCCATGCTTGAGAGCGGCAGGACAGCAGAGCAGATTTGCTGTGTTTTTCTACACCGGCGAAGGCAGCGCCTGCCAACACACATCAGCACAGCGGCACCTGAAGGCAGTTGACTCACTCTGCATTACTGCGTGCTCAACTGCTTTTTCTTATTGTATTGTAGATTAAAATGTAATGTGTGTATGCACTTTTTGAGAGTAGGTTTATATGAGGAGAAAAAACAGAGAGATGAGTTTGAGTGTGAATAGTAGTATTCATAAAAGGGACAGATGTTTTTGCATGTTTATTCTTAAATTGAACAATTTACTATCAATTATCATAAAATGTGGTTGAAAAAATGTGTCAAGTCTTTAGGAAAGTGTGTTTGGTGCAAGGGTGACGTTTCATATAAGACACTCAGAAGTTAGCATTTTGCTGGCTCCCTCTACAAAAAGCCCATGGGCTCAAAAAATGCATGGTGCAGAGTTTGTTCGTATTTGATACTGTGGTGTTGGAATTTTCTGATGCAAAGCCAGGTGCTGGACCCAAAGACAATGGACTAAGTGCATTGATCATACATGAACATGGTTTGGGCGTAACATGAATCAAACCAATCAGAGTCAGCTCTCTAAATTAAAGAAGTGTGCACTGGCTTGCTGGTGTTTTGCTATGTCCGGGGCAGATTTCATTGCTTGGTCCACATTTGGCTGGATCATTTAGTTCCAATCTGTCAACTGTCCCACTAAACACACAGAACATAGGACACTATATGGAATATCTTTATGCTTACCTTAAAGTCAAATTTCATTTATGCATTTCTACAATTTTAGAAATGCTTAAAAAAGGGAGTTGGACACTTCCACATCAAAAGATTATTAAATAAAAGTGCATCGAGAGCATAAACATTTGCCAAGACATTTCTGACGTTGTAAACTAAGGTTGTTATTGAAACTGTGGAAAACTGCCCTATTTCAAAATGTTAGCAAATCCTTTAAGAAATTCTTGGATCTGCATCCAGATTTAAATTACCACCAAAATCTTATCAATTGTACCATGACCAACATTCCCTGAAAATATAATTGAATCAGTTGAGAACTTTTGGAGATAACTCACTCATAGAAGGATGGGCGGATGGGTAGACAGACAGACAGACAGAAAGACAGACAAGCAAATGGATAAACGTCAGCAAAAACTGAACCTCCTTGGCAGAGGTAATTATTGAAATCTTGTAATAAAAGCAACAGAATCGGACTGGATTATGTCAGTGAACTTTTACTGAACAATAAGTAACTTTTGGCTTTGAAACATAATTCTTGATTTCTTTGCTCAAATTATTGGCTGTTTTCTTTGTTGTGTGTGATATTTTTTCAGCAACCTGTGTTAATATTTCTGAGCACAATTACTTGTAGCATTAATAAGTATGCATACAAATGGTGTATATGTAAATGTTTTTTTTTCTAAATGTATTTTTTTCTTCATTATACTTTCTCGTTGCATTTTGTCAAGTGCAACAAAGAAGGTCAAATGCTTTGTAGCCACCTAAAGGTGCGTTCACACCGAACACGACTTGGTAACCAAGATTGCGTCGCATGTCCATAAAATAGCTCGTTTTGTCACCATTGCACCACGCTCACTCAAGTTTCACTGCAATCATATCATATCATATATTTGTATACATAGGTTTAGCTGACATGATTCCAACTGTGTCCTTTTCACTCATCTACCAGCTGATGGCCCTGCTGTCTCTACTGCTGGCCCTGCCGCTGCATCGTCTGTCAGCTGCACCTGCAGTACTCAGCCAAAGGCCTGGTCCCCAGTGCATATTGTACCCTGTAGGGATGGGAATCGAAAACCAATTCCAGTTGAGAATCGTTAACAGCTCCATCAAAGTTTTGATATCATGAGTCTTTTGGCTAATCAATTCCCTTATCAATTCCTTCCACTTAACAGGGTTTCTGAAGCGGTCAGAATTGTGGCTTAATTTTTTACCGAGGGCGCCTACTGCACAACCTTGAGTGAGTGGAAACACCAGCAACTTGCAGAAGCAGTTATCTATGTTGTGTCATGTGTGTTTGACATTGTTGCCACTGAAAATCTACAGGCCGACATTTGACCACACAGAAAATCTGCAGGAATCAATAAGGGAATCCTTAAAGAATTGGATAAATTAGCAGGATCTTTAATAGCATTGGTATCGATAAAATCTTATCAATTCCCATCCCTAGTACCCTGGTGCTGACACATTCTCAGCATTACCAAACCAAAGTGCATAGCCTAGTGTTGGATTAAAGACCTTATAATGTGTAGCAGTTCACTACAGTGCAATTATTGCAAAAAATAAGAGCAGACATCAGAGGAGCTGATATTTATAGCTACCAAATAAGATGAGAAGTATTTGCACTCGTTTGGCCACCCCATCTAGGCTGAACTAATGTACTCACTAACTAATGTTCCCACACGGACGTGGATTGTCACTCTACTGTGAGCTGGGATAAAAACAGTTGATGTGACAGCGACATGCAATGTTGCCTGAAAAGTTCAAATTTTTCAACTTTGGCTGTACATTGACTTTGCATGGAGAGTGGTCGGCATGGTCTCCCAAGTCGTGTTCGGTGTGAACACACGGTTAGGTTGGGCTGTAGCTGCAATTAGTGGCTGCTGTCACCTGGCCAAATGTTGCGACATGACCTGTAAATACACAACAGTAAAGTAATGACTTGGTGTGGTCCTGGCAATACAAATGTTATTTAGCAAACATTTTTAAAAATGTTCTCCAAATTGTTTGATTTATGTTGGGTTGGCCATCTTCAAAAATACACTGCTTCATTGTTTACTTCCCTCTCTTGGTCCTTTTTTGGTTCATATCCTAGTCTCACCAACAGGTACAATGCACTTACATGCAAGAACCTGTTTAAAGCACAAAGTTGAATTATTTGGTCCATACCAGAGTTCCCAACAGCCCAAACCAACAACAAAATCAGAGTGCATTTTTTGCTTCAAATGTACTTAACCGCTCAGGTGTGACAGCATCCTTAAAGAGATACAGAACAGAATGATAGCCATAAAAAGTACAAACAAAAAATAAAATGAAGGAGTGTTTTCCAGATGCTGGATATCATTTGACAGTTTTCCTCCTCTCAATTCAAGTCTTTGTTGTTACGATGTTTGAAAACATGCCGATAATTCAGCTCATGAAATTGATTAATTAGGAGTATTTCTTAACCTGTTTAATGTCCAAATATAGCACAAAGCTGATTTTTTTTGTAAACAGGCAGCCAGGGTTTCTCCCAATCCCTAATTATTTCTCACTCCACAGGAGGTTTACTGAAAACTCAGAGATGCATTTTCTCTGTTCCTTGCTGTCGATACCTTTCCTTTTGCAGACCCTTTCTCTGTCTATCTTAGTAGCCTGAACACTCTGAGGAAATCAACTGTCCTGTCAGAGTTTAGAAAAATATATGAAAGCCACATGGTGATCTAACAAAAGCAGAGACTCATTGTAAAGATGCCGCCCCTGTCTTCCCCCCTTTACTCTCACTCTAACTCTCTCTCAATCGCTTTTCTCCTCACTGTCCTTTGGATCCATAATTGGAAATTTCCTCTGCTTAGCCCTGTAGGAATGAGGGACAATGCAGCATCCATGTTCTGTGGAGCATGGTGGAGAGAAATAGAGCATTGTCTCATGAAGGCGAGGCAAGCATGGTCTGGGGACTTATCTAAATTGAATATCTGTCTTGTTTTTTAAGGCTTATAATGAGAGTGACACAGGGAGCACAGGGGTCTTTCGCACCACTGACAGCCCTCCTCTCTTTGAAAAGTTGACAGATAACATGGAATAGGATACATGAAAGCACATGCTCTTTGGGAATAGTCTCTCCAAACAGTGTATTATAGCAGAAAACAATGTTCACATCCAATTATAGGAACAGAATTTATGTTGGAGCTTTACTGAGAGAGGGTATTTCTGGATACTTGTTAAAGTGACCACAGAATAACGCATGTTTCTGGCTTGTGACCCTTATGCTGTCAAATCTATTAAATCGCATTATATTGGAACTGCACTGGAGATGTGCTTGAATGATTGGCTGAATAATTAAATGTCCTCACTCTTGCTGTAAAGGGGTAGAATTAGTCATTGAATGCAGAACATATTAATGTTTTCATATGTTGGCCCTTCATGATAGTGGTATTTCCAAGCTGTTGCACAGACATCTGTCTCTATACAGGGCTGCATGGGAACACAATTAATGATTATGATGACTCTATCTTTTTTAGTCATCTAGACTAAAAGGAAAGAAAAAAAAGACTAACTGACTGTTTAGATTTTGCGTCTTTATGATTACTTATTAGTTCTTATTTAACTACGAGCTCTTGGATTTGAATTTTCCTCTTTTATATTTAAAATGTGGCATTTAAATTTTGTTTCAAGAAATATTTTGTCTTGTTTTAACCATAAACAATGTCAGTGTTATATGGAGGACTTAATTTAATATGAAGCCTGGTTACCACAGTTTTTTAATCAATATGATCTGGTAAGAGCTTCAGGTTTAGTGGTTAAGTTTGGAAGAGGAAAATGAGCAAAAGAGCAAAAATAAAAGATGAGATATTTCAGGTAATATGTTTAAAGTATGGGACTTTGAATGTCAATCAGAATAAACAAAAATCTGCATGGCTGTAATTTTGAAAAAAAGAAAAAGTGTATCATTTACTTAAGAAGGGTTCCACAATTGCCTCTTCTTAAATACATATGCGACACTGACATGCCTTAGTAATTAGCAAGGGCCAAAATAAAAATCTCACAGGTGAATCCTTTTCATATTTTTTTAAAGAATGTAGCTGAGTAGTAACGAAGAGAGGAGTTTATTTGAATTTGGGACTTTGTTGTCATGAACAGAGCACAAAAAAACAATCCTTTGCTGTAATAGTTGGAAGAATCTTAAATTATTGCTGTGTAAGAAATAAACAAGCACAGGCTCAATAAGATTGGGCTCCCATGTCTATTTGCTGCTCACTGCTAGAGGGTTAACATAATGAAGTAAGCACTGTCAGCCCTAAAGTAAGCTACAACTTTGGCCCCAGACTAATAAGTGTCCCCTATGCATTCAGGCAGTGAAGTATTGACGTGTGACTCCTGTTTTGCAGTGTAGAGACTGAACTACTGAGGGAGCTCACAAGTTTTAGGACAAGATGGTGTTATAGTGGCCATTACTATTATGTTATATTTTGTTTCCCTGTCGCCTCACAGTCACTGTTTGCTAAAGCTGCTCTCAATAAAGAATAAAGATATCAAATCCAGTGTGACGGTTCATTTTGCGGGAAAACTGCCCTTCAGAAAACATTTCTGAAAAATTTTTTAGCATGAAAAAATACAGTAACATAAATTACACAATTCATTAACAACTAAATTAGCTGCAACTCTGACTAAACATAGCCATAGTAGTACCTGTGATCAAGCCTTTTCTCATCAGTCTACAGGCCAAATATAAACAAGCATGGTGAACATACAGCACAGAGCAGTGATAGTTCTGTTTATAAAATGCTGAGAAAAGTTCATTGGAGTTTTTTTTCCATAAGTGAAGCAGAACAGCTATTTGTAGCCACATTTAGAACAAGTGTGTGGACATCAACCTTTAAGGAGGCTAATTTTCTACAATGCTAACACTGCTATTATTAGCTACCAGCATTCCTATCTAACATTGTTTAACCACAAACACAATGATTACTCAGTCTGAAACAAGAAACTTGTCATGACAACAACTGCACAACATATTATCATCTATACATCCATGCATTGTCTATAAGACTCATCTCATCCTGAGCCACAGGGGGAGTTGGAAATTATCACAGCTATCATTGAGTGAGGGGCACCATACACTTTTGATAGGTCACCATTCAATTACAGGGCTGACACATAGAGACAAACCAATCATTCACGGTCACACCTATAGACAATTTTGAGTTGTCAGTTAAACTGACAATCATGTTTTTGTTCTGTGAAAAATTGTAATTTTAAACAATGTGCATGCAGAGGGCAAATAATGAAATCATTTCAAATATTGATGTTATGAACCAGAACTTGAGTAATTAGCTACATGTACCCCTCCCCAATTTGTGGTACTACCATTAGGTAGTGGCTGAGTACATTTCAAAGGTCTTAGCTAAAAACTGCTAAGTAACAATACAAGGAGGATATTGTAGCATTAACGATTGTAAAATGCAAAGATACTAATTTAACATTTCTGTGCAGAGAACACAGTTACTTTATTTCATTTTGTCAAGTAAAGTAGGTAACTTCTTCAGTTGAAATCACTATAAAAGTAAACGATGAATCTCCTTGCACCTTAATGGCTGTCATCATTATGTGTCAGCATTAAGTTAACAAACTAAAGTGAATCGCTGGTATATATGTGAGGAGAAGTTGTTGGCAATAGCCTGAACTTTATTTTGATTTAATTGAAATTATTGTAGCTGTCTTTAAACTGGTACTTTATTGGACTATGCATCCCTAGTAAGACCCACATAAATGAAATTTTCTTTTATCTTGAACAGCCCTTTTTTCACTTTTTAAAGAAGCACATTTTCATTTCATGAAAATCTCATGTCTCTCAGAAACGGCTTGTTGGTATTTGTAGCATTTTACTCTCTCTTAGTTCCTGTAGCTCACCAAAGACACAATGACTCTGCAGGACTAATAGCACTTTTTGTTGATCTTGTTTTGGCTGGCTGCTTTATCCTGCAGCCGGTAAGATAGCACAGCTAAGATCGTTATTAAATTGCCTCGTTCCTTTAACCTTGGCTCCTGATAATGTCGTCTTTTAGAGGAAATTAAAGTTGGTTGTGAGAGCAATTGAGATATGAGAAGCTCGCTCGGGCTACTGGGTAGAGTTGTTACTGTATACATCCTTTTCTCTTTTTTCCTGTCACAGTGATAAAACACATTGTGGTCGTTTGTTTTCTGTGTCCATATCATATCACGGCATCACCCTGGATAAAGAAAGTTTCTCAGGAAATACTTTTCTATCTCAAAGTATGCCTCGCAGGCAGACTTGCTGCTCTCCTGTTCTTAGGGGAGGGGTTTTTAGCTGCAATGAAAATATCGATGTAAAGAAAACATGTCAGTCCAGAACAGGAGCCTTTGTATAATGAGCAGGCAGATGGTCTTAAGGAGAATACTAAGCAATGGTGATGACAGACAGGCTGACAGGCTGGCACAGACCCTGCCACTCAGGAGACCCAGGGAGAGGCCGGGGCAGTTTCTATCACTGTCAGTGCCCTCACTGTCTCTCTGGTCCGTCTTTCCTCCTCACACATCTGTCTCTCCCTCCTTGTCTCACACTAACACCCCCTCTTGTTGTTTTGTTTCAAGAACTTGAAGGAGCCCCTTTTATGTAAATGATGTAAACAGAGCTGTTGTTTGATATCTGATAAGACTGAGAGGTTTCATCCAAATTCTAAGCATCTATCCTGAGTTTAAACATGGAGGATATTGTTTTCATTTTAACCACCAGCTTGTTCATCTTCCTTCTCTGCAAAATGAGAACTACTGAAAGATAAAGGTAAAGAGTGTGTGCACATGACTTCTTGCTAATGAGGTTGCTAATTAACACTAGCTGGAGTAAAGAAGGTGAGAAGATTTGCTAGGAATAGATGTGCAAGGTCTTGCATGTGTCTTGTTTGCACCACTACAGTGTAACTAAGATAGAAAACATATGAGGTGCATCCTCAATAGGTAGGGCTGTTGTAGCTGAGAAAAACTCGGTTAACTGAATTTTTTCCCCCTCAAGAACCAAGAGAATGGTCAGTGGGAAGAGAAACTGTACAGTGTCTTTAGTTCAACCTAAAGCCCCAGTCACACATTCCTGTTTCTCATGGCGATTGTGCATGATTGTCATAATTGTGCCCGAACTGTGTCCCGTTCAAGGCAAAGCAAGCGACGGGGCTCAACTGGGGCTTACGTGACACAAACTGGGCTCAAACAGGGCTGACGTCGTGTCAGCGGGATGGAAATTCATGGAATCCTCGTATCGTTGTATTGACCTAATTGAAGCAGGACAAGCTCCCCCAAAGCACTGTAGAAGCGCTGTAGAAGCGTTACTGTCGGCATATTTACGGGGTGTGTCTGGGGGAGAGACAGTCATTTCTTCCCACATCATGCCGATCAAACCAGGCTTGCCAGTCATGTACAGTCTTGCACAATGGCCATGAGAAACGGGAATGTGTGACTGGGGCATAATCAACAACTGTCAGTGCTCAATGGCTGGTAGTCTTTTTTGAAAATGAACATAACAAGCTTTCTGCAGCACATTAAGTTATTTTTAACCCAAGTAAACAGCATGCACCTGCCAATAGTCATATGATTTTTGTTAACAAGAACCATACAAACATTTGATTTAAGTCCAAGAAGTTTTTAGAACTACATACAGAATAATTTTAGATGTCTTCTCTTTGACTTGCCATATAATAACTATAACAATTAGTAGAACTAATAGTTTACTGTTAGCATTATTGTATATGCACACAGTTTATTTTACATTTTTTCCCTCTGTGCCCATATATAATGTTCTTTTATTTTAGTGTAATGAGCAACATGTTGACGGATGACAGTCAACTGGTGACAGATGACAGTTTTCCAGTGTGGCGTAGTTTTAAGCATTTGTTGATAACAAAAAGAGTTGTTGTCAGTGTTCATTTGCTTTAGTTATTCATTATAATATGTATATAGTAAAAGTCTTCATCAAGTATGTATTACATTCAAGCTAAACAATACATAATATAGTTGACAAGATAACAGAATTTTGAATTCTAGAACAAGCAAAAATCAAACAATACTTTGGTAGCATGGCTAAAAATGACCTCCTAGACAAGTATTTCTTCAACAGCTCCTTGTATATCTCAAAGGGTCCCCCAACTAATTCAAATTGTCCTTTAAAAGTATTCTAAGTTAAACTAAACCAATTATAACACAACTCCTCACTGTGCTGCAGATTAAAACTCTCAAGGACAGCCATCAGTGTGGCAGAGGAACAGGAGATGACCAGCCCTTCTATCTCTGATGCCCAGCTAATATGATAGAGCAGAGACATGCAGAGTGAAGCCAAGCAGGGCTATATTTAGGACACTTTGGTTCCGGTGACCATGGCTCTCAGATCTACTACAGGCCCTCTGAGCATTCACTTTGTTCAGCCTCCGGAGGTACAAGAGCTCACTGTTACCCTTCAGGGAGGTATTAAGCCGATGAATACTGCACCTCAATGAGGAGCAGATCCTCTTAATGCTACATTTATTGGATGGAAGACAGCAGACTTGAGCTTAGTTTGTTTTGCTGTCTGACATTAAATTTATACTTTGCGTTTACTCCAGAGCCCTGCTGAATTATTCTTCCCATTTAACCTTTTTATAAATATACTTTCCTACTCCATTCCCTTGAGGAGGTGAGTTTCCTCTTGCTTGGCTGCTTTTATGTAAATAATTTTTATGGGGTCTGAGCTCTTTTTAACATTAGGCGATAATGTCTTGCAGAGGGACATATAAATGTGTGTAAATGCATGCATTCTCTGACAGGTTTGTCCTTCCTTTTATATCTGTCTGAGTTCTGCCGACGAGCCCTTTGCGAAGGTCATCAGTGGAATTGGAAAGTGCACTTTGCCGAGTCAAACAGATGCAGGGTGCAGATAGTACATTGTTTATCTAATCTTGTATCAGCGTCGTAACGAAGTACAAACAAAGTCCTCGCACAATCTGATGAGAGCTCAGAAGCTTTTTACACTGTCAAGGACTTGATGTATCTGCCCTGGAAGTTGTTCACGGGGGGCTGGATTTTGCGGCAAATTCTCAATGGCAGCAGCTTCCAGTCTTAAAAGTAACTTTGGACTGAACTGCAGGCAGGAATTAAACATATTTTCCTCTTGAAGCATAAAGCCTCTCCCTCTCTCTCAGCTCCCTCAGATTTCCCCCCTTGTTAAGCAAATGAGCGCTTCAGAAATTGACTGCGATCCCCCCCTCCCCCCACAGAGGCCCCTGAGTGATTGTGTGCTAGGCCAGAGCTGGAGCCGAGGCCTGGGTGCTCTGTGGTCTGAATAATGATGGCAGCACATTGACTGAGGTCTTAAATTAAGGGTACTTATCTTAATTGAACATCTGAAATAATGTTTTATTTACAACAAAGGGAAGGTGCTAGAGAAATGAAGCAGTCTACTCTGCACGAGTGCTGACTGCCTCCCTCTGCTCTCCCTCTCTCTCCTCCCTCTGTGGTTGGTTAGGCTCCAGTTGCTGCAGTATACATTTCTGATGAGCTTCTCGTGGCTCTGATATGGCACTCTGGAATTTTCAAGGTCACTATATCATTATTACTGTGGGTCAAAAGTCATGCCTTTACATAACCAACAGTAGGTTTGAAACCAATCCACTTTTATTTTTTGTCCCTCTGGTATTATTTTCCCAAAATTGTTGACAAATGTGTTATTAAGCCGTAGTTCTCCACTCAATTATTCGACCTTTGTAAGAGAGGAGGTTAATGTCTTTGTTACTTCGTTATAACTCTATCCTAGAAAAAGTTGGGGAAAATTGATTAAGACAATCCAAGTTTTCACAGCCCAATCATCAGAACGGATTATTTTATCAAGAACTTGTGTTTTCCTTGTTGAGTAAATGTCAAACTGACCTAAGTAAAATTTTCCAATGACTCTTCCCAAAGTCAAAAATGTGTCCATATGAGCTAAAGTGGCCTCTGTTTGATGTTGAGGATGTGAAGATGGTGATGTGCTGGGCTGCAGTTCCATCTTTACAACTTAAATTGTTCACTAGCTGTTGATGGTTTACTTTGCTGTTTTAATGGCTTGCATAATATTTAAAGGAATTAATGGAGAAAAATAACAATCAGGAATGCAAGAAATTACTGACACTCATATATTGTGATATTTTTAAGTGCAACAGTTAATTGATATTCTGTAACAGTGGTTCTCAAATCGTGTGGCAAGGCACAGAATTTGTACAATCATAACTTACAACTTTACAACAACTAATGAATGAGTTTTAAATTTACCACATCAGTTATTTTTGTACATTAGGTTAGTTATACAGCTGCAAATTCTGGCAAATCCTAGGGCGTATTAGTTTTATTTTACATAATTTGAAATTTGTAACCTGTAAGGTTTAAATTTGTGTCAATGCATTGATAAAATGTATCCATTTTTTGAGCAAATGATTCATTAAATAAATATTTCAAGAATAACGTGGTTGTCAGTCAAATTTTAGAAGACATTACTTGATAGAGATAAACATATATTGACTGAAAAAGTACAGTTACATGTTTTAAGAGTCTAATTTTCATGGATGCTGTGCCTTGAGATTTTAACATAACTTAGGTTTGCCTTCAGGAAAAAGTTTGAAAACCATTATTCTATTGTGCAATATTAATATTTTATTGGTTTGTGATTCATTTAAATTTGGGTCATTATTTTTGTTTCATAGTTGAGGCATTGGCAGATAATTAAGTTGACTGCTTTATATAAACAGAATTAATTAGAACTGTGCTTTTTATGTATACAATATTGCAGGTTATAAATACTATAAAAATGTTGATTGATAGAAAGTTATTTTAAAAATAACTATACCACTTGTCCTGCGAGTATTGTTATATATCATGTATTTTATCTCTTCTGTACTGCATTAGGTATGGTATCACCAGATTCTCACCTAGAAGCTGGGAGTCACTGTGTTGTCTGTTATGTCACTGCTCATTTTTGTTCTCTGATTGCCTAATCTTACACATAGATCATCATAAATGACAAAATAAATTGTTTTGGCAGACCTTAGCTGTGACAGAACCACACACCACTTGACTCTGTCATCATATGTTAACAGGCATAAGCCTCTTTTGTCCTGACTTTTGGAACCTTAAGCACTTCATCATTTTATTGTTTTTCTTTTTTGTCTAATCTGTGTTAGGGTTTTTTTTGATTAGGTTTAGTGTATTTTTAATTTTTGCTCTGTTGTGTTGCTCTATGTTACATCTTTTTTGTAATTTGTTTGTTATAATGGATGCCTCTGTCTCTCTGGCTGCAAAACAAATTTATCCACAGTGCAAAAAAGTAACCTGAACTTGTTGAGCTGCTGATATCTGCTCAACAATCACTGACATTACTTATTGACATAGAGATGCACATTGGAAAGTGCCAACTATTTCAGTCGCTTTTAAAATAGCCTCTAAATATTGTGTACTTGTGTAGGTATTGTGCTCAAGTCTTTCTCATCGCATAAAAAGTCCTCTGCTTTTAAAATAAATTCCCATTTAATGAACATAGTGGTTTCTTGAAACATCCCTAGTTTGTAGTCTCTGCAGTAGCTTAGTCCGTGCCGTCTGTTAGAATTCACAAGGAGAAGTATGTGTATGTGTGTTTTGCCATTGTGTATTCAAACCAGAGATGGTCAAAAAGTACAGTAACTCTCTGAAACTTGATTACACGTCAAGGTTTTTTTTTCTCACAGCATTAATCAGTCATATTGTTGCCGCAATTGTCGTGATTTGCTCCCCATATGAATGATTATGGTAATTTTAGCCAACCAAATGTCACGTCCAGCCTCCAGGCACACCTCTCCTGCTCTCCCAAAAGGGGACGTGTTGGCCCTGATTGAGATAGCTGATGTTTGACTGAGCATCAGGATACCTTCTTCTGATCACTTCGGTGATTACATGAAATTACTAGTTCTGTGGAAGAGGGACTGAAAGATAGCATTTAGCCAGCACGAGAGAAAGAAAGGCCGGCTGGGAGAATTGATTGAGATTTACAACAATTACGCTCCATTCTTTGTGAAAAACATAGACCATATTGGATTTTCGCTATCCTGCCCCTCCCTATGTATGGCTGTGCATTTAAATGAGGCTATTGATAACTTATGTAATAGCAATTTTACAGCAACATTAATAGTGTGTATGCAATGATACTGGAGCCTATTTAAACTTTAACTCTGAGCCCATATGAGATTCTTTGTAAGCTGGAATTGAGTTCAAGAAAGACTGCCACATAGCAGCATGAAGCATTATTTAAAAAGAGGTGTTGTGGGGGGGAAGGTGGTTGGGGTGACAAATACCTCCCACGACTTTTGCAAGGACAAGGACAATTGCCTTTGGAAAAAAAAAAAAAGGAAAAGCATCCAAACAAAACCATTAAAATAGACTTTGACAGAAAGTTTTCATAGTTTTTGAATATATATGTATATGGTGTAAGGTATTTTTCATCTGTATATGTAGATGTATAGCTGAATGTACATACATTTGTCTCAATTTATGTAAATCACCTCGCCAAATGCCTAGCTTTGTGGATGTAATTTGTGCATATTTTAATGTTTGAATGTGTGAGCATGGGTGTGTATTTGTGTGAGTGCATGGCTCCTCTCCAGTCATGTGTGCCATCTGCTACCTCTGCAGGTGGCGCCACCCAGGGCTGATGTTGTTGATGCATCATCACACCCCGCTCCATCACCTGTCCCACGCTATTACTGCACAACACACTGACTAATGAACCTATTGCGTACACCTTCTCTTGTGGTTCCCTCTGTAAGTGTGAGAATGGCTGTGCATGAATGTCTAACCATATGATCATGTGCCATATAAATGAAAAGTTTTAAAGGCCTAATTCATCATTACCTTGTCAGTGTTTATTGTTCACACCAAGCACCTTTCATGACCTCTAAAATCTTTCCATATTGGCAATATTCTCCCCATCATTGTGTTTTTGTCTTCATCAAACAGAACAATTAGCAGTGCTTCTGGCCAATGTTCCCTTTTATCTTCACAACTATGTGAAGGCTTATCCTCCAAAGGGAGTGATCATATATAATGGATGGCTTCCCTGTCGCTACCATTTAGCCTTGAGAGGCCAAGTTCCACATCTGACTTGAAGATCAATGCTGGACTCTGTCTGTGTGCTGTCAGTCAAAATGTTGGCTTTCCTGGCCTGACTGTGCCCTGTGGAGCAACTTGCAGCCTTTCTGATCACTTGGCCATTAGGGAGTTGTTAGAAAAGAGGAGTTAAACCACCCAGAGACCCCTAGGGGCTTCTTTTCTCCCTAAACATGGCATTTTGTCTTCTTATGTTTTTCCTCATACTCTATAGGACTGTGCCAAAGTTTGAGATCAACATGAGAAATGTAAAGTACGAATGCTTCTACATAAAGAAATATTAATCATTTATATAATAAATTAACCAAAAGCAGAGAGAATGATCAGAAGGGAAAATAAATCAATCAGTCTTTTTTGTGTACACCTTTTATCTTTTAAACAGCATCAGTTCTTCTAGGTACACTTGCACAAAGTTTTTGACGGAACTCGGCAGATAGGTTGTTCCAAATATCTTAGACAACTTACAACAGATCTTGTTTGGGTGCATGCTGGCCCAAATCATTCTGTCTCTGCATGTAATCTTAGATACACTTGATAATGTTGAGATCAGAGCTCTGTTGGGCCAAACCATCTCCACCAGGACATCTTGTTCTTTTTAATGCTGGAGATAGTTCATAATGACATTGGCTGGGCTGCTGTACTGCTGCAGAATACAGTTGGGGCCTATCAGATACCGCCCTGATGATGCTGCATGATGGACAAGTATATGCTTGAGGACACTGTTAATCCTGAAAAACTCTATTTGCAAAATTATCACCCCAAACTTGCAAGGAACCTCCATCAATCAATCTTTATTTGCAAAACGCCAATTCAGAACAAGTGTTATCTCAAGGCACTCTCCATCATACCTCACTGTTAACTGCAGACATTCATTATTGTGCCGCACAAACTGCCTTTTACTACTGACTAGGGATGCAACTAACGACTATTTCTGTCATTGACTAGTCATTGACTATTGGGATGATTAGTCAACTAGTCAAGTGTTGTTGTTTTTTTGCCCCCACAATTACCTAATGGGTCTTCGCTGCAGCTGTTGATGGAGATGGGTTTACTAAATACCCATCACTAAAATAATGGGGAAAAAAATGGATCCTTTCCTTTTAGGCCTTTTTTGACACATGCCTAAAACTTTGTCTCAGTGCTGTATATAAACCCACTCTTTCTCATGCACCTCTCTCTTTTTGCCTCGTTTCATGTTTTTCCAGTATTTATCTAGATCTGCTTTGTCCCCTTCCCTCTTTCCTTCATATTTTCCTCTCCTTCCCTCCCTTCATATTGAGATTATCCCTTCACACATTAAGACAGCTCAGGAAACGCCTTGCTTAAGGGCACCTTGAACAAAGTTGTTAGAGGAGAGAACAGTTTTTATTTTTACATTTCCTTCAACCAGCTTTTCCAGCCAGCCACAGCATTTGAGCCAGTGACCTTCCACTATCATGTCCTTTGCTGTGTGAGTGCTCTACATCATGAAGTTAGTTCCAAACCACTTTTCCTAATCAATATCTACCTTATATATATATATATATATATATATATATATATATATATATATATATATATATATATATATGTATATGTATATATATATATATATGTATATGTATATGTATATGTATATGTATATGTATGTATATATATATATATATATATATATATATATATATTCGTCCAGCGTTCCCAGGCCCGCTGAGAGACATAGTCCCTCCAGCGTGTCCCAGATCTTGCCCGAGGACTCCTACAGTTGGGATGTGCCCGGATCACCTCGCCAGGGAGGCTTCCAGGAGGCATACTGATGAGGTGCCCAAGCCACCTCATCTGGTTCAGCTCAATGCAGAGGAGCAGTGGCTCTACTCCGAGCCCCTCCTGGATGACCGAGCTTCTCACCCTATCTTTAAGGTGGCACACGGACACCATGCGGAGGAAACTCATTTCGGTCGCTTGTACCTGCGATCTTGTTCTTTCAGTCTCTACCCACAGCTCGTGACCATAGGTGAGGGTAGGAATGAAGATTGAGCAGTAAATTGAGAGCTTCGCCTTTCAGCGCAGTTCCCTCTTTACCACGACGGGCCGGTGCAGAGTCCGCATCACTGCTGATGCTGCACCGATCCGTCTGTCAGTCTCTCATTCCATCCTTTCCTCACTCAGCAACAAGACCCCGAGGTACTTGAACTCCTCCACTTGGGGTAGAATCTCATCCCCAACCTGGAGAGATCACTCCGCCCTCCTCCGGGCAAGACCATGGACTCAGATTTGGAGGTGCTGATTCTCATCCCAGCAGCTTCACACTCGGCTGCGAACCGATCCAGCGAGAGCTGTAGGTCGCGGTCAGATGAAGGACCACATAATCTGCATAAAGCAGCGACCTGATCCTGAGGTCTTCAAACTGGACCCCTCAACGCCCTGGCTGCACCTTGAAATTCTGTCCATAAAAGTTATGAACAGAACTGTTGAAAAAAGGGCAGCCCTGGCGGAGTCCAACCCTCACTGGAAATGAGTCTGATTTAAGGCAATGCGGACCAGGCTCTGGCACCGGTCGTACAGGAAACAAACAGCCCGTATCAGGGGGTCCGATACCCAATACTCATGGAGCACCCCCCACAGGACTCCACGAGGGACAGGGTCGAATGCCTTCTCTAAGTCCACAAAACACATGTAGACTGGTTGGTCAAACTTCCATGCACCCTCAAAGACTCTATGAAGGGTATAGAGCTGGTCCACAGTTCCAAGACCAGGACAAGAAACGTATTGCTCCTCCTGAATCTGAGGTTGGACTATCTAGCAGACCCTTCTCTCCGGTACCCCTGAATAGACTTTACCAGGGAGGCTGAGAAGTGTGATTCCTGTATAGTTGGATCACACCCTCCGGTCCCCCTTCTTGAAAAGGGGGCCCACCACCCCAGTCTGCCATTCCAGGGGCACTGCCCTTGATGTCCACGCGATGTTGCAGAGTTGTGTCAACCATGACAGCCTCACAACATCCAGAGTCCTTGAGGAACTCTCATCCACCCCCGGAACCCTGCCACCGAGGAGCTTTTTGACCACCTCGGTGACCTCAGCCCCAGAGATAGGACAGCCCACCACAGAGTCCCTCAGGTCTGCTTCTGCACTGGAAGACATGCTGGTGGGATTGAGGAGGTCTTCGAAGTATTCCTTCCACCGATCCACATCCCGAGTTAAGGTCAGCAGCACCCCATCCCCACCATAAACAGTGTTGCCAGCGCACTGCCTTCCCCTCCTGAGATGCTGGATGGTGGTCCAGAATCTCTTCGAAGCCATCAGGAAGTCATTCTACTTGGCCTCACCGAACTCCTCCCATGCCCAGGTTTTTGCCTTGGGGACCACCAAAGCCACATTCCGTTTGGCCAGCCAGTACCTGTCTGCTGCCTCTGGAGTCCCACTGGCCAAAAAGACCCGATATGTATTTTGACAACTGCTCTGAACCAGGATTGTCCAATGTGTTTGTTCAGGATAGATATATTATGACATCCTTATTCTTCACCACATTTTCATGCTCTATTGGCTGCATCAAACAACGTGGAGAATGCACATTTATTTCATTTTTACACAATAGAAACCTGTCACATCTGTGTTCTTTGCCTCTTAGTGCAGTCTGATTCTCTTTTTCTATCCCACCCCTCCTTGACCCTGGCATTTTTCTTTTAAGACAATAGGTGTTGGATAGGTAAAGACTAAGGGGGGGATTTTTTCTACTTTTCAATGGAACGCCTTTTTGTGCCTCAGCCCAAAGGAAACTATGTTTTGATGTTTGCTTATAATACTCATGATGTTTTGAAATCTTATTATTACCATAATCATGTTGGGGTGGTTGATTGAGCTCACAATTTAAAGCTTAGTCACAGATTCTACAGTACAATGAAAATATCAGGAACAAAGTAAAAGGTACAAAGGTATAGATAAGGGACAAACAATGCTGTTTCTCTCCCTGTTGATTTATTTGTTTTCCATTTTATCCTCCTACCCGCTGCGCTGTTAGCCGCTTTACATAATGTTGATTTCTACGCTCCAAATAGACTGCTATGATGAATTTCTTAGGGCTGTTATTTGCCTCTGATAGATAACATACAACAAAGGGATGTTTTTCTTTTTATTTATTTATATATTTTTCTCTGACTTTTTCTCCTTTCTAAAGCCTCTTATTTCATTGTACTGTAAATACTCATAGTTGTACTCTTTTCCAGCCGTGTATGTACAGTGTTTCTAAGCCTGGACCACTGCCTCACATCATCAACCTTCCTTTAATGTTAATTATCTTATCGAACAGAGAATTCGCCCCATGATTAATGTAAGATTTGTGCTTTACTGAGGGTGCATGGTGAGGAGCTGAGGGAAGGATGGACAAGTAGGGGAAGGATATAATTATTACTGATGAGTATTGATCCCCATCCCTGCCCCCCTGTTTGCCCTCCCCGCCCCTCTCCACCCCCACTCTGCCTATTGAGTTACGGGCCTGCAGTGCCTAAGTAATTTGTAATGGACAGTCACTGTGGCAGTGCAGAAATCCTATTTTGTGATGGCCGGCTAATGTGATCAGGAGCATTTTAAGCTGTTTCTTTCTTTCTTTCTTTTTTTTTTTTGGTTCTCTGAAATTACATCTGTTCCTCTGAGGGCCCTATCCTTCTCTTTGTCTCTCTCACTTTCTCTCCCCCTCTCTCTCTCTAAGTGATCTGATTAGATGGGCAAACTGCACCGCCTGGTTGGACTTCCTTCCTGTATGACACCCACACAAACATATACTCACTCGCACGCACAGAAAGACACACAGCAACCTTGATACAGCTTGTCCCAAATGTTCTGTGACCCATCTGCTATCCTCTGCCCCTCCCTCCGTCACTCTCTGTTGCTATCTTTCAGCCCATCTTGGTCTCTATGAGTCATGTTAGATGAAGAAATTCGCAAACTCAGTCAAACTACTCATCTCCTCAATCTTGCAGTAAGAACAGCAGATTGTAATGATGGAGAGAAAATAAACAGAAAACAAAACAAGCAGATGAGAAAATGATCATCTTCTTGCACATAAATAAGAGCATGCATATTATCCATCACAGTTTACACCATTGAAGCTTGTGTTTCTAACTGGTGCTGCTAAGTTTCTGAAGTCTATGTGTGCTGAATTAAGTCATGCGCGTACATGATGTTTTGTTTGTATGGTCTAATAATACTGAATATAGAAGTGAAAGTCTTTTCCACTAGAGATGTCACCTGAGGCAATTTTGTTTGGAGCCAAAGACTGAAGAGTGAACTTGAACAAAAAAAAGTGTTTTGTTTGAAACAGTGACTGGGCATTTCTAATAAAACTCTTAATAATTTAACATACTTGTTAATTGTTGAGATGCGTTGCAATGTGAAAGCACCATATTTTACAAGAAAATAACATGATTGTTCTCACTTTGTTGTGTTGATTATGTTACTTTTTATAGATGTCATTGTAGAGCCATGCAGGAATAAGTCAAAAACATGGAAGTAAATCAGAATTTTGCACTTGCAGTTCCCATGGCCAAAAGTATGCGAGATTTTTAAAATTGGATAAATTCCTGAAATTACATTTGTGGTGAACAAATGCATACAAGATTTGAGGTTTCATTTTGCAACATAAAATGCTTCTGACATTACCCCGCTTTTTTAATTTCATTATTTGGTTTTTAAAAGGATGGTTGCTAAATGAACTGCTAAATGGACTACAAAAATGGCGTCGGACCCAAATGCAATCATTTCTGATTGTTTTTTTTTAATGATAGGACATACACCATAGCCGCAGCCAAGGGCACCAACTTGGTCAGCACTTTAGATGAAGAGGAAATTGTCAAAAGAGAAGTTACAACATGGTGTTATATGTTGGAAGTGTGGTAGCTGCCTCTAAGTTGAACTGCCTCGTCCAAAATAGCCTAATAGTAGCTTTAACTCTTGCCTATTATGTTTAACCCTAAAAACTTGAGAAAGTTAGTTTTTTTTCTTGAAGATGATCATGCTGAAGAAAACGTGTACTTTTCATGAATTTTTGTTTGCCACAGACCTCATTTTCAACAATGATCCCGGAACAAAGTAAACAATACCATAGGCTTTTAGCTGAGGGAACCAGTGCGATACTAACTTTCTGGTTGGCCAACAAAAATATCTGACTGTTGCCTGACACAGTTTTAAACAATCCAATGCAGTCTGTCTTTAGTAAGGGAGAGAGAGCTCTCTGCATTGGCTGTGTGCTCGGCCAGTTAGTGGTACTCGAGGCTTGAAATAGATCAGTGTAGCTCAGTTAACAATAAAAGTGTGTATAAATATGTAATCTTGTCAAGTGGACCAGGCAGGTTTTTAAGGCTGATTTGTTCATTAAAGACTATTTTACATAACATTACTGCTGCAATTCTTTCTGATTTCTGAAAGCACGAGTCTGCCTGAGGGACATTAAAATACAACTTGCAGAACAATGCTGAAAGATATCCAACAAAGGCCTCTGAAAATGGAAAATTCTGATATGTTGGAGCAAATGTTTAAACTTATTTTGTTAATTTGAACATTTATTAGTCATACTTAACCTCTCTGTGATTTATTTATATTATTTCTTTGTAAATGAAGAAAAATAGTGGGTGGTAATTTATGTGTTTTCTTCTTTAGCCTCTGGACTTTTGAGGAAGATGAATCCTGTGTGCTCTCGTTCTTTAAAGATCTAAACCTTAATGTATGCATTACCTCTATAGTTGTCTGCACTGCCTGGAGATGTTTGTAATAGTAATGAAAAGTTCATCAGTGTTTCTATAGCTAAAGGGGTCTCCTCAGAAAGTAAAAAAAAAAAAGAAGAAAGTCCTCTCAGATGCTTAGACATTTAAGTCTCAGCTTGGATCTTGAGCAAGCAGCCTGAGCAGAAGATTGTTAGAACAAACATCCACTTACAGCTCACGCTTCCCTCTGCCTAGTCTGAGCACAGCAGCCCAGCCCAGTGCCAGAATACTGTCAGAAAACTGTGCTGTCGTCAGGAAACATATTTATTTCCTCTCTGCCCGCTTGCCTGCCAATCCCCACGGAGCTGTTTAGTGTGAAGGCAGAGATTTGACGGAGTGGAGGCAGAGAGGGGGAGAGAGACTGAGGGCTTTTGCACATTTATGTGTTAGAATCAAAGTGCTCTGTGTGAGAGGGGGTGTTGGTGTGCTACTATGTGCATTACAGAGTGTGTGGTAGTTGGTGTGGGTCCACTTGCCTGTGCACGTGTGTGTGTGTGTTTGCTTTAGTGTGGCAGTGATAGTCGGCAGCAGGTCTGTGCCTTGCTGTGGGGTGCGGCTCACATGAGGGTTCGATGGAGGGATGTGAGGAGGAAGGGGAGTCTGTGAGATGTGGGGGGGTGACAGCCAAACGCTCGCCCTTGGGCTCCCCAGACGCCTCACCACCACCAAGGAGGAGGAGGTGGGTGTGGTGTGTGTGTGTGTGTCTTTGTGTGTGTGAGTGTTCGAGAGACTGAGAAAGCGGGCGCACACACATACACATCTGTGTGTCTCTAAACGCTCAGATTCTGCTGATCCAGCAGCCTGTGCTCAGTCCCCCCTCCCCTTGCTCCCTCCCTCCCCTCCTCCGCTCTCCTGCTCTTTATGGCAGAGCACGCAGGTCACCTTCTCAGCTGCTGAATTTAATACTCAGCTGGAGTTAGGCAGAGAAAAAAAGGGGAGCAGAGGACTGGCAGAGAAGTGAGCGCTGGAATTTTCTTCCCTTTTAGAGTGGATTTTTGGAGATCAGTTCAGAGACAGACTGTAAGAACCTGCATACAGCCAAACAGAGGAGCAGTGCCTGAGTGGATAATGTCCTGCAGCACAAATACACACACAGAGGATCTCTCTCTCTCTCTCTTTCTCTCTGTGGTGGTTGATTAGCAGTCGGGTCACCTTTCTCCAGCTGTGAGTGTGGTTCATTTAGATGAGGGTGATAAAACAGGGAACACACTGTAGCTGTGGGCACACAGCAGATAGCAGCGGTGGCCACCACACAGGGAACACATCACTTGATTTCTCAACACATCTGACTTTCTGCTTGACAGCTCTTATCATCCTCTACTGTATAAGAGTCAACGAAAAATGGAAATCCTGCCAGGTGGTTTGTCTATTTGAGGTGTAAATCAGCAGGTCTACACGAGTGCAGTCTAAAGTAAATGTTAAAACCTAATGTGACTACAAGACACAATATAATAATCTGAATTGATATGGCATTCATCAAGAGAAAAACTACGTGGTCTTTTTCCCAGAGGAGATGTTTCATAGTATGCTTTGGACTAGTTGGCTTATGTAACCACTCCTTTTTTCTGCAGCTGTATGTGTGAAGAGTCCATTTATGGTGTGTAATGCTGTGACTGATGCTATAGGCCAGTGGGTGTTGGAGGGTGGTCTCAGCAGACCTGCCTACAGCACAGCCAAGGACACACACTGAGATTTTCCATTTCCATTTTTTCCTGAAAACATGGGAAACCTGTATTTTCTGTGATGAAAATTTTACAAGTAAGAAAAGTGCCTCATACAAAGAGCAGTTTTTCTACTACTAGTCTTTTTGAGTGGGGGCATGGCACCCCAATGAGACCCCCTCTCATTGAAAAGCATGTAATTATTTACCGAGGTTAAATAATAAGTTAGTTTTACTTCAACAGAGTACAAGCGTCTTTTTTTGCATCTTTTTTTTTTTTCCTCATTTTTTTTTATTGCTTGCGCACAGTGCCATGCAAAGATATACGTTTTTTTTACTTCTCAAAGTGTGGAATTTAGCCATCTAGAGGTACTCTGGGCTCTAGAGGTACTGCTGAATGTTTTTTTTTGTTAAAGCCTGCACTTCAATAAAATCACCCCATTTCTTTCATAGTGTCAGTCTATTTGTGTGAGAAACAGATGTGAAGCAAGATAAACAACATTTTAGTATTTAATTAATGAGAGGTAAGTTTATAACAGGAGAGATGAAGTGATGATGAGTTAAACCATCATGATACATTTGTACGTTGTGTCAATATTACAGCCATATTCTACAGTTTGTTTATTTGGGCTGCATTGGTAAAACAGGGGTTTACATTGGAATTTTTAATGGAAAAAATGGGAGGAAATACTGCTAGTCTCATGTTATGGTTTTTTAGGGTTTTTGACAGATTTTAGGCTTCATATGGGGCCACAGTATACCTGAGTTTAGGATAGCCTTCCACAGCTTGTTCTTTTGCCTTGTTTAATGTAAAGAGACAACCTCTTTTAACCCACTAACTTTTCACATCTTATCAACATAAGAGCACAACATGCTGCTATTTTGGTGCATCAATAGCCTGAAATTTGATTTAAAAAATCACATTGAGTTTTCTGAAACAAAATTGATCATGTCTGAAAAAAAATATTGTTTTTCATTATCTAGGTAGATGATTGACCTTTGTCAAGCCCCGCCTTTGAAAACTCTGCTCTTCCTGCTAATTGTATCTGTTTAACAATCTAGTGAAATGATACGATAGACTTACTTTTATGGTATTTAAAAAAAAAACACTACAAATAATGCAAATTAAACTGTCTTTTTGTGTGTTTTGTTGAGTAGAATCATGGATTCATGGCAGTACTAGTTAACAAAACATGCACTAATATGACATTTTTATCATCAGCAAATGGACATTAAAAACCCAGTGTTGTGAAGGCCGGAATCTATTTTTTCCTCTTTTTTTGTTTGAAGCTTCTATTTTAGAAGCTGTTTTAAGTACCTGGTTTGCCTATGTTTCTATGGCAGTTGCTCTGAGGTGTTTAACACCTCTATTATTTTCGTCTCTGAGCACAGACTTCCATACTTTCCTGTAACCATATTTCTTCACAAATCCTTTAAGTATATATGAGTATATGTTCTACTTGTGTTTCTTTAATTTACACTTTTCCAGAGTGTAACTAAAAAGCCATTTTAGACAGGCAGAGCAGTTTGAGTGAGTGACTAAAAAGTATGCACACACATATTTTTTTTGATCTCCCAGCAGACAGAAAACTCAATCATACAGCACTGTGTGAATGCTGATGAACATTTAAATGCATAGAGTGGCAGGCAGCGCTCTAGTTTTCCAGCTCAGAGCTCCTGCCACTTGGGGGCATGCCTTGTCTAACGTGTGCCCTTGCTACTTACAACTGTAAAAGTATGTAGTCATTACAGAGCTCTGGGTGTATGCAAAGTTCTTTAAATGTGAGTATATGTGTTTGTTTGTTTATTTGTTTGTGTCTTTGGTGCTGGCAAAGCTTCTGGGCTGGCAGAATGCCTCCTGTTCAATCTCAGCTCTGTCAAACTCACTTACCTTCCACCACTAACAACAGATGTCTGGCTAGCACAACCTGCACCTAAGGTTGTTATTTGTGCCCCTAGGTATCTCTATCACACACATCGAAACACACACATGCGCAGAGCTTGTTGTGTTAGCCGTCTGTCAGTCAACATCAGTGGCTAGCACCTTTATTACAGCAGGCAATAAGTCAGTGGATGGGTGTGAATGGAAGGAGATTTTGATGGAGTCAAAGACAAGACAACGCTCACAAGAAATTAAGAGGTGAGGAGAGTGGGCGTTAAGCCTATTGTAATTCAAAATGATTTATAAAAGCCTGGGTGAATCCTTTGTAAATGAGTTTTTATATAATGGTAATATGTATTTGCTGATATGACTGTACAAGGTCTTGATATATGACTCTCATGCCTTACTGTTATTGTCTGTTTTATTGAGAGTATAGTTTACATATCACCTATACATGCTGTTTTTGATTAAGACAGTTATTGTGGGCATAGTTTTACATAGGGCTTTGTCAAAGTGGCACAATCGAAAAAAAGTCTGTTATTTCTTCCCTTTTCTTGTAGGACAGTTCACATTTCTGAACTGCAAAGCTTAACCAAAAATTTTGAATGCTTTTTAGCCTAGTATACAGCAGGCACCATTTATTTACAATATCTGCCAAGTTGAGGCAGGTTAATTCTCAAAACTCTGCCCATAAGGGCTCTGTTTTAATTGTGTAAAGTGCGTTATCAAAAAACGCATGGTGGTGTGACAGTGAAAACTTGTTATTTTAGCAAATTTCAGTACAAAGCCAGGCACAAAGTGCAAAGATTGCATCTCTTGACGATACTTGGGTGTATTTGGGTGTGACACAGATCAAACCATTTAGAGTGTCAGCCTTTAAATCAGGCAGGTGTTCTGTGATCAACACCACATGATTCACTGTTTGGCCTGAATTTTGACTGGCTTATTTATTTTATTTCCTTTTATTATGCCACTGTACTTAAAGACCACACAAAAAACTTTGTATGACTTATATCGATGCCCAGATGAAAGTGTTTTTTTTTTTTTTTCCGATGCAAACACTCACTCACTACTGAAAAAAAATCAATTTAACACTTCAGTAGAATAGTCAAATGCGATCTGCAACTTGTAATATCAAACATTTTGCTTTAATTATGATCTGTTGATGGTTGAAACAAAGTCATACCTCGCCATGTTCTAATAAGCCGTAGATTTAGGGTGATTAGTAAAGTATATCCAGGAAACTATGATTGCTGAACTGCTGGAAGTCCTCCATTGTTGCTCTTTGTATACAATTGTGCTCTATTTCAGACCACTTCACTGTCGCAATGCTGTGACAACATGCATTTATGTAGGTGGCGCAACCAGAGCCATTGGCGCAACCCTCTCATCCTGGCTTGCATCCCTGCCCTTAAGTGAAGGTACAACTAGCGGTGGGAATGCAAACAAGACCCAAACCCGACTACTCAGTGGAAACAAAGCTATAGATTGGGTTGCACTTGCAGTCCTGTTCACGCTGCTGTTTTTATTTTTGCCCCTGTGATGTTTCACCTGCACTGTATATATTGTAAAGGCATTATGTTCTGTTTCATGATATTGTGTCAGAGGTGTAATATTAATAAGAGGGAAGCAAACAGATCCAGAAGGGAGGGCATCCCTGTGAGAGTGTGTGTCTGCCTGCGTGTTTTTATGAAACACATTCTATGTTGTGCTCTGTCATGCTCCCCTATGAGTTGACTTAAAATGTTGCATGTCCTTGGATCATTGTGAATGTCTTGATGTGATCTTCTTTGCAGTTAATTCAGGGATAATGGATGTAACAAAGCTAAAATTCAAGCCAGAAAGTGAAAACGCAGATTTTGAGCCTCTTTATTTCTAGTTTTACAGTGGGTGAGAACTTGATGTGCTGCTGGTAGATCTGCTGGATATGGAATTTATCATTTTTGCCTCTGCCTCTGTGGTGTGTCTCATTAGGCTTTCTGGCAGTCTTGTGAGCCTTTGTTTAGCTGTCTTCAGGTCCTCAGATATGCGTATCCTATTGTCTGTGTCCTTACATAGTCAGACCCATCCTTGATCCTGTCACCAGTCTGAGGATGCATTAGTCTCCTGCACACTTTTTTCTTTTCTTTCTTTTTTTTTTTTTTTTTTTTTTTTTAACTTTCTTTAGAATAAAGTAGTCTTACCAAGTATCTGTCATTTCATGGTTGTCCAGACATAAGTTGCATTTAAAGACGTCCTGATATGTATTATTCACTTTCTATAATGGAAAATCCCAAGTTCCAGACTTGTAGAGACAGACTAGTAGGGGTGCAAACATACAGTTATTCCCAAGTTCAACGCCTAATTTGTTTTTTGGTTCTGTTTAGGTCTTCTTTCAGATTCTATATGCTGTTGTGTGTGTGTGTGTCTATGCACAAAACTAAAGTCTGTGGCATCTGGCATCTTATCCTCTGTTTCCAGCACCAGTAGCCACCTGAAACAGCTCCTTCCTTCAGCCACCCCAAGGCCAGTACAGAGCAGAGACTGTAGAATGAATGCAGTCATTTGACAACATCATGAAAAGGGGCTCTGAACTGATTAAATTACCCCAGAGTAGATTCGCCAACCAATTAGGAGGGACTGGGCCCATGGGGGAGAATGGAGCCAACAAGTGATCGTAACTCGAAAGCTGAGTTCACACCCAACGCAAATTTCAGTTTGTCACGCAACATAAAAACACTGAAACTGAATAGTAGGATGCAGAATTTGTGTTGTTTGTGGAGCTCCTCTATATGGTTATTTAAGAGTTGAGAGACCAAATTATAGATAGAAGAAACGTGAAAAAGTCTTTGGAGAATTTTGAGTATCCGTTAAGTTCAGTTAATTTTTTTTTTTACACTTTTCATGGACTGTACTGTGAACAAAATTAGCCAGCACAATGGCTAGCTGGCTACTCATGTGTTTTTTATGGCTTTCTAGCATTGATTTAATGTGTTTTTTTACCAGAGTAAATATGCCAAATATTGCAAAAGAACTGCCGGAGCACCCAGTAGAGAAAAAATAGCCTGGGGAGAGAGGAGGACTGAGTCTCGGGCCGTACCGGTCAAAAGACGAGTAAAGTCGGGCAGGTTTGGCAACAGGGGGGCATCACAGTGAAACTCTCCATGACCTGCTGCAAAGGATGTTATGGATCATCACATGGATGTGTTTCTATCTCTGACTTTTCTGGGACATTTAACTTCTGGTTTTCAAGAAAAGGAAAAAGTCAGTGATTGTAGAAACATCCACCAAGCTTGTTCACAGACTGAGAAGGCAGAAACACAAGTTGTTGGTGCTGAGAGACAGACCCGCCCCCTTCTGTCACCCGCTTTGGGTCTGAGGGGCGAAAATTCACCTAAGTATATATGAACCATATGAACACATGAATACATGCACAAAATTTATTCACGCAAAGGCACAATGAATTTTTTTTTTGCATTTGGTGTGAACACAGCCTAATAGTCACAGACAGAATGAGAATACGAGTGGATCAGGGGTACGGAGTCTATGAAAACTAGGCAGTTCTAGTGTTCATGCTCTCAGTCATTGAAATCAAATATGGCTCTGAGTAACGAAAAACTGTGCACTCACTGGTAGTATTGAGTTTTTATGGTATAAAGAAATTAAATAAAAATAACACCAATGAAACAGAATCTCTTGACCCTGCTAGTTAAATCTATTTTATATTTCTAAGGAATAGACAGATTTCCCCTTCAAATTAGTTATTAGGCTCGTCACCAAAAACTAAGTTTTATTTTACTTGAAGTTCCATTTAGAAACATAATGATGGCATTTTAGTCATTCAACTAATGGTCATGTTCTGAGCTGACACTGAAGTGAAAATAATGTAATGAATGCATCTCTGTACTGTATAACATTCTTCATGTCCATGAAGCGGTTTTGGTCAATGAATAGAGTGGGATGTAAAGAAAACTGTGCTGTCTAAGGTCTGTGTTTTACTATATTTCTATCCACTTTCCCAGCTGTCCACATATGAAGCAGCCCTTTCACTTCTTGTTATATTCAGCTGATACAGTCTACACCCTGCAGAGCAACTTTAAAAGCACTGTATCATTAACTTGTAAATGTGCTGAAGATATCTCAATTGACATGGCTAGACTGGGTGCAATGCTCCTGTTAAGCAGAGAAAAAAACAAAGTGCACATTAGTGTTTTTTGCCAAATAACCTCTGGCTAACATCCTTGGCTGAAGACCAAAACAGACACACACAAACACACTCCCTTACAGACACACACACCACATCAGTACAGTAGTGTAGAGTAAGCAGCGAAACATCAATAGCTCCCCCTGTGGCAACCTGAAAGCTGCTACTGTTTGAGTCTGTTCTCTGTGCTTGGAGCTGAACTACAGCGTGTGCAGGCAAATATCCATCTCTAAACTGGTGAAATACTACGGTACGGGCCTGAAGAGTTAGATCTAAATACAGCAACAGAATCTATCTTTACCTTCTTATTACGATGTTATGATTTTCACAGAAACAACACAGGGTTTTCTTGGGTGCAATAGTGGTACCTGCAAAGGGTTAACGTGTTTTCATTGAGTGTGTGTTGGCTCAACCAACTTTTACAGACAACATTAAAGATTTTAGTTAAATATAAATTTAAATATAAGAGGACATTTAAAACATTGAAACCTGCTATATTGTTCAAACAAAATTCAAAAGAAAATTTTGAGTGTTAAATACAGTACATTGTCATTTGTATAATGGTGTACTTTTGGGCAAAATGTTAGTTAGAAATGTATATATTTCATATATCAACATATTTTTCTAGAGAGAGACTGATGATTGGTTTTTAAAGTGTTTTTTATGTGTGTGTGAGGGTCAAATGTTTTAGCAGTCTTAAAGAGGTGCCATTTTTAGGTAGTTTATGGGTGCCCATTTAAGGCAGAAAAGTTTACCTCTTTAACAAAGCTCTACTCATGAATATTTAAATTAGCATGTTTTAGCATGTTGGGCGATATTTAGGGCCCAAGCACCTTTGAGTGTGAAGACACTTGTTTAATAATGCTATCATTTGCCTGTATTGCCATGAAAGTGCAACAGGTCTTAACAAAATTCAGAATGTATCAAAGCCCTTTGAGGTCTATACCCTTTCTCTGATACAAACATAAATCCTGCCATTTGGGGGTTAGGGTTGTAAAATTTTGTGTAGTTTGTTATTATTATTATTATTATTATTATTATTATTATTATTATTATTGTTGCATTATTATCACTAATTGCTAGAAGATACCTCATTGATGGAAAATTTATCAAAAATTGTACAATTAATCAATAGGAATAGCTTCAAATTTGCTTTTTTTTAGCTTACGGAAGATGTTTTAACTGAGCTTCACAATGTCCTCTTTCCAACAAGGGCCCATACCTGAACCCATTTGTATCACAATATTTTATACAACTCACCTCCATGTGTTGAGAGGCAGTATAGTGATTTATTGTGCATTCAGGAGTACAGTAAATTTCTCCAATGCATTTGAACAGCTATTATGTGCTTTAAGTGATCTGTCATGTAGTTAAATGCTATGTACTGTCAAGATTTAAAAAAAGAAAAATGTTTCTCACATTTTTTGTTTTACTTTTAATCCTTGTATCGTTTTTTTGTACAATATGCCATGTGTTTGATATGAATGTACATGCTGTATTATCTAATAGACTTTAAATAAGTCTATTCATGACAGCTGAAGCAACGGTTAACTCATGCACTTGTGAAATTATTATTGCCATTGAAAGCTTCTGATTGAAGACATTCTAGTTATGGCAAATTTTGGTAACACAGGCCTGAATAATTTGATTGAACTTTGTGCAAAAATCATTGAATTAATAACAGAGGGTATGGGGTCTGTAAGTCGCCGTTTTGTATTGCAATTAAAAATTGAATTAGTCTTAACTCAGACCCTAATAAATATTAATATGCCATATAAGAACCCTGGCCTGAAGTAATTTGTAGTAACGACAAACATTCAACAAAACAATAACAGAAAAAAAGTTACGACACCCTCTGGAGACAGGGGCCCAATTCACACTGCCATTTAAAGTTGTAATGTTATGGCTCTGTGACAATTTACCTCAACTGTGAACGTCATGAAGACAGAAACAGGTGATCGGGTTGAGCCTCTCTTTGATCTTTGATCTTGGTGACTGGGAAAGGGAGTCACTGCTCCTGAGTCATCATAAATAATCCTTTAAAGTGTGAAAAAATTACACTAAAGTTTGCTCAGACTTAGAAATCAATCATTTTCTTACATTTCTTCTCCCTTTACCTTCTTTCTTATTGGTAGTTCGGTGGTGCATTTCTGGTGCACTAGACCAAATACAGTACAGCACCACCCCCAGCTTGTCAGAGTTATGCAGTAATTGCAGTGAAAAATCAAAAATCCATCAGTTGCTGCCCTTAGAGATGGTGTTCCTCATGAAAGCTCACACCTGACTATGGGCCTGTGAACATGTGAAATTTGGCAGAGGAGGGCTGCATCAAATTTTGATCAATGTTAAGTCATTTAGTCTTAACATTGTTGATGATCACTTTTTTTATCATGTTACCATACTGTCAGACGTTAGCTTTTTGTTTTCCACCCACACAGTTTGATTTATGAGCCTTGTAGCTCAACTGTCAGGAGATTTTTTTCCTGTTTTTCCACTGCTCTACTAATTAATTCTGCATTATTTTCAGACAGACAGCTATGCCCTCAAATGCATAAAAAACTGCAGTGTGTTTTATGGCTAACTTCAGCACAGGCTGGATTTATTAGTCTATCTTCTGCTCTGTTCTCCATGTCCTCCCCTGCCTGTCCCCTGTCAGCCCTTCCTCTTCTTTTAGACGCTGCTCTGATTACCACGAAGTCCTTTTATTTCACACAGCCTTCTCCAAATGGCTTGTGTGTGTGGTTGAGAGTGTGTTGGCATATTCATGGTATTTGTTTGAGCCTAAAAGAAGGTTATCTATGGATTAGGTGAAATTAAATGCATAAATGAATAAAATTACAGCTTAAATTTCCAGCGACTCATGTGGAGGCGTGTGTGTGTGCGAGTGTGTCTGTGTATTTTCATCTGGTATTGGATTTGGACAGTGCTACAAAGATGACCAAATATAGATTGCGGTCATTTCCTCTTAAACAAATCATTTCTGTGTGTTAACATGTCCATTAACCCTGGTCAGAAAAATCATTAATTTTTCTCCGCTGAACACATTAGTCATCAAGTCGACTCCTGCCGCTGTCTGTCGGAGCTGCAGCTTCGTAGATACCGGCTCTGAGGCACTGAGAAAGGCCTCTTCATCACAGGACAGACTTCGCCAACGCACATTAACACACACATAAACACAACACATGCAGCCATGACTAACATCCAAGTTTGAACACACACACTCACACACACAGCTTGTTCTGTTGCCAGGCTTATCAAGAGTTTTATTGTGCCTCACAATGCTGGGTAATTAGGTGTCCTCTGCTCTGCCTGCCTCTCTCACTAAAGCTAGAGAAATAGACCTGTCACTATTTGGGCACTCGAAGATTCAACAAATGCTAAGCAGTAATGGCTTGCTTTGTATCCCTGTAATGCATTGCATTGGCAGGGGGGGACACTTAAAAAAGAGACACTGTCCTTTTTCTTCACATTCCCCCACTGCCTCTCTCTTTCGTTTGACTTCTACTGCAGGGGTGAAACTTAAGAATTGCAAATTCATGACGATACCAGTCAATTATCTTTTTTTTTCATGCAGTCTATTTCGTGGTGAAAGTCATTATAAGACTTACTTTCAATGTGTTTGCTGAATCTGCTGTAATTTTTTTCAAAGGAGATAATTCCCTTATGTCGTAAAATATACTCAACATTGAGGCACATGTAGCTTAGCAGTCAGGTTACACTATAAGCTGGAGTTTGACTCCTTTGTGACTCCTTACTGTAAGTCATGCCCCTCTCTCTCTCTCTCTCTCCAAATTGTACTATTTTATCCACTGTTTTATCAAACAAAGACACAAAAACACCCCAAAATCTCTGAATACATTGAATATCACCTAAAAACTCAAAGTGCTCATACAGTGGTTCTCACATTGTGTGGCAGGGCACACTGCTTTTCCTTGAGGCAAGTCCAGGTATGCACTGGACATTTTCCAACCATGAGTTACTATTTACTTGCATTCATTTTCACATATAGCTGCAAATTTTGTAATTTTTTTTTTATGATTTTAAATCTTTAAGGAAAAAACATCTTTTGCTCTGTCTCAGTTAATATTATAAAAAGGTGGGTTAAATTATCATGTTTTTCTCTCTCTGATGTATAAAATCTCATTACTTTAAGAAATTTAGCCTGAAATGTTGTAGAGGTTATTTTACATCCATATAAAAATGGTGTGCCATGAGATTTATGCTTAATTTTAAGTGTGCCTTACGCAAAAATAGTTTGAGTGCAACCCTTCACCAAGGCTTTTCCGACATTCTTATCCAAGCAAAAGATCCTAAGCAAAAACCTTTCAAAATGTTTAAAAATCTTCAAGAAATCCCTGCATCTGGATTTGAATAGCCACCAAAATTTTATCACGTCTTCCTTGTGCCATGACAAACATTTCCTGGAAATTTCATTAAAATCTGATCATAACTTTTGAAATAATCTTGCTAAAAGACAAATAAACAATGTGGGGCAAAAACATAACCTCCTTGGTGGAGGTAATTAGGGCTGTGAATTATCATTGTCAGAAAAAAAGATCACTCACTGCAAGCACATTGCAGAAGTCTTGATTTATTACAGAAAATATTGATGTTTTTATTTCCAAAAAATCTAGACAGCCTTACTGTGCATTTATACATTCTACAAGTCCAAAATAGAGTGGGTTGTGGGTTATTTGAGAGGTTTCTTTCTGTGGGCTGAAAGAGAGGGGCGGACTCTGTACAAGAGGACATTTTGTGTAGCAAGCAAGGGGGTGTACCATGTGACTGTTCAAAATGCATAGAACCACACTATATGTTCCAAAAACAATAAAATGTTGGCCACTACAAAAGATACGAAAGATAGTGGGAGAATGTTGAATTGTTGTCTATACCAGGAGTCGGTAACCTTTTCACTATGAAGTGCCATTTTAAACATTTTCATAACCCAGTGTGCCATCTTAACATCTATGGGCATTACATTTGATCAGAAAACAACAAAATTCAGATCTACCGTGGATCAGTTTCACTATTCGATATTTTTGTTTCTATTATCAGTACATTATAATAGTATGAGCACTATAAAACAATAGAAAAAGGGCGCCATGTTTTTGGAGACATCCACACCAAAGATAAAATCATAAGCCCACCAACCTTCAAATAATCTTTCTCACCAGCAAAATTGAATGGTAAGTTATGTCACAGTATAAAAAAAGAGAATTAAGTGTAACAGAAATGGTGCACTGTGCCACATTACCACTATCCTTATGAAACATCTTCGTCTGAGTTGAATTAATTTTATCAGGGATAAATCGGTTTCCTGTCAGTCAAATGGGAAAGTGTAACAATCAGAAATATCAAATCATATCATAAAAATTACTGTCTTTCACGGAATCATCCATATCTGCGTGAAAATCATATAACCTGATTATAAAGCACAGACTTTATCCTGGTACCTTTCAGAACCTCAATTATCTGCACAGATATGCATATAAAATTTCATAATGCTCCCTAATGTCTAAAGTGTTGATAAAGGGCAATTGCAATAATGATAATGATAATAACAATAACAAACAGGAAAATATGAGGACCAAATAGGAATGCTTACATACATATAAATAATAAGCATCATCTTACATGCAAATACAATGAAGGAGGGCACTCTTTCAGATTCATATGTGCTGCACATTTGAACAGATCACTGACATCACTTTTCTTTGTACAGCTCTGTTATCTGTGGGCCTTGTAAGTCACTTCAGGTTGTAAACAGTCTTGGTAGTGGTCACCTTGGTCAGTTTTTAAACAGAGACGGCCTCACACCCTTTAGGTGTGAGTGTATTTACTCTCAGAGGGCTTTAGACCGCTTGATTTTGGTAAAACAGTTCTGTCAGCAAAGGAGCAGCCCCTGTGATAATTTGCTGCTTTGGACTCAGAAACTCACAAGGTCTAACTAAACCTCCACTGGCTGCACCAGTGGACTCCAGAATGTTTATTGACGTATCAGCAACTCATTGTGTTAGTTTCATGAATTTGTCTTACTTTTTTAAGGAATAATTGTTTTAACTGTTGTCACACTTCTCTATACCTCGCCGCAAGCCACTTACAAAGCATTCAGGAAGTGCCCACTGTGAGGGCCGGCTATAGTGTTGTCCTTTTGAAAGCACTTTTCTTCATTAATTCACTAAAATTATTCAATAATGGAAAACAGTTTTTTACAAATTAGTTAATACACCTTGTGAAGTGCAGCTTTTGTTGGAAAAGACTCTAGGGCTGCTGTAGCTCTGCTCATTTTTTGTTGATCTTTAAGCAGCTGTGTGTAATCTCCCAGGGCCCACTCTTGTGGTAGCTAAACTGTATGTCTCCCTTGCCACCTGCATTCTATGTAAGCAACAAGCAGATGGAGGACGGTGGGGTTCATAAGATGGGCTCAGTGCTGTCAGGGGAAATAAATAAATCATTGTAAATGGCTGCTTAAAAGAGGATGTGTTATTTATTACCTCCACCAAGGAGGTTATGTTTTTGCCGGCGTTTATCTGTCTGTCTGTTTGTCTGTGTTCAGAATAACTTGAAAAGTTCTAAACAGATTTGGATGAAATTTTCAGGAATTGTTGGGAATGGGATATGGAAGAACTGATTAAATTTTGGGGGTGATCTGGATCACTGTCTGGATCCAGGAATTTTTCAAAGGATTCTTTAACATTGCCAGATAGGACCATTTTCGCCAAAGTGGACCGAAGCTGCTTGGCGGAGGTCTGCGCTCTGTGAGTGCTTTTCTAGTTTTTAAATAAATTTGCACACTTTTTTCGAGCCTGCTATTGAGCCTTCGCACCCTGGGTTGCCAGCACCTGGTCTGTACCATAATGTTGTATTTTGATAACTTTTAGCAACAGTTGATTAACTTTGTGTCAAAGGAAACAAAGTAAGTTTTCTTTCAGAGTGCACACGTCAGCAAACTCTGACCCCATTTTTGTGTTAGCTTGAAGCCTTCAACAGGGAGGGCAGTCTTATGTTGAGAAGAGTGTTATGCACAGACTAGGCACTATAAACCATAAATCCTCAAATATACATATACATATACATACATATACAGAGAGCTATATTGGAAAAGCAAAATGCTTTGTAAACCTGGTGTAGTTAAACAGGCCTAACTAAATGATATTTGAATAACATCAGTATCATTATATATAAATACACTTTTCTGATTTCATTTGAAAGAAGATTGTATTAAAAACTGGACTCATTCAGAGTTTGAACATTTATACTTAAATTAGGATAGAAAAAATAGAATAAATAAAATAAAATTAAACGCTCAGTTTTGCCTTTTTACTTATTTAAAAAGTCATTTTAATTACTTTTTAAAAGTAAACAACACGTAAGGAATTCTTTTTTTGATGAAAATAAAGAAAGTGAATTTTATCATTCCCCCCCCCCCCCCCCCCCCCATTATTAAGAGAAATGATCTTCAGCTCTTCTTGTCATGATTTTTTATCTGGGCAGAAAACAGTCTGTTTTAATAATGGATATCTGTATTGACTGAAAAGCTTTAGGAAACATTGTGTATTATGGCTGTATGTTGGATCAGTGGGCTCTGAGTTCATTAGTTGTCAAGGATGGCCGACAGTGTTGTCTCTAATGTTAGCTAACATTTGCAAGAGTGAACGCTTAAACCTACAAACCTGAGATTAGGGATGTAACGGTACCCGATAAAATGATAAACCGTGGTAAAATTTCCGATGGTTAGTAATACCATTTCCTGTTTTAATTACTGTTAAAACTGTGATTGATTACCTCAATTTTTCAATAACTCACTGTGATACTGCTCATTGCCTGGAAAAGCCAGAACCAAGTGTCTGCTCCTTGGCAAAGTGGTGAAAGTATGGCACTTGGTGACTGCACGGGCACTTTGCCGGAGATTTTTTCCCCCTCCAAACAGAGAAAGTCTGAAGTCTGGCTGTATTTTGGATTTTACAAGGATGCCAAGGGGAAACTAATTGAAGACGGGCACCCTGTCTGCAGAAAATGCAGAAAAAAAGTATCGGGGGTGGGGACAGGAAAGAACCACAGACACCCCCACAGCAGCATCAGAGGGGAGAGGCCTGGCTGGATTGTTGAGAAAACCTCAGCAACGAACCAGAGAGGTGAAGAGGGTCAGGTTCTGACCACTGCTGATTGTTTTTAAAGTCAGATTATTTTTAACTAAATAAAACATTGTTAATTGATTCCGGAGTGTATTTAACTACTTTTTGAACATTTTGAGCATATTACAACACTACCATGATAATAATGATAGCTGTGATAATTTTGGTCACAATAACTGTGATATGAAATTTTTATACCATCACATTCCTACCTGAGATACAGCATCTCAGTTTTTAAATGAGATGAGAATGAAGCATTGTTTCGAACAGCTATCAATCTTTAGGTTGAATACTGCACTTTATAATAGATTTCATAATACTTATTTTTGTGTTGAAATGCTGTTTTAAACTGCATGCAATCAGAATACTGTCATTATCTTTTGTTGTAAGTGGAGCAATGTTGATTTAGGTCAGATTTCAGACTTTGACACTGTCTGACAGTCAATCAATCAATCAATAAATCAAACAACTGACCAGTCAGTCATGCAGGCTATCTGCTTATCTGCTGCTGTTAAAGAAGCCATATAAGGCTTTTTTCAAGATTTCTTTAACCTTTAGTGTGATTAACATTTCTCCTCCTCGTGATAGAGCTCCTCTGGGGACAAAACAAATAGTCAGCCACATTAAGACCTCTCCCTCCCCCCCTTTTGTGGCACCAGCAGCTGCTTTAAATGTCTCATTCCCCTGATCTACCTGAATAGACCTACCAATGTGATGTCCTACCATTTTATTATCGTTAGTTTTGGCCTTTTGGCTCATGGTAGCAAGACAGAGCGTAGGCGTTTGAATGAATGCAGAGTTATTCACAACATGGCACAAAGCAGTGCTGAAGTGACCAGTTACCACAAAGTAGACCTGTAAACCAATCAGGGCAGAGCTGGGCCATGTGGGGAAGGAAGCCTTAAAGTGCTAGGAGCTCTAACAGAGCGTCTCAGACAGATTGAGAATGCAGGGCTATCAGGAGCTGTCTGTATATGGAAATCAGAACATTAATGATTTTGAATATAGCCTAGCAGTTATCAGAAATGAATGTATGAACCTAATTTCATGTAAAATGTGACACCTTTAAATTTTGTGAGAACTCTGAAAATCAAGAAAGAAGTAAACATTTGCAGAGAAAATAGAAAAATATAAATAATTATACATAAAAAAAAAACATTTAAAAAAATAAAATAAAAGAAAGACAACATTGCATGTATTAAAGTAACTGTTAAGTCTCAATTATTTTGTTTGTGCATTACCAAAATCCTAAAAGTTGTTTTATTGCTTCATTAAAAATTAGAGGCTTTATGGTGTACAACATGCAGGAGCTTGCCCCTGTGTGACTCCTGTAGGTCACTCAGTGAGAGTGGAAGAATATATAGAATATAGGAGGAGACCATATATAGAATATGGAGAACATTAGAGGACAGATTGAAGAGCATTATAGAGGAGAAAAAAGATGAGTGCGCACACCAGGAGAGAAATGGGAAAAGACAAGGGCATAAAATCAGAGAGAGGGAACATATGAGTGGAGAATAAAAGAGAGAAGAGGACAATAGAGACAGGACAGGAGAAGAAAGAGTTTGTGGCCTGTGGTTAATCCCTGTTTTACTGCTTTGGCACTTCCACGGCTGCTGAGACCAGCACACTGCCAAACACAGGCCTCCAGTCCCCTCCCCGTACCCTCAATCTTCATCTAAAACAATTATTCATTCTATTCATTCATAGTCTTGACCTGCTTATCCCAGTTCAGGGACGCAGAGGAAGCGGGAGTGGATTCTATCCCAACATAAATTGGGCAGAAGGCGGGCTAGTCCTTCACACGTCCAGCAAACATCTTTTTGCACAAATGCAGCACCCTTCCTGTGATTAAGCCACTGAAATAACTCTTCATGTAATATCCTCATTAACATTAACAGCAGTCAAGGACGGTGCATGGGCGTCAGGGGTAAAACACATTTGAATCTATCAGGAGAGAACAGAGGATTTGCAGTTAAGTTGCTGGGCCGTGAATGGGCCAGCTATGGCTTGCATCAGGGAGCTCATTCTGCAGACAGCATAGTGCATGATAGCGCAGGGTCATACTGAGCTGTCATGGACCAGTGATCTATTTCTCTACCTGTCAACCCCTCAGAGGACTGAGACAAGAGAGGCTAGCCTTTCCCTCACCTTGCTCTCTCTCTTTTCCTGCATCATCCGGCTCCTGTGCACTCAGTGTTGTGACAAGAGGCCAACTGCTGTATTTAGCAGGGACCACATAAAAGCCACTTGAAGGGGGGAAAGTTTACTTCAGACCAGTAATAAACAGTGTATGAAAAAATATATGTAATCATCTCTTAACAGAAACAATGTAGTAGTTGGGGATAGATGAGAAGACCCATCAATAGATGAGAAGACTCATTATTGTTACATACACACTGCACTGGTGCTGTTTTAAGTTCCAGTGGTCTCACTAATTTAGTGTGACATGTGTAACCAAACATTTTGGATTTGTTGAGGATATCTGGAAGTGTATAGACCGGCTTAGTTAAACTATTGTAGATGGATAAACAGAGCATCTTAGACAGAATGAGAATACAGTTGAATCAGGGTCACTAGGTATATAAAAACCTTTTAGAAGGTTTTTTGAACATTAGCGATTGTAAACATACTTGTAAATATAGCTCTCATCAAAACTCAATATATGTACCTGATTTAAGGAGAAGTATGGGCTCTTCAAACAAATGATTTTGTTTTCTTTTTCAATACAGGCATGAAATCTTGGTCAAACGCTCTGTCTAAAGCAGACACCCACAGTAGTTCACCCAACAATTGCTGCCTTACAGCAGAAATGCTCTTTAACTCAGCGTAGTTTGGCAGTACAGTATATTGTATTGAAGAAAGAAGGAAATGAAGCTCTCTTTAGGCTGTGGCAGGTTATACCTGCATATAACCACTCTACTGAGGCACCGAGCTACCACATTTAGCAAAGAAATATGGACGTTTATCTTGAAGTATAGATAGTGAGCCAGGTAAAAAGGATTTGGAGACATGCTCAAATGAAGGTTTGTGGAAGGAGGAGGCACCTGTGAGCTGATAGTTTTTGATGAGCTGGAGTACAAGCCATAAGGTGCTACAAGGTGGAACAGTTGTAGCGCAGAACTGAGTGTTTATTTGAAATGTATCAAAGTGGCTGTTACTACTTATGGACTAAGGACTTGAGTTAGTGTTAGCCATTTTTCCCCATAGTAGGTCAAAGCTCTGACAACCTTTTTTTTATCTAGTTACAAGTATGGTATGCTGGGGATTTTTCATAGAAAAACAGTGGTCCATCAGCAGGCCTGTGCATAACATATGTATTTTTATATTTTTATAGTGAGAATATCTATATTTAACAAATACTCTGGTACTTAAGATAATGAAAGAACTCTAGTACTAAAATAATTGTATTTTCCCATCCTTAGTTACAGTCTCTTTCAGTTAAAAACACAATATGTTGTTTTCAACATTTCAGGGTTTTTTGCACCCCCATCAGCAAAATGATATGCAAGTGTTTTTGATACAGCTGTTGTAAACATAACATTTTTATACATTACCATTTATCAAGTCTTTCTCTCCTTTTAAAGTCAAGTAATTCTATTTCAAATCACTTTTCTTTTACCAACCACTATTCTGTTAATGGTATCTAATTCCATGGGTATCAAAGACAAGTATGGGTGAATGTTATGCAGAACATCACATGCGTAGTGTTGGTCAATACTACGGTGCACAACTTCCAGAGTGAGTTTATTGTTGGATGATTTCTTTATGATGGTCTTGTTGAGGTGTCTCTCTCCCTCTTGATGTCCAAGGTCGGAGGTGTTTATAAAGATGTAGTGTTCTCAAGGTAGTAGCAGTGTTCAAAGGCCTGTGTGGCTGAGTTTTGAGGTGTTGTTGTTGACAGGTGCTTCTTATTTTCAGACTAGGATTCATTGAGCTCGTGGATGATGAAGGCTTTTGTTGCATAACAGGAAGTCCTTCATCCATCTGCACATAAAAAGCATTAAACACACTTAAATTTAGGTAATAAATAAAACAGAATAAAAACAACAGATGCAAGATAGATAATCTACATGATACTAAATCAGAGGTAAATATAAATCAAACTCTAAAGCGATGTTGACTTTTTACGAAGGTAATGTCAATGCCTGTGCAACTTCAAGGTCAAGGCAACAAATTTGTTTGCTGCTAGATGAGAAGGTAAATGACTGCCATAATGAAGTTCTTGTTGTTCTTGTTCTTGTTGGAAGAAAACTCTCAAAAAAGCACTCACATTGCCTGTTTGAGAAGTATGTTAAACATTGCACTTTACCCAGTCTTCTGTCTGACCTGTCTTTACTTTTTAATTGCATGAACAACTTTTAGTCTCACAGTTTGTCTACATGAATGGTTTATTTCATGTTGTTAATTTCTCAGCTGGTTCATGTCCCATGAATGGCTGTTCAAAGGCTTCCATCACTCGAGTGTAGTTCCATCAAACAGAGAGAGGCCAGTTCGAATGCGCCAAGGCCTCTGCCTGCCGGATAAATAGGGCTGCTCTGTAGTAGATAATGGCTGTGAGTCACATATTATATTTATCCAACTCAATAAAGCAGGAGCAGGCAGAGAGATTACTCTGCCCTGAGTCAAGGAGATAATGATATCTGGCTGCTAGCTGGCCCAGAACAGACTCCAGACAGACCCACAGGCAGGGAGACAGACAGAAAGTGCTGTTAAAGAAGTTGTACGTGAATGCTGTTAGCATGAGACTTCTGTGGCCCCCTTAAGCCAATGACTGCTTGTGTCAGCCATCTTTACTGCTCCATGAAAGTCACCTTCCCTCTTTCTTAGCACCCATGTTTCTGGATTTTCACTCCCATCTCCCATCAGTAGAAACAGCATATCCTCCTTTCCTCCCTTGATCAGGCCCCTTCACAAGAATCAGAATGGATGGATTTTGCTTGAGAAACTCTACGTCAGTCCCCTCCTGTCTCAATACTTCACATCTGATGTAGCATAAGCAGCTTCAGTCCTGTATCAGAGGACTAACAGAATGCATACAGGTACAGTGGGGTGTAGGTCCCTTGCATAATTTCCACAATATCAAAAAAATTACTGCTACAAACATGGAATGGGAGAAAATAGATGTGCAGTGTTGAAGACGGGCAAGTATAAATATTGTGTAGACAGTTGTATCAATCAAAATAGATGCAGATCTTTCCTGCTAGACGTGATTAGAAACGCAGCTGATATGGCTCTGATTATGTTTTTATTATGTGTTTGATAAACATTAAAAGATTGAATCACTATTTTTATGTTAATATTTCCACATTTTTGGATTTGAAACACATTTTTTTAAGATATTGTTTAGATTAACTTGTTGAGTTCAAGGCTGGAGGCAGAAGGACTTAGTTAACCACTTAATGGTCACATTCTCCTTCTCAACAAAGGTACGTTGTCCCAGATGTCCTCAGTTCATGTTTTTAAAGTTTCTTGCCTAAAAATGCAACTAGAGAACAGATTTTGGTATGCCTATAAACCCCCGTGTGTCATCCCTCCTCAGAACAGGCTGTTTGTCTGACCACACCCCCCTGGAGATGTGGGTTTGGTATCACCTTTTCATAAGCTGTGTTATGATGTTAACTGTGGCTGCACAGACATGCCCCGACATGGTTCTTCCACTGGAACCGCCTGTGGCTGATCAAACACTGGGCTTAGTGAGTGTCTCTAATCTAACTGTTTCAATTGGAGTAACTGTCTCACTGACTGTTTTAACACATACATGCACAAGCAACAGAGGGAGAGGAAGGAACATGTCATTGTGCTGTCAGCAGTTCAAGCCATGTAGCTCATAGTAGCTAGTTGGGTGCAGAGCACTGACTGTAGAAAGAATGCAGAGCTGTTGAAAATTTGGCACCGAGCAGTTCTGAACTGACCACTTGCTCTGATTGATCTACTACAGTGTAGATCAATCACAGCAAAGAGAGAAAGACAGTCAAGAGTTAAGGTGTAACAGTATTGCATCTGTCCTGAATGTCAATGTTCTGTGCATGCAGACCAGGGATGGAAAATAATTCAATTTTATTCATATCAATTCTGTTTATCGATTCTATTCCTAAACGATTTCATGATTTCACGATTTTATGAGTTGGCCCACATAGGTCATCAGAGGCAACAATGTCAAACATGTCACTCCTTATAATCAATGCCATGCTGCACATGTGAATGCTTCTGCAAGTTGCTGGTTTTTCCACCCACTAAACATTGTGTAGTCAGCTTTATTTTGTCAGAAATTAAGCCACAGTTCTGAACACTTCTGCCACCTGTATGCCATTAATACAATTTTGACATCTTTCTCATCATTTCTACTGATTGCCTTTAATGAGAGCCTATTGGTTTTGATTTTGGAGAATTGCAAAACAAAGTGGAAGGATTGATAAGGGACTCAATAAGCAAAAAGGCTAATGATATTGATTCCTTTAAGGAGTTATTAATGGTTTTCAACTAGAATTTGTTTTCAGTTCTCACTCCCAATGCAGGCACAGACTGTGTAAGTGTTGTTTGCATAACCACTCTATATTGTAGGTAAGAAATCCATCCATTATCTATACCGCTCATCCCTTTTGGAGTCACGGGGGGCTTGAGTCTATCCCAGCTGACATTGGGCAAGAGGCGGGGTACGCCCTGAGCGACAACCACTCATGGTCACACTCATACCTAAGGGCAATTTGGAGTCACCAATCAACCTAACAAGCATGTTTTTGGTCTGTGGAAGAACGTTGGATTGCTTGAAGAGAACCCACACATACTCATCATAGAAAGGCCCTGACCGACACGGGGCTTGAACCAGCAAACCTCTTCCTGTGAGGCACGTTTACTACCTGCTGTACCACCCTGCCACTCTGGGTAAGAGAAGTTAACTGAAGATATACTTTGTATTGAACATTGAAATTATTTGTTAAATCCCAACCCTAAAAGAAATATGAATTTGATTCAAATCTTAAAAGGAAGATCACCCAAATGACAAGATGTTTGTAAAAGAGCTTTTCCTATAAACCATTGTTTCAGTTTCCCTTTTAATTAAAATGACTGTTTGTATGCTGCCAATTAATGCTACTTAAACTTATTGATAAGCACATCTTTGATGTGATCAGAAGCTTTGAAATAATCAAGAGTGAATGATCAAACCTGTAGCAGGGAGGCCATTGTGATGTTTGATAATCCTGCAAAGGTGTCAGTGCAGAAAACTCTCGCACAGACGAAACAGCTGCTCTATCCTCCAGAGTATACCAGGCCTCAAATAGAATAAACTGTAAACAAAGTCTTCTTATTTGTCTCCTATTTTCCAACATATTATAATCACCATTGCTCTGGTGATTGCTTTGATATTTATCTGTTTATAAAAGCTCAAAAGAGGGAGCCTAATTTGCAACAAAGCTGAACAAATATCCTCAGAGGTACAAGCTGTGCACAGGCAGCTCACTCAGCCAGGCGGAGAGAGACACTCGAGGTGCACTTTGTTTCACTTTGTCTCTTGCTCGCCTCTCCTTGGTCATAAAGCTCCCCCATTTACTCGACTCCATCCCAGAGTCCATTCCAATTTCTACCTCTTTGAACGTGACAAGTGATAAGGATGGATTATCGTGAGAGCCCAGAATTCTTCAGGATTATCCTTCACAGACAAAACACTCCGACAGCTAGGCTTGTATTTTCTTCTTTTACTACCCTCAAAGTGCTGTGGATTTTGATGGCACGCCTGTTTGACTTTCTAAATTTGTTTTAATCAAGGCTTTATGGGGACATGATTTGAGAATCTCAGGATCACAAGCAGCAGTCTCTCTGCTCAGTATCCGAGGTGTCTTCTCCTTTGCTCCGTCTGATTGCCGTGAAAACAGAGTGATTACACCTGCTCTGATTGGGATGCTGTGGATCAGTAAAGGCAACATCTGAAAAACAATGTAACAGGCTTCAAAAGAGAGTTATCACTGACCGTTGTTGGCACTTGTACATCCTTTAAGAGGAAACAGTTAATGATGATGTGATTTTAAAAGAGAGATAGTGTGAGAAAAGACTCCTGAGTCCATACTAACATACTCATGAAAAGCTATTGGATACTGTGGTTTTATGCTTTTGCAAGGTAATACAAGTGCCAGACAAAGACAGAACTGAGCGATTAAAGAGGCAGGTTTTGGTGGTCATAGAGGTCAAGTGATTTGTCAAAATATTATAATCAAGGGATGAACATGAGACCAAATGTCCCCTGACCTCTGACCACATAATTGCAATCAGTTCATTCAGTTATGTAAAGTTTGAGGGAAATCTTGCAAAGCATTCATCAGACTTTACGTTCACAAGCTATTCATGAGACATTTTTTTTCACAACCAAAGGATGATCATGAGACCATATGACCTTTGACTTTGTACTTGCAAACAAGCGAAAGGAAAAGCAAACGCAATATTAAGCAATAAGCACTTTAATAATTATTTAGCTATTGCATGCACAAACATAGGATGAACATGAGACTCTATGACATCAACCTTTGACTTTATACTTTTAAATTCTATTCAGTTAAACCTTGATTTAGTGTGGACAAACTTTAAACTATACAAAAATGTATAAGAGGTTTTGATAGCCTAGCGGGTCATGTCAGTGCTCCCTATGTGTGGAGGCCCTCACTTGAGTTTGATTTAAGCCTGCATCCTCTTCTTTGGGTGTCTTCTCCCACACTCTCCAACTTTGATTGAATTGTTATCTTTATTTATCAATAAAGGCAAAAGACCAAAAGGATACCTGAACAGAAGTCCTTAAATTTTCTTGAGATATTTTGCTCTTAAACTTAGGATGAACACGAGACGCTATGATCTTGACCTTTGAACTTGCACCAACAAAATGTTACTATTGCATCCTTGATTTAAAGTGGACATTGGTGTCAAGTTTAAAAATATGCTAAAGTATTCATAAATAAAAATTGGATAAAGATGGGCCTCTGAGACCTTTGACCTTCCACTAACGTAATCTAATCTGATTATCATTGAGTAAAAGTGGGCATTTGTCTTAGTTCAATTAATATTGCTGAAAAAAAACATTGAGATAGCCAGTTCAAAAAGCATGGAAGCTTGGACAGCTTAGTGGAAGAGTGGATCACCGAAAGGACAACCCAAAATCAGAAAAAAAAGACAAATATTAAATGGTGGTAAATCCAACAAAGCATTATGTGATCTGAGGAACATATTTTCCGATAGGCTGTTGTTTAACTGGTAAGTCATGTAAGCTGTAATGGTGAGCTGTGTTAATTAAATTATATACCTTGATTTTAGCTGTGGATTTGGGTTATGGAAAGGTATGAGTATTTAAGGAATTGCTTTTGAACATGAAAAGATCCAGTAATATGGAGTTAAAGAGACAGGGCATAAGGCTGCATATTGTTGAAATTTTAGATTATTGCTTAATCATATTCACAAGCAAAAATGTCGATGGAGAGAGACTACAGGCAGTCTCACATCATGGGCTAGCTGTGTTAGCACTTGTTTTGGTGATAGCCAGGTAGCTTGCTAAAAAGTGATATGACAAATTCATCCATTAAGTTGTCCAGAAGGTTTTTCTACGGTGATGGTGTTTGTAGAGCTATAGCACCGACTATGATCATGGTGAGCAACAGTTGAGGTGGAGAAAACAGCAGCAAAATGGAGGACCAATCATCAGGGATTCAAAGACTGTTACAAAGACATATAGTGCTGATGAGCACACCACAGAATGGGCCACCATGAGGCCTGGGTGCGTCATTCATTCTTTTTCTGTGGTTAAATGTTTTATCTACAAGTGATCCATGACTTTTTTATAAGGTGTAATAAGATCACTCAGATACAAATATGACATAGATTGCCCTTATCTAATTTCAGCACAACATGCAGTATGATGAATGTTGATATGTGGGTTCTAATAATCCGTTTGGATGAATTAACTCTCTCCATCTGCATTCCCTTTGCTGTAGCTGTACTAAAGTTTAAATATAAATTGCGTAAAGGTCTGAGACAATGTTTGCAGACAATGTTTTGCTGCAGTGATGAAATAATGAGAAGCTCTCCTCTAATCTCCTCTATTTGTGATAAAACAAGGTGAGGAGAGGGAGCACAAGCTAAACTCCGCATCAATCACATAAAAGTTTTTCCTCTTATTGAATGTCACAACTGTGATATACTATTTCAAATTACTGCATTTGCAAGACAATTTTTTGTTTTATTTATACATAAATAAAAATCAGGCTCTGTCAGTTTACTATTTGAGTATAGTACCAAAAACAAGGCTTTAACATTGAACTTTAAGTTTGCCTCTATTGCGAGAAAAATGTCTCATACTTTTTGAGGACATTAAGGTCTCAAGGAGACTTGAAGCCTTCCTAAAAGCTGCGAGCTAATCCTTCAACTTCAGATTATAAATGCACAGCGTGGATACTTGAACTCCTCTTGAAGGGCATTTTCACATTTAAGCTGTATTGAGAGTAGTGACTTTTGTTTTCTGTAAGCATTTTGTACACATGCAAATTGAGCAGCTTACTGTTCAACATTAAGTCTACAAAAGCTACAGTGAGGCTTTTGTTACTGGTTTAGGTATTCTCCCCTTCACCTCATTTTACTGCCTCCCCTGTCCACTTAAATGGTATCTGGATTGTTTTCTAATGTCTGTCTTACGTAGTAAACATACAGAAAAACATGCAAAACTCTATAGATATTGACAAAGCTCAGATTTATGAAATACAGAGTAATCAGCTTGCAGAATATTAATCAGTGGAAACTTTAACTTACAATTATATCCTACACTTTCATGTACACGTTAAGGAAAATACAACAGTGTATTGCAATATGTTTCTTTGCAGTATGGTATTGATGTTTAAAAGCCAAATGTTAATATTTCATTAGTTAATGATTTACGTTGAAGTGAGTCAACAGGCTTTTTAAAATTTTTTTTTTTTTTTATCAAAGTTAAGCCTCCCGCCACGAGTTAGCAGCAGGAATTTAGCCCTTTGACTCTATCTCTCTGTTATTATTTCTGTTCTAGGGATAGTTATTGTCGTAGTAGCATACTTTTTTATATACAAAACAGAGTATAAATTGCATTTCATACATTTGATATTGTGGGTTCTTATTACAACTATTATTGTCCAAAAATAGAACTTTAAGTAAAAAAAAATGTCTTTAAAGACAATGTTGACATTATTTGGTCAGTTGTCTTTCTTTTTCTGTTTGGGTAGGAGATTAACAGCAAGCAAAATATGGGTGAAGATCAGGGAAAGCACAGTGGGGAATGTAGGCACAAAAGTAGATATTACTTAAAGCTGTCTTGTGTATTTTGTGTTGCGTATAATAGGTGTAGTGCTTGTGCTTAATGTAACCTTGCAATCCAGCTGGATTTGCCAGATTCCATGTCGGTCATCAGGCAGGGTCAGACTACAGCCATAAATTTGTTTAGTTGTCTTGAAAGCTAGAAGTGTCTGCAAGCCTCTGACTGGCCTGAAATAAATGTGATAAAAAATAGAAAAAAAACATTCATCCAATCACCTAAAACTTGTTCTTGAAAAGTTCTGCCCTTCCCAATCCCAATGTTAGTTAACAATAATTAGTAATTTTAAGAATTTCTATGGAATTTTGGCAAAACTTTAATATTTCCATGTTTTTCAACTTCTTTATGTGGGTTTTATTCATCTCTACAGTCTGTAGAGTGTTTTATCTACTAATGCCTCATTATTTTTTTTAGACAGCTATATTGCAAACAAAATATTCATTGACAAATAATTCAATAGATCTATATTTTTAAAATTGTATTTAAACTGACCTTGAAACTGACACATCATTTTTTAAAAAGGAAAACTCATTTTTGGGAAAAAAAATATTTTTTTTAATCCATTTTTTTTGTTCTGTTGACTTCAACAGACCGTACTCCTTTGTTTTTTTTCAAGCAATTTCTAGAGTTTCAGACTTTGCAGCTCAATATGAAAATGTATGCATCTAAAGTGCTGATGGAGTTAAATTAATATTCATCATCAGTTGTGTAAGTGCAATGACAAGTAATGGTTTTACGATTGCTACGGCACAACCAGACCCAGCAAAATGCACATCAGTGTACCCCATACACTGTTTGGGAGCAACAGCTCAGGACTGTTGCCTTTTTATATTTTGTCTTTATTAGATTGAAAATAAGAGTACCACAGTGAAAGGCAGAGCTTGCTGCTGAGCTCCACTCCGGCACTAGAAAATCTGGCTGAATTGCCTTTTAAAACACTGCCCTCTCTCTCTGAGGATTTCTCATAACTCTCAGTGGTCCTCAGTCCTAAATTCAGTTTCCTTGATATATAAACATGTTCCTTTCCCTGAGACGCCCTCTTAACCTTCCCTCAAGTGTTTTGAGAGAAGGGAGCGAGGAGTGTGTAAGGAATCAAAGTTGCCAAAGATGCTGCTCTGTTTTTTTTGGCTCCGCTGTCATGCTCTGCTCTACCAGCTGACAGACCAGGTAAACAGCTTCAATGCCCGCCTGTAACAGACTTTACTCTGTTTGGCTCCCCTCCCCTCAACTCCTTTCCCCTCACTTTGAGCTGCTGCTTATTAGGTCTTAGCCCACTCTCACCCTCTTTCAAACCCACTCCCCCTCTTTCAGTGTTTGTGCTAAGTGGGGGCCTTACACTCTCCCACCAGTCCATCCGCTTCACTGCGGCCCCTCTAGGCTCCTATTGAAGGTGCTTTCATTTAATCATTTCTTTAAAAAAGATTTTTTTTCAGGCCAGTATGAGGTCACAGATCACATCAGAGCTGCTTTCCGACTCAGTGACCATTTAATCAAGCTGAGGTCCATTTCGCCGGCGCTCTTTTCAGACCACCTTTTCTTCCTCAGGCTCAGGGTGAAGCTCATGGCCTCGGCCCTCTGAATCCCATTCCTACCGAAGCTTTAGAGGTGGACTTGGTGACTTACACCAATTCCCGGGGATTTAGAGCTTGACTGAGTGTCCTGCATAGCTTCGTTGACTTGCCTGAAATACTGGCCTGAAATGTTCGCCCTGGGCCCAGGCAGTTACATTCCTACCAAATGTTCTGACTCCAGCACTTTCAGTTTGTCAGCTTTTACTTTTACTGATATTTATCAATTTCTTTGTCTGTAGACCCCCCAGAGGTCTTTCAATTGACAAATTCACAACTATGGTGCCGTGATACTGCAAGCAGTGTCAACTTTCTTTTCACAACCCTGTAGTCTCTGTTCAATGCAGCCACCTGCTACATTTTTTTTTTATTCATCCAACATGCTGTCTGATGATTGGAAAACCTACCAGCCTTTTGATTGGCTGGTGACCAGAGCACGCCAAAGACAGCTGGTATCGGCTACAATCACCTGCAACCCAAACTATTGATGATAATGGACAGATGGTTGATAAACTTTCTCCTTGACCTTTCTTAAGGGTAAGAAATTCTACTTTCCCCCTCTTTTTCCAGACCCCACTCCCACACCTTCCCTCCCTCAATGTTCCAGACCAAGTGCAGCCATTTAATCCTAAACTCTTGCAGACATGCAGCCTAAAGACAAGTACTTTTTAAGAACTTAAGGCCAGAGTAATTTGAATCTGGAAAATGTGTTTATCTGTTAAATAGTTCTTGCCCTTAAACTACCCCATTGTGCCTCTAAATACAACATCTCTCCTTTGCAGGGCTTGTCTCTGTCCCACATGTAGTATCAAGGCTAACAAGCGTGTGTGTCGGGGTGTGTGTGGGTGGGGGTGTGTGGGGGTGTGAGTGTGTGTGTGTGTGTGTGTGAGTGTGTGTTTGGGGGGGGTCAAAAGAGAGAAAAAAGAGAAAAAACCTCTGAATGACACACACACAAGCTAATAGACAAGTCTTCCTGTTGCATTTTTTAACCTTTAAGTTATTGTTTCAGATGTTAAAAGCAGCAGCAAAACTTGGCAGAGCTACAACATGTTTGAGAGCAGTTACACTATTAATAACAGCATATTACCATTTGATCTGAATTTTGATCAGGAGCCTCACATTAAACACTTCAAATGAAATGATCAACAAATATGATGAGCATGTTTTCTCAAAGTTTGTTTTTCTATGAAGTCAAACATAGGAATTATTATAATTATTAAAATAACACTTATTTATTTTATGATAATTATGATTATTTCTCTTTTAATTTGAACAAGTTAATTTTTTTATTTTTTTAAGGTAATGATTTGACAAAATCATTCATACCAATTAAGCTATTTAAATTTAATTGCACTGATAGGAATATATCATTAATAGTTTTTTACATCGCCAGAACATTTGGATAAAATTGTTTATTTTTATACTGTTGTCATTTTCCTTCCTTAAAACAGTTGAATAATAATGTTACATCTGAAGTACATCACTGAGAAAAGACTAAACCATAGGTGCCTTTCATTTGTGAGACTCAAATTTAGAAAAATGGTAATGTATATGCATAAAGGACTTCAGGGCTTCACCTTTCACGAAGGAAAATCAGTATCTGCCCTCTGAAACAACAGGATAAACATTGATTTTTTCATTGAGATTCTTGCCCAACATTTGTTGATATATTTCTGATACTTTTCTTTCCTTATCTTCCCTTTCTTTTTTTATTTATTTTTTTTTAAATGAAAATAGTTTTTTTTCCTCACAAATTTACAAGCTTTATTTTTGCCCACATTTCAGATGATTTTAATGCCCATTGAATCATGTGTTCAAAACACTGTCAAATCATAATTTCTTGCTAATAATATCGTATTTCTTGTGAAGTCACGGAACAAAAGTGTGAAGAAATGTTTGTTAAATTTAATTAACTTTATTTTGCTTCCCTGGTTTTATAATCCTCAGCCAGACATACATATTTTTATCTGAAAGGTATGAAATTATTCTGTGTTATGCATCAGTGGTTCTTCAACATAGCTGTGTAGCACCAGACTGCATCATTGATTAATTTGCTCATAAACACCTTGCGAAACTAATTCAAAATGTTAGTAAAAATTAATATGTTTTTTAAGTCTGTCATGGAAAAGCTTCCAACGCCCTATACATGTTTATCTAATAGTTTCTTTTTGGTAGATATTTCCTGTTGTGAAGTTTTGCTTCTCAACCCATTCAAAGCACACTGCCAAGAACAGAGAGAGGAGAGAGGGAGCAAGAGAGTGATGTAGTGATTAATTTAAGATGTCAAGATGTTATTTTATGATTTCTTAACCTCCACATTGACACCTTCACACAAACATGCCTGAAAGTTCTCCTTCAATTGCCTATAAGGTTGTATCTCCCTCAGCCAGCTGTGTGTCTCTGCTTAGTGCTCACTTGTTAACTTAAGTTTCTATTGATGACTTAAAACAGAGAGACAACATTGTCACCTGATCACCAAAAAAAAGTCATCTTTTAGTCCAGATCTGTTCATTGTGAGCTTGAGATTGTAAACACTTGCTCGGGCTAAATGATTATGGAAGATATACTTCACAGAAACACAGCAGAAGCAAAAACATAGAAACCGACAAAACAAATGCGAAAGAGAAATGCTGCATACAAAACCCCAAAACAACTGCAAGAAAGAAACGCTGCAAATTTACTCCACAAAATCTAAGTTAGGCCACTCTGGGGAGCCGACCAGCGGGATGGACCAGACCCTCTTTATAGACGGGAGATACTCAGAAGAAAGTTAACAAATGTTTGGAGAGGAGAATAAAAAGGTATGTTTTCCTTTATGTCTTTTTTAAACTCTTGGCTGTAAACACTTGCGTCTCTTGAAGTTGTTTTGGGGTTTTGTATGCAGCATTTCTCTTTTGCATTTGTTTTGTTGGTTTGTATACTTTTGCTTCTGCGGTGGTTCTGTGATTGCATCACTTTTTTGTGCAGTGTTTTTCTTTTGCATTTGTTTTATGAGTTTGTGGGTTTTTGGTTTTGCATCATTGCTGTGTTTGCAGCATTTTGCCGTTTATGGCGCGTAAGCCTTGTTGGCCACCTTGATTATCAATTAATATAACTGGACTAAAAGTTAAAGAGCAATGTGATCTACTAAATCATAATTAATCTGTAAAATAAACATTTTAATCACTTTAATGGTAAATTGAATGATATTGTTTGTCTGACCATACAGAGGTGGTCTAGGTTGTTTTGAAGGTTTTCATGTATTCTGCTTTGATAAAACAATATTACTGACATTTAAAATACAGACCTCACTTACATACATGTACAAAAACTGACAATTACACCAGAGAAAGAAAGCTGCGGAGCTTTAGCTGTGTTTCAGCGGCACGGCTCTTTTGATGCACGAGGGACCCAGTGGTGATCATTTTAGAGAAGATGCTCTACAGAACTCTGATAATGTGCTGTGGAAATATCACCTTCAAACGTCCAGATGTACATTTAACTTTGTGTTACTCTGCCTGAGGTCATTAAACTTTTCCCACAACAGCGGTTGTTTTTATCCGTCCTGTCAAGTCTCCCTTTTCTGTTTCCACACCGGTTGCACAGGATGATTTCATCAGCCCTCCTCACTCTGCTCAGTGAGTTACTGGGGTTATTCACTGCTGGGTTCAGACATCAGCTCACTCAGACTTAAAGCAGATAAAATACTAGGAGGGCGCAGGGGAAGTTACCTGGGTAGAGTATGAATGAAAAACTCTACTTTTTACTTTCACACATACAACTCACCCACATGAAGTTCAGATAATTTCAGGGGTTTTTGCAAGTGTGAATGGGTTTTATGTTGAAGCCCTAGACTAGAATGAACCTCTACGTTAGCAGACTTGTAATGAGCCCTGACACACACCCACACACAGCTTAAACTCTCAGTGTCTTTCAAAGCACACACTCTGGTTTACTTCCTTTATAGTGAACCACACCCATGTCTCATCAAATACTTGATTATTGAAATGTTTGATCTACTGTTCATGAAATATGAGCGTGTTTTTTAAATATGCTCAGGCTCAACTCTGCAGAGCAAACAAGCAGCAAGGTGGGAGAGGGAGGGGGATGGAGTGCTTCACCCACACGGTGGATGCACGGCATGCAGCTCTGTGACCACATCATGGCGATTACTGTGTTTCTATGATTGTGGGGGCTTGTAATTGTAATTGAAAGTCAATTAATTGCCCAGCACTAATTTGTGCCCCAAATGTTGTATCTAAAATTGAAAATACAGACAGAGTGCACAATCATTACTTAAACTGCCTCTGAAATGTTTTTGATGATTTTTGGAAATATTAACTTACGGGCATATACATTTGTCAGGAAAATCTTGTCATTTTAGATGTATTATTGCAATAAACAATGTGAACAATGAAGGGATCAAGACAACTCCTGTTTATGCTGGAGGTGCTCAGTTGTAGAGGATGCCTGTAAGGTGCTTGTCAGCAGCTGTTGGTTCTTTCATAGTGTTTTAAAGATAAACCTCTTTCAGACATGGAGCAACACATCATCAGCCTCTGTTTTTGAGATAATTTGGTCTGTCAAGGCTCCAGACCTCAAGTTGCTCTGACAGATCAGCTGTCAAACCTGTCACTTCCTGCTGCTGTGTGTTTGTCACCTGGTGTGAGCTGACTCCAATTTAGTAAAATGGAACTCTGCTGAACACACCCCATGTAAAAATGTGACTTTGACCACTGGCTGTGTTGTGGAGTTTTTATGCCTCCCTGCCAATGACAGCCAAGGCCAGAGGCATTACATGTATGTTTTGTCGTTGTTTGTTTTTCTACTTGTGCTTCTCTTGTTCAATGATTATACGTAACACTTTGAGGGATTTTCTTCAGACTTTGTACAAATGTCCACTCTGATTTAAAGATGGATGGATTGACTTTGAAGGTTAAGGTCAAGGTTTTTGGACGTCATGCTCATCAAGATCTAAAGAGTCACACAAGCACCCACTCTGGTGCAAAGATAAATTGATCCTTGAGTCAGAATATAACTTCTTATAACTGTTGCTGTGCCTGTGATACTCTCACACTGAACACTGAACCCATTGCTTTTGTGGATACAGAAATTCACTGCTGTGTCCCTCTACTATTGTAAAGCTAATATAAGCTGCACTTCCATTGAGTGGTCTTGTTTGGATCAGTACAGTTTGGTACAGTTTTGATAAGCCCTGATCTCATCATCATCATCGACATTTGGTGTCTCCATTATGCACTGGTGGTTCTTAGTTTCCGTGTAAGTTGCATCAGTTTCACATCCATTCATACCCATTTACACCCCACTGACACGATAGTGGAAGCAACTTTAACCTTGTTGGTAGAGTTCGCTACCAGACAAAGCCACCATTGCCCCAACATCAGCCCAGCCCTGTTAAGTTACCCACAAATACATATTCTCTCACTGTATGGCATAGCAGGGCACATAACCATCAGAAAGAAGTTCTAGTTTCACTCAAGTTCCCACTCTGCTGAGCTGGTGTTTTATGAAATCAAGCTAATGGGACTGATTGATTTTGACATGGCAGACATAATATTTTGGCTTGTCTGGATGTAAACTTTGTCTTGTAGTTCTTCATCCCACAAGTCTACCTTTTGATTATTGATCATTGAAAGCCTTTGCTTGAAACTCAGGCAGCCTATTCCCTCATCTCTGGTCATGTGTTAAATGTTTCATCCTGTTCTGAAAACCCCTCAGAGAACATCCGTCTGTCAGTCAATCAAGAGTCGATTTGATCCTGAGTTTTGCCAATTAGCCATCTGAAGCTTCACCTGTTAACAAGGCATAAGCTAATGTTGTTCAAAGTATGCTGTATGCTTTATTATTTAGATCTGTGTTAGTCTACGTGGAATGTGTGCTGGTGGGGCTTTATTGATCTGTTTTGCTGCCAATCGATGATGGGTGTGGTGTTTTCCATGCTTATCAGACTGTAATCAGTCAACTGAAGGAAAACTATCACTTTTTGTTACGCGTGATGTTCCAAAGGTTACTCCTCGCATTAAATCCATCATGCATTCAATAGATACTGGACTCATTTTTTTGTTGTTTTCTCTTTCTATCTCCTCCTGTCTATGCCTGCGAGTGATGATGCATTTCCTTGTAGAAATAGCCAAAGTAGTACTGTTTCCTCCAAACCATTGGGAGGCTGGAACCATTGCTCATCCCATGACTCTGAGCCATCATCCCGTTACTTCTTTTCTTCTTATCTTACCCTTGTGCTGGTTTCATTGTGCATTGAAGCAGCGGATGCACCACTGTTGTCCATTTTGATCCTTTTTCATCATTTGCAGACCAAAGTAAAAGACAAGGGGCTGCTCCCACTCAGCAAGAAAGCACAGTTGGTAAAATAAAACAATGTTCCAGGGTTTATTGGTGTTTCTTGAAAGGAAGCAGCATGCTTAAGTGTGTATGAGTGGACTTGCACATGTTAATAAGCTGAAGGTAGAGACGTTTTTTTTTTTTTTTTTTGCTAGAATACAGTCACAAAGAACCAACAGCATGGTACACACAAGTAACAACATGATGCACGATTACTAGAGTTTAAGCCACTGAAAATTGGGCAGTCATGCAGAAAGAAAAATATGCCCTTGAATAATTTTATTTTTGGCTGCAGGGTAGGTCTGAACAATATTTGAAAGTACTGACATTACAATATGTTCTTTTCCTTTTGAACTATAAAGTGTATTTTATGTTAAACGGAAGCAATCCACAATCAGAATGCAGTTGAAATGTTATTGTGCATCAATTAAATTTTCAGTTGAACAGCGTTATTATTTCCTAATTGGGAATCAAGCTACTTTTTATATTAAATCTAAATCCCCTCTTTGTTTTAGCTCACTACTTGTGCTGCATACACATGGAGTGGGAGGAGAAAAAGTGAGTAAAATAGATGTTTTGCTTGTCATTGTGCTACTTTTATATAGTCAGTCACACCTAACAATGATAGAAGTTACATTTCATAAACATGACAGTCATGTTAGACCAAAGATTACGAGGTTAAGCTGCTTGTGACTCTCACACTCAGACCAGCAAGCATGCACAGCTGTAAAATAACCAGTCACACAGCAGTACGTTCATACAGTAACTGTTTATCTGGAAGGAGCTTTGACTAGCAGCATGACAGGGTAATGATGACAGTGGGAAAACACTCTTTGAAAATTAGTCTTGAACAACTGCGTGTTTGCCTGGTTTGTAAGCTTTGGCCTGAATCCGCATGCAGGAAACACACAGACACTGTATAGTGTGACAGTATCACATAGATTGTTATAGAGGATAAACCATAAAAATCACTTGGTTTCTACTGAACAACACAAAGGTGATGACATGACCTGCCTAGGGATTGAAAGTCCATTCGAATAGTGTACTCAAAGGAAAGTACAGTTAATTCGATAAAATTTTACTGAAGTACAAGTAAAGTAGAAAATGTTTAATATACTTGGGTAACAGTAAAAAAAAACAAAAAACAAACATCATTTAAACATAGGTATTTTGAGTACACTTTCTTGCGTTGTGTAAACAGTGTGATAAGTCAATCAGGTATTAGTGTCAGTAATATTGTAAAGTATATATAATAAGACTGTAATTAAACAGTCTGGCCATAATTTAATAATTTGCCCAGAGATAGTTTATATTAAATTAAATTAGATAATGAAGATATCAGTAAAACTATGTTTTTTACACTCTAGTCATAGTTTTTTATGAATGTGCTGCTTTTGACCAAAATGGCTTTAAACCACCAAATATGGATAAAGATACATCATTCGCCTTGGTAGATATTATATTACAAAAATGTAACTGTAAATGTTGTTTTTACACCAAGTTTTGTAAATAAGGTGTAATTTGAAGACATGACTATCCCCTGTAAAACAATTGAGAAAAGACCCAGTTGAGTTGTTTATATTTCAATTATTGTTTCAGAGTATGGTTAGACTAACGTGATCAATCAATTTGAAGTCAAAATTTTGTTTTGTGGCACCACTAGTTGATGGAAAACCTTGATGGGTTTAGCTTTTAAAAAAATTTCAATTTTTATTTACTCACTACTTACATGCTGTGACATACCAAACATCCCCAGAAATATTAAGTAAAAGAAAAAAGTATTGTTTTATTAATCCTCACAAGTTGACAAAAAGCTGCTCAATTACATTAATATGAGTAAATGTATTAGTTACTTTCCACCCCTGGATGTGTCTTAGGTCACATGTCTTGCAATGTGACCAGTTCACGTGCCCAAATTGCACTCTGAGAACAAGACCCCATTTGTATTACATCAAATGTTGCACTGAAAATCCTTGCCCTATTGAAAGGAAAAGCACAGTTTCAGCAGTCTAAACACCTCGACTGACACCCACCTCGCAGTAGGAGGTAGGTGTCAGTAGACATCTATAGATAGATGTGTAACTTCAATTTTTATCCTGGGAGAATTGTTTGTTTTTGTAGCTTCAACAGTACCAGTGTTACTTTCACATCGTTAAATTGCCAGTTAAGTACCTCTCACAGGAGCTCTAAATAGTGCACTTCTGGCTCAGGCCATCAGATATCCTAAATGCTCTCAGTTGTCAATCAGGAGAAAAGAGATGCAGGTCTGACTGAACCTCAGTGTGGTTGTGCTCCTTCCTGCAGCGCTCCTGACTCGTCTGTGTGGTCGGGTCAGCCTGCTCAGCCCTGAGTTGGACATGGTTTAGAGTGATTGATATTCTACTGGGGCGTCTGCCATTCACAACATTCACACTGAATTTAGTTTCCTCAGCATTCTGTTCTTATCCAGCAGGGCTGCAGGGTTAGCGCCCTTGTTGTCCCACCTCCACAGTCTCAACACTGACCTGTGACATCACTTCCTGCTGACATAGCACAACTGTCAAAGAGGAGCCTCAGTGTCCTTCAACCTCCATCCTCTCGCAGTCGTGTAGCCTCTGTGAGAGCAGACACAAACACACATGGACACACACACAAACAGCCCTCATTCCCCTTTTGACCCTGTGTTTTGTTCTGTTTTCAGCAAGCCTTCAAATGAGTCTGAATGTGTTATATTGCAGGGTGTCAAAGCGAGGGCCTATAGCAGCTGAGCGCAGAGAAGAGACTGAGAACATGGGCTGCTGGCAATACTGGACTCTCATTAACCTCCTCATACCTCCTCTCTCCCCACCAAGTCTGCTTCATCAGCTCATCCAGGCCTGAAGTGACACATGGGCCTCTGGAGTGTCAGTAGCGATAAAGATGCCGCCACTTTCACATTTTAATTGGAACTTCTGCTGTTGATGTGTGAACAGCTGTAGGACGGAGAAGGGCAGATCTATCATCCCTGCCCTCCGAAGACTGCCCGAGGTCAAATGGCAGCACTTACTGTGGCAGGAAAACCCCCAAAGCTCCTGTTTATTTATGATTTTATTGCTCCAACCTTCTCTCCGTCACATCTGCATATTCACGTCTGGTTGTGAAATTAAGGAGGAAAGGAGAGGGAGCATCTGGAGAGCTGGCTGAGCAAAATGACCAGCAAGGACATATTTATAGACTTGAAGCAAGGTTCACACCCTTGCACTAGTCGATACTGATGCACACAGGCATATATACACACACATGCATTCACACACGCACACACACAAACATACACTTTTGTGAATCCTTTTCTCTCCCTGCAGACACAAATCCATTATTCATTTCAAAATGACTCATTTTTCGCCCTGTGGCTCCTGGCAGTTGTGCGGCGCCTGACCAAGGGGGGTGCTTTTCTAATTAATGCAGATTGTGCAAGAAAACAAAAATACCATATTGACTCTGACGTCTGATATTACAGGAGTGCAGGCATGAAACTGTGCTGGTGGCAGAAATCTAGTGTTAGAAGCCTGTACTTACAACACATTAGGTTAGCTTTCTTGGGTTTGAAAATAGATCCTTTCTATCTGTGCAGTGGGACTTAATTATTGTCTGTTGAGTTTTACAGAACAGATAAATGCAAATTACAGGCATTCACAAAATATTGTTTTATTTGATCCATTAAAGGTGATAACAGATTTGATTCTTTGGTTCCAGGTTTTTAACTTTTTTTAAAATTGCAGTTTAGTTGTAAGGTATTCACACCAACACCTTGTTTGTTTTGTTCAGATTCAAATGATAATATGAAGCATTATTTCTTTACTTTGTGGGCATCGGAGGGTGCAGGTTCAAGCCTTGCTCTTGCTGTCACATGGCGATCTGTCCTTGGGTAAGATACTTCACTCCAAATTGCCCCCACTGCTGCGTAAGTTTTGTGTAAATAAATGAAAGGGAGTGAAGGTGTTGACTAATACTGATGGACTACTTGCATAGAAACTCTGAACCATTAGTGAATGGATGGGTGTGAATGGTTAGATGTGACCTGTGTTTTAAAGCTGCTGTGAGTAGTCAAAGCTACTAAATAAGCGCAATACCAGCCCAAGTCTGTTTACCTTTTGCTTTTATTCTTTTTGAGTTTTAACAGCAGTACTGTTAAGCAGGCCAAAGCACAAACTAAGGAAGCACCTGTCTATTCCTAATTTCAGGGTCACTACTCTTTCATGCCCCAACCTCTATATATCTATATATATATGTATATAAATCTATATCTATCTATGTATCTATATCTATCTATCTATCTATCTATCTATCTATCTATCTATCTATCTATCTATCTATCTATATATATATATATATATATATATATATATATATATATATAAAATCCATTACTTTATTTTAACACAGTGTATAATAGTATAATAGTATAAATTATATTATTAGGGTTGCAGTGGTAAAAGTTTAGTGGTATGATGCATCATGAAATATAGGGTTGTCGTTACGATATATCACATCATATCATGATTTGTCACTTTTTTATTCAATAGTCTGTAAACTTAAGGTATTGAGAGCCCATAATATTTTATGTATAAATATACAGTTTCTTATTGGTGTTTTTCATATAAATCAAGGCCCCTGCAACATGGATAAACCTTATTGTCAGTCTCTAGTGACAGGAATAAAAACAATAAATGTAACAGAAAGACAAAGGGTCAAATGGCTGAATACCTGCTGCTAACTAGCAGCCAGAGGCTAAGCTGTGATACAATGCAAATGCCTGTATTTTTTATGAATTACTTATGAATAGAACTGACAGTAGTCTATAAAATATTTAGTACTGCACAGCAATATCAGACAAATTGGTGTATTGATATGTTTTCACACCTCTATGAATTGTGATTTTTATTCTAACTTTATCATAATTTCATAGAATGCTGACACACAGTATACAATTTTGGGCTCTCCACAGCACTTGTTGGCAGTGATATCAGAGGCACTCTGTCAGGGATCTAGAAAAGCAAAGACCACCAAGTGGAGGTGGAAGTTCATGAGATAAAAATGATATTTTCCCTGGTTCAAAAAGCTGAACAAAGTTATTGAAACCAAATAAAGGTTTGTTGTTGAGTACTGTGATGATCCCCTGTGGAAAGTGAGTCTATATTGCTATTTTTATGCTAATAAGAACTTAAGATCTAATAAGGAAAAACGAAATGGATTGCAAGGATTATAGATATTTATAATTATCTTGTACATTTGACACTTGTGACTAAAATTTCTTTGTAGCTACAACACTACTACTGCTGCTGCTGCCCCCTCCACTTCTGAAGTGTGATTGGTCCGCTTTTTAGCCTGTTTGTTCTGGTTGCTGTGTCGATTGCATTCTCATTGGGAACAAGTTGCTCCAGGATTTGATTAAAAGCACGATGAGACCACCTCGCTAAAGCAATCTCGGCTTTGTTATTTGTACCAAAACAGGGCTGGATTACAGTGTTCACACATATGTCCAGACAATATGGGCCAAAGGGGAAACGCCCACCTGTTCGTTTTTTTTTTTTTTTTCTTTTATCCCCCAAATGATCCTAGAGTTAGCAAAGCACCCCCAATATATTTTTCCTGATGAGATTTAGTTTAGTTTTGTTTCACAAAAATACTTGGTTTAAGTTTTGGGTTGCTCTCTTTGCCTCTGTTTTGTAAATTGTTCAGAGAAAGACCTTGAGCAAGTTCTTCAGAAAACCCCACAAAGCAGTGTACAAAGTCGGAGACAAAAGTTTTGACTGCTGCAGTCACACACTTTGATGTGCTGCAAACAAATTGTAAAGATTTACTTTGTTGATGCTAATGTTTTCGCACCTTGGTTTTTGTCATGTAGATAATGTAGATTATGTCAGTAGGCTTGGATCAGACTGGTTTGCATTTTCTATGCATTTTCCCTTTTCTCATCAAATACCAATGTAGCTTTGCCCCTCAGCATGAATACAGACAGACACAAAGTTAACAAGGACCAAGTCAGCAAAAGTTAAGTATCATGCCATGTTGTCTAAGAAAAGGAAAGAGAACAACAGTCCCCCTAGAGCTGTCCTTCTGAGATGTGATCTGATTTTAATGAGCCCACCGAGTGTCAATGAAAGCATTGCACATGTTCTCACCTCTTACACTGTATAAACCAGCTGCCAGAAAGGACCAGGGATCATTATAGAGTTGGGATCACATACATGTATATATGCACACTCATGCACATGGACAGGCTGACAGAAAAAGGGAGAGAGACACATTCACATGAACAATAATCATTAGGATACGCAGTCCAGGACTGAGGTGAGGCCACATTTTCTAATTCAAATATTTGATAAGGCAAGACACAGTGCTGCTTTGCATGCTGTTAGAGGGCAATCTAAATAACATTTACATGTCATTTATGTCTAATACCTTCTTTTTGAAGAGTGGTGTCAGCACTGTGTGCATATTAAAGCTCATACTTATTCCAATTGCCAGCATGGTTTCTTTTCCGGAATTTGCAAATGTATGCAAATACGGGTTTCCTTCACCCACAGCTTTTGAAAAGCAGTGCTTATAGGACTTGTTATGAAATTTTAGTGTCCTGATGTTTGATGATTCCTGAATAACATGTCTGAGTTGATTTGTGTCAACGGTCAAGGAAAAATCTCAGGACTAGCAATTTATTCTCTGACCTAGGTCTGATGTCATTTGTTGTATTTTCCAATTTGCTTGATAGTAACTGAACATAATATTTATGGCCCAGCTGTTTTGCAGCAGATTGGTTTTGCTTCTTGGTGCAGAATATTATGTGGACATGTAGCCTTGTGAAGTGGCTGTGGTAACAAGAAATTGATCTTTGACACCCTGCTAGTACAAATCATAGTATATGAATATTTCTTTTAAGAAGGGTAATCACAATATCATATTGTTAAACTAACTAACTTTTATAAACTGAAAAATACTGTTACTTATTTTTATATCATGGCAAGAAAACATTTTAACAGTGTGCAGGAGTTTTAGGCAGTGATAAAGCTTTTCTAAGCACATCTCGTTTCTTTCTTTGACACTTTCTTCTTTTTTGAAAAGCAAACATAAACAAACAATAAGAAAGGGGTTTAATGAGGGACATTAGCTCATTTATTTATTTATAAATGAACACAATCATGATAAAAAATTGTTTGTTATACCTTGTGTTTGATCAAATAAATCCAAGACCAAAAATTACAATTATTTTTTAGAGTGATGTATGTATAAATATTTTAACTTTAAATAATGACAGAACAAGTATTAAAACTAATTATTAAATAGAAATGTCAGCAGCAGAATTGTTTCCAAACTGTTGTTGGTATGTTTTGGTTGTTTACAATGGCTATATTAATGATAGAAACCAAAAATAATTCTCAAAAGTAAGGGGCTTTTTTTGTAGTTCTTGAAAGTCGAGCCACCCAAGTTGGCAGGTTTGAGCTATACCCCTGTGAATCAGAGTTGGAGATCCGTGGCTTAAATATTTTTACACTGTTAATGTCATGAAAGAATGTGCCACCTCCCCTTAGAAGACGTCTAGGCAGCCACAATAAACGTTAAAGTAGAATCCGTGTCCACTTTTCGAGACGAGCATAATCAGACACAAGTCATTAGCATTTCAAGCTGCAGACACCCAGCAGCCTGTCATCAAACATGGCTGAAGCAGAGGGGTTTGTGGGTATTCCAAAATCAAATAGCTGAGCAGACCTTAATGCAAGAAACTTCAAAATATTGTCTAAGAAAATCTGGGACCAGGGTGAACATGTCGAAAAGAAATGTAATATGGAATAACCGTGGGAAAGACCATCACTAAGCACAGGTGAGATTAAAAGTTAATGTATTAATCCATGTTGGTATGATGCCTTTGAACAATCATTACCAAGAATGGTTTGATTATAAAGCAATTACTATTTTGAGATGGCAATTAGCCCGATACCTTTCTTCAATACTATAATTACCATCAGCATGAGAAACATGGATGGCTGCTTATGACCTGTAAGCCTGAGAAGGAGCTGGAAGCAGTGGAAAAGATGAAGATGGGCAAGATAGGCTGTCAAAGGGCAGGCATATCACTCTGTGGATGCTACTCCCCTCTGACACTTCCACAATAACCCTCAAGAGGAGCAATCGCTTCCCTCTGTCCACACACGAATTTCAATGTTGTTTTGCACACATCTCTCCATTATGAAATCTTTCCCTCGGCAGCGGAGAAGATGTTGAAACCGAGGGAGCGAGATGGAAGGAGCTAGGCAGGCATGGATGGAGGAAGGGAGGGAAGAATGAAAAAGAGAGATTGGTTTTCATGCCTGGTAGTCAGCGAGCCTGTAAATCTCCCAGGAGCGTAGTGGAAGACAGCAGAAGGTTGATAGTCATCCATCACTCCTGACAACCCCACTGCTCTGGAAGGGCCTGACAGCACAACCCTGCCTGAGAAAAAGAGAGAGAGAGAGAGAGAGCGAGCAAGAGGGGGGAAAAAACAAGAAGAGAGATAAATAGAAAGAGATGCTGCCTGCAGAATGAGCAAATTAACTCTTCCATGTTTAAAGCAAAAGGCGAAGGGGGGAAGAGAAGGTGAGAAGACAAATGTGTGGAAGGAGAGAGGAGCAGGGTGGAGGAGAAGTGCAGCAGTCGGCTGTTACTGCCGCTCGGTTCATCCCTCACTGAGTGCCTGTGGCAGAAACAGTGCTGCGTCTGAAGGAGTGAAGGTGGACTGAATGGAACTAGCTCTGTCATCGTCACAAGATAGAAAACAAAGAACTCATGGCTAGGAATCTAAAGCAGTAAAACCTCTTTTCTTCAGCTTCTGTTTCAACAATTCCAGACCTTAAAGTACTATTTTCTTTTAGCTGTGTCATATTTTTACCTCCACCAAATCTCAGGTGTATATCAAATTAATCTCAGTATGAATAAGTCAATGGGGTAATTAGGGTGGCTTGGCTGTGAAGATAGGATGCAGTGTCATTCATCATGTCTCAGCTCTACTTGGTTTACTACTACTACCTTTGCTTTCTATTACAATATTGTACCTTCACGTTGTAGCAATAGTGAACATGGTTTTAAGGGGACAAGTTTTGTTCCCAAGACGGTAGCATGACAATAGCTTGGCAGATATAAGAAAGTCATCCAACAGTATTAATGGACTGATGGTTTGGGTTTGATTCCCCTGTCAGAAATTTTTGCTACCATTCAGTGGTTGCAGTGTCTTAACACAGCTTTATTTCAGAGGGTTTGTTCTTTGCGTATTTCTACTCTGCCGCATTCACATGCAGTACACTCAAAAACCTGCTTAAATAACAATTAGATTTTGAAACACTTCACACAATATCAAGTGATTTCTGCAAGTGAACCACGATTATGAGGGCTTGTTGACGGAAGACCTTCTCATCGTGTCTTAACACAAAAGCGCTGTCACAAAGCTTCATCATCATTATACCTCGAGACATACACATTAATTCTCTGAAGGAGTAATATCTGTCTCATTTCACGCAGTGATACAGCTTGGATGCATTTACACATTGTTCAGGATCAAACAGTGAAGGCACAAGATGCAGGGTTAATTTAAAGACATAATGGATTTTATTTTACTCAAAAGAAAATGAAGCAAATTTACAAACCCAATTGCTAAGAACTAGGCCTATTAAAGGCTCAACTAAATATAACACTAAATACACAAAACACAAGATTAAGTGTTAACTCAACAAAACAGACCTAAGAAAATGAGACAGTGGGAGCATGTATAAAGGGATTTGGCCAAACCAAATTAAACAAAAGGGGTAAACAAAATGGCTGCCACATTTATCTTAACACTAAGCAAAACTAACTAAACCCAAATCACCCCATGACATCAGCAGATTTGGTCCAACCCAATAAGCTGGCTTCACAAAAAGGTCCTTTCAGCCCTTGACCACACCCTTTGTCTCCAACCAGGAAGTTCCCCTCCCCAAACATCAAGGTAGCTCAAAGAAAAGAGAACAAATTAATTACAAAAAACTATGCTAAATCTTACAGTTAATTAACTGTGCTCACTAAATTTAAACAGTATAAGATAAGACGTAAAGTAACTAAAAAACTAAAACTGAATCAGAATAATGAGTAGACATATTTTTGTGAATGCAAAATATGTGTCAAACTAAAATGAGATGAGCAACTGATGATGAGTTAAGGGTGAACATTACCAATGCATGGCTGTGGCCATCACACACATAAAGGAAGAGACACTCGCTCATGCTCCTGTTGTCCGCTGAGTCCAAGTGCCCCCTTCTCTCCAATATTTGCCTCTGATCCACCTCAAGACTGAGCAACAGGGAGTTCAAATCATTACCCCCCGTTCTGTATCCACAACATTCAGAGTGGAGGCGATGTGTCACAGGGGTGTAAATATTACGGCTTGAAACAGCAATGTGAGTAAGACTAATGAAGTAACCCGTGTCATTTTGAAGCTAAGAGAACCAAAGTTTAGAATCCATTGGTGGCAAAAAGGCATATATATGCTTGATCACTGCACAAGCTTTATTTCTATCATTGGGCATGGGCAAGACACTCAGCCTCAAGCTGCTCCCACTGCTGCATCAGTGGCGTGTAAATGAATAAAAGGGTGTGAATGTGTTAACTATACTGATGGACTGCATTGAAACTTTGCACCATTAGTGATCGAATGTGAGAGAGAATGGGTGTAAAAAGGTGTATGTGACCTACAGTATAAAAGCACTTTCAAGTCAAATAGACTAGAAAAGCACTTTTTAAGCTCAAATCTGTTTCCATTACAACATAAAACCCTTAAAACCAAAATATTAACTCATCATAGATGTGACAGAAGAGAGCACAAAGCCCCAGAAACACTGGAGCCTTTATACATCTGACAGCCCGTTTCCATTGCCATCCATGACTCACACTGCAGATAAAAACACAGGAAAAGACACTCATTATGAAGTCACAACATGAATGTGTGATTATATTATAAAGCCACATAATGTTTCTATACCGTGTGTGGTATGTGGCTCCATAATTAAATGAAAGCAGTGAAAGTGGTGGGCAGAGGTGAACTAATGTTTATCTGTGGCCTTTCACAGCTGCTTTATTGTGTTAGCCATAAAATATTCACCCATAATACTAAAGGTTAATGTTTTACAATTTCACTGTTTGTTTATGTGTGTGTATCTGTGTGTGAGAGTGTGTGAGAGTGTGTGTGTGTGTGTGTGTGTGTGTGTGTGTAGGTGTGACCTCCATCAGTGTCTGGAGGGTATTGGCCATTGCTGTCACTCAGTGTGAGAGAAGCCCTAATTAAAGAAGTTCCAGTTGGACATTGGCTCACAATGGAAGGGAGAGATTGCCTTTTTTTTTAACTCCGCGCCCAATGCAGAAACTTCCAACTCCCTTGCTGGAATAAAAGAGTCTGGTACAAAAAAAGAAGGAAAAAAAGCCATGAATGCCTAAACCAAACAAAAGCTCTTTAAAAGACTGTCACCGTGCTATCTGATATCTCCTGGAACAGCACTGCTTTGAATAAATCTTTAGCGGTGAAGGAGGGAGAAGGAAATTAAAAGCTGACATTTAAAAGGGCTGCTGCTGCTGGGACTCGAGGCCCCCAGGATCAATACGCAGGTATCTCACAACTTCCCCCGCATATTAGCTTACTTTTACCTTAGGGCATCTCCAGCTAAGTACAAACAAACCAAAAGCACTTTAGGAATATTACTGTGTTGTTTTGTTGGGTTACCTGAAAGTGTATATGTGAGAGGCTGTTTGTGTGCCTATAACATGTTTAAAGGTTCCCATCTCCCTCTTCCTTGTGTCAGCACCTCAGCTCCACAATGGCCATTGGGGACCTCAAGTGTCAGCAGCATCGCAGTGAAGACAAAAGAAGAAGGTGGGATGCTAAAGCAGAACAGGAATAGTAATGTGTATGTGTCCAGAGGGTGCCGGTGTTGACATTCAGTTGTTCTGGGTGACATTGTCAGCACGTGACTTTGTGAACAGTCTGTCAGGTTATGTATAGCAACCTTAACTCAAGGTCATGCATATGCTCCCGAAGGAGTCACGTCTGTGCTTCTGTCTCCCTGACATGCAAACATACACACACCAGTACCCCATCCCACAGTGACCTCCATCTTCTCCCAAAGGTGCTCAGGCTCTCTCTGAGTGTTCCTCTGTCATACTGGTATCCTCACCTATTGCTGTCTTGTGACCTTCCTCACTGTCACTAAGCTCTTCAGGAGCTTAGTCACAGCTGAACCAGTCTGTTTGATTAGGCCTTGTCCATGATGTCACCCAAGGGAGTCAACCCAACCAACAAAAAAAAGCTACCCTATTTACCAGAGGTGGGACCAAGTTTTGTTTGGAAGTCTCAAGTAAGTCTCTTTGTTCTCAAGTCCTGAGTTGACTTGAGTCTGGAGCCAGAAAAGTCGAGTTGAGTCTTCAATTAATGGCCCAGCTTAAAAATTATTAGGTTTTTGGGGTGACTTGAGTCTGAATAATCATTTTAATTGTCAAACTGATAATGATGTCAACATGATTCCAGGTGCTAGGGTCAGGATGTCAGGGTTAAGGAGTCATACTTTGAGCATCACTTCATTATGGAACTATTGCTTATTGGCGTAACAACAATATGTGAGCTACCTCATTGGGTTGATTGGTGACTCCAAATTGCCCTTAGGTATGAGTGGGAGAGTGAGTGGTTGTCTGTCTCTCTATGTCGCCCTGCGCCCGGCTAGTCATCTGTTCCGCCTCTTGCCCAATGTCAGCTGGGACAGGCTCCAGCCCCCCATGACCCTGGTAGTGATAATGGGTATAGATAATGGATGGAAGGATCATTACTGCAGAGAGAGAAAGCAAATTAAATAAATAACTGAAAAAAAATGAAAAACACTCTATATTATGACATGAAGGTCACATCACTCCACACTATCATTTGATTGCCTCTTTCATCATCTATTAGTTAATATTGTTTTCGAGTGCATTTTTTTAAAATATAGTTATGGTTGCATGCAGTCTCTCCACCTGCCCATGCACCATTTTAACAGTACTTTGTCAAAGCAGTGACAAAAAGGCTGTTGATTATTTTAACACACTTTTTTAAGTTTTCTTATAAACATGGCTGCAATATTGTTATTGTGATATTTTTTGACCATGGTCATTGAGAAGGGAAAATCCAATAACATGCCAGCCCTAACTGAGATAATATCTTCATTTAGAATCCTGCATGGAAAACAATACATTCCCAACTAGTGTTCAGCACATGCTGCCCCACCAGCTTTGACTCCATGAAGGTGCTAACTCAAGTGTCAGCTGCCTACAAGGATCAGTGTCTGCTGCAGCAGTCTGAAATTTAACCTGTCATTTAGTGAACTCTGTGAGTCAGACACATTGTCACGTCCAACAGTGTTTCTTTAAACTACTTCAACCGCTACTACATTCAGGTTGTTAGTACATCTAAAAATAAAATTAATTTTAAAAATAATTACTGCGGAGAAGGTTTTCTGTGACTCTGAAATTCCTTTTTTGTTAATACACTTTTATCACAAATTAACTCAAGAGCTGGATTTTGCTGTTGAAGCTGGTTGAAGGTAGAACATTTATTTTAGATCTTTTAGAAGTTTCTCAAATCTGTAAGTGTAAGTTTTATTGGGTATTTTAATTTTCTCAAGATGGGCAGAAATGTCCAAATTAGCCACAAGTTATGTATGCAAAACTAACAGAAGGAAAGCAGCGAATCATCCAGCACAGATGTCTCATAAAAAAATACCATAAACAATGTCAAACTTGAGTAAAACAACTATCTAATATGATGGTGAAACTTTTGGACTGGTTGAAAAGTTAAATTTATTTAAAAGCATAATTTAAAAATGGATAAAAAATGTTCATCCAAAAGTCTTGTTTTGTTAAGTAAAAGATACCAAAGTGAATATCTGTATTACCGGAATACAGTAATAATATATACAAACATATTTTCTCTAGTTTTGCAACCCCCTTGTGTTGTATTCTGGGTGTCTTTGTGTAGTTTTTGTTCCTCCTGGTGTCAGGTAGTCCCCTGTACTGTTGGCTGCTGGCACGCTGTGCGTCACTGATCACACTGATCAAAGGCAACAAGAGGGGAACAGGCAGAGCTGCCAGTAGCGATCAGCCTGCCTCTCTGATGGCTGCGGACAGAGCTCACAGATCTGCAGTGCTCGCTGCCGTTCTGCTGTGAGGAAGCTGTGGTGTAGCCGAGGTTATTCGGTCACACACAGTTTGGTGGTGAGAAACAGAAACCTCATCTGATCGAATGGGACAACCTGTTTCAGCCTAATTTTGGTCTTTGGGTTGAAACTCTCTGCAATACTTAAAGCACAGAGGCTTGATTTATTTCTCAGTGACGATTATATTGAGATAATATCAGTAGTTTTTGCTTTTGCCTGAGCTGAGGCCAGCAACAAGTTCCTGATGCAGTTTCACATTCTCTCATATAAAGAATCCATCAGCTAAATTTACTCTAGTATAAACTATAGCAGAACTGATCCCCTTAAGTACTTATATACTTAAACATTTTAATTTGTGGTAAGATGATGTCAGCACAAATTGGAGAAGAGTAAATGCAATTTCAATTTCTTCACAAACAACACTGTTATTGACATAAATCAAAAAGTTTGTACTTTTAAAGATTTGTAATAGTCCACTCAGTGGGAATGATAAATTTAACAACAAACTAAAATATTTTAAAGTGACAAGTTTCCGTCAAACCCATGTTTGTTTTTAATTGTTAACATAGTAATTTAAATCATCACTGACTGCTTGGCAGGATTAAAAGTCACATATTTTACCACTTTATGACAAGATGACATTAATCCCAGATGTGGCTAGTACTTGAACTTTTTGTCTAATAATCCTCCCAAATATTTGATCATGACATTTCTATGAACACTTCTGTTTCATTCCTGTTCAGAACAGGCTGCTATGAAAATTCTCATGGGTCCTATCTGATCATGCCCGTCTCATGAAGTGAGCTTTCCTGAGTACACTTGTATTTTCAGTCTGTCTGAGATTTGTTATTGGAGCTTCTGCCTCTTTAAGGCCCCCTTCCCCACATGGATCCCATCTGCTTTGTTTGGTTGACTGGTCTTCTCTGTTGTAATCAGCTGTTTCAGCGCTACTCAACGCAATGTTCTCAACAGCTCTGCACTCATTCTAGTGTATTTTCTCTGCACCGGGCTTGTCAGCCTGAGGCAAGAGGCTTAGAAAGCCTATAAAACAATGGTTAGACTTAACACTTGTGGGTCTATTTGAGGGTTTGAGGGCGTAACACTGGTAGGTCTATTTGAGGGTTTTAGAGTGTAACACTGGTAGGTCTATTTGAGGGTTTTAGAGTGTAACACTGGTAGGTCTATTTGAGGAGTTGAGGGTGTAACACTGGAAGGTCTATTTGAGGAGTTGAGGGTGTAACACTGGAAGGTCTATTTGAGGAGTTGAGGGTGTAACACTGGTAGGTTTATATGAGGGGTTGAGCTTGTAACACTAGTAGGGTTATTTCAGGGGTTGGTGGAACATGCTGTTTCAGGTAGCTACTGCTGCTTTAATTTTAAGAGGAGGAGAAATCCTGTGCTGAGGCATTTTGTCTTGCACATACTAGATGTACTTTATCACACGGAGGAGACATGTTAAGCACACCAAAAAGCATGTAAAACTCCACAAAACATAATATTGACTGTTGGAAATGAGGCTGATAACATACAAATGTGTGTCTTTTACAGGAGCATACTGTAAATTATTTCACACTAAGAGCTTGTATCAAGTCGACATTGAATGGTCATGACATTATGGCCAATAAACAAATACACAAAGGCAGTATGGAATGTAAGCTATTGTGGCCTATGGGAAGGGCACGAAGAGTGAACATGTCTTAACCTTTCCCCCTCTGATCCTTGTCAATTATGTTATCAGCAATTTTCTTTAGGGTAGATGCACTTAAGTTGAAACCGTAGGTTTTAGTTCTTCTTTAAGAATTTATCTATTTTTTACTCAAATCTGGAAAAGTACTACAAATGTACTTAAGTATCTCACTGAATGCATCTTTACTTCATGCTTTTTATCGGCTTTGGATGTAAACCAAATCCCTGCAGTTTATTATGAATGTTGTTGCAATTTATTGTTGCTTATCAAATTCAAAATCATTGTATAATTTCAGTTACAGTTTTCATATTTTGCAGGCAGATCTTTGACAACAGTCTGCTCAGACATTGCCTAAAAAGGACAGTCTGCTCTCTCTGTCTGTCTGTCTCTCTCTCTGAAGAGGTATTTCTCAACACATTTAGAATTCTTCCTTTAATTATTTATCCTGGCTTCTTCCAGGAAGCAATGCTATCTGGCCACATGCTGGATCGATGGAGATCAAAAGACAGCGTTTGGCCCTAACTGCAATCCTATCTTGAAGCAGCACCAGTGGGGCTATTTTAGTGCCAAGGCCTGCAGCTATTTTCTGTAAAGGTTAACGCATATTATATTACCATTTTAACAATCATCTCCTAGAACATGCTGTGCTCACATTTTCAGATAAACATTCACTGTATGTGACCTTTTGTTAATGTTTTTCTAACTTCTGGGTAAAGTTTGAGTCTTTGATTTAAATTTTCAAGCTTTGCAAGAAATTATTTTTTGAGTCATTAATTTTGATTAACTGCCTTATTAAGTCCTTGCAGATGAATTTTAGTTATTTGCTGCTGGAAGAATAAAAATCTCAATTATAGCACCATTAAGGGTCATTTATTTTTTCATGTTGCAAGATTCTATTAGCCAAAGTAGCTTTAGCCTGAGTTATGTTTAACGTGCCCTCATTCAAGTATCTGCTGTTGACAGCTTCTCCTACAAGTTATCATTTCATAAATCAGGCAGTTTTACTAAGTTTTAGCTTTTATGTTTCCAGATGTCTATTGTCATTTGTTTTGTGTGTTTGTTGTGACACAGCTCAGACACCTGTTCCAGTCTGTAGTTCGGCAGTGATGGGGACGGACGAGGGCCTTGACACGCTCTGTCGACATGACAGCTCAGACAGCATGGATGTTAATCTCTTCTAACTGCTCACAGCCTAATTAAATCTTCCAGGGCAGCAGACATGTGCTCACACATGCACACACAGTAATACACACATTTACTCTCATATTCTAAATTGGTCTGGATTGTAAGTAACTTTTAGGACATAGACAATTTTTACTCCATCTTGATTATTATTGTGTAAAATTTTATTTAAGAGAGAACTAAATTTGTATTTGAGTTGTGCTTTAGTCTATTTCTCTACCTATCACTCATAGTTATATTCTCAAAACCATTATTGTTCTTTGTGTTTACTGCCTCTCACAAGAGATCACTAAAAGTCAGTGATAAGACAATTGTAAGGGAGAGAAGTAACTTGGATTTATACCTCAAAACTTGCTGGAACTGGTTCTTAATTTCCATCTCTGGCCATCATTGTAAAGATCCTTAAAAAGTTGCAACAACCAGAAGAAGAGAGAGAGAAACACACCGGTTCTCTTCTTCCTGCCTAGTCCCCCTTTTCTTAATCCGTGGTGTCTACCATTTAAAGACACAGAGAAAACATTTTCTTTCACATTTGAAATGAAACACTTTTGGTTACGTCTATTGCAGAGGCTGTTTGTAGTAAACTGACATGACTGAATTTCCAATATTAAGCGATGGATAGTTTAGTTTAAGTCTAAGACGTGTACATTTTTGACAACAGACACCACACATCCTTGAAATTTAGTCTGTGATTTACACCATTTTCTTTGCAAACCTCTGAAGGGATGGCGAGAGAATGGTTTGTTTTGGGCTCAGAGACTTTCACTGAATTCCACCGTCTACTAGATCTCTACTTTGAAAGTCACCTGTGCTGCTCAGGTGCTTGTAATCTGAACTTGCATATTTTAAATCAAAGCCACAGAAGCAAAACTCAGCTAGATGCAAAAGTTTTGGTGGTGTTTGTCAAGGTCCTGTCAACCAAAGCTACAAAAATAAATCTTTGTGTGTGCACGTCTGTGATAAGAGTTGGTCTTAGCAGATAGAGGGGCAAGCACAATTTCATGCCAAACGAATAACAGAATTGCACCAGCTGTCTTGATATGGGTAAACACAACTTCAGCCACATCACTCAAACCACCACAGTGCAGTCAGGTTTATTTCTAGTGTTAAAACTACAAAAGAGACACAAACCAAGGAAGAATGGTCTGTTGACAATTTCAGGTCAAACCTTGACAGTGCTGGTGGAGTAAACGTTTAGCAATATGTCTGTCTTTTTCTGAAGTTCAATTATTACTGCTTAAAAACAGCAGATATGGTATTAGATTTATATGTACTGGAGAAGCATTCATTTTTACATCTCCAGATGACTCAAGCTGTAGAAAAATGCAACCTTTTTTTTTTTAAATGGGTAAACACATCTTCCCGAGCTGCTCTGTGCTTGTTAGTAAATCCTCAGGGGGTTTTCCACCTTACTTTAAAGCCTCTCAAAGTTTGACTTGTCTTGTAGGTTAAAGACTGACTGTGAAATCCGATGTTTTGTCACAGAATGAAAAGATTCAGTTTTATTATGTCAAGCCGCAACAAAATCAGAGTCACAGGGCAGGATGATGCTTTTTTGCCATCCTTTCCAGGCTCTACGTTTGTCAGCTTAGCTTTTTGTCTCACACCTAAATACAGCATCAGGGCTAAATGATATCAGAAAAAATGAACGTGATTCTTTTTTCAACTGGAAACTACACCTCACATATTCACCATCTTTTGTTCACCAGTCAAAACGTTGTTATGGCTGCTACCTTGACTCTCTTGTAAGAAAATAATTATTTATATATATATTTGGATCTCAATGGAACTATCTGGTAATGAAAAGGGAAAAATGAATAATGGAAATGTGATTTGAAACTCCAACAAAATTTTACACACATACATTCACATGGAGGAGTAGAGAGGATATGCTGAGAGAGAGAAAACATAGTACATGGCTTGATTGCTAAGTCAGACAGTGACGCACTGAATAGACACTCTGTACATCTGCCTAATTTAATGCTTTCTTTACTGTCCTTTAAATTTCTTGCTTCTAATAGCTGTTGAACTTTTCTTAATTCAAGCTTTTGAAATGCTTTAGAGCAGTGGTCCCCAGCCTTTTGTACCACGGCCTGGTTTTATGTAATACATTGTACTTTCAGACCGGCCTTCATGATGTGGGTCATCAGTCTGAGCTGATGTGATGTTTCTTTTGATCACTGATGGGTAATTTCTTCATTCTTATCTCTGAATGAAATCATTCCACATCGAGAAGTTGAATCATGTGCCTCCAGTGTCCTCCAATCATGCACATTTTGCAGTCAGATATAGAGTCATATTTACTTTTAAAATCTGGTAGTCCATGGCCCAGTGGTCGGGGACCTCTGCTTTAGACCATGTCTTTCCCATTTCAGTTGAACACAAATGCCAAGGCCAGGATGGGGCAAGCATAATTTGGCATTTTGGCAAAATATCTGGATGATTTGATTCTAGAAACTGACAATTTGTCAAGCCCTGCCCTCAACAGAAAGTAATCCTCTGTGAAGCCCGTCTTTTACTGGAAGTGATCTTTTTTTCAAGCCCCACCCACCTTGGTTACTTTTATTAGGTCAGACAAAATGTGTTACTCTTTTCCTCATTCGAAGAAACTGAAAATAATTTGCCATTTGGGTTAATCTTATTCATTTGCAGTTTTTGTTTGTGTGTGTGGTCTCAGTGAAAGGATAAAAACAAAACTACCATAATCTCTTGGAAAAAAAACTGTTGAAATAATGTAAAAATGGGCTGCCTGTGGTCAAGTAGGTCACGTCCATGTACTTACTGTGTATTAAGGTTCTGGCCTTG